>BSUD01000006.1:103551595-103600682 GCA_033239045.1 Fagopyrum esculentum | reverse complement strand
TGGAGCAGGATTACCCCGAAACACATACTCATTCCGCCATTTCCAACTTCGCCATAATACCACTGCAAAGCAAACATTCCATGGCATATTCTCACAGATGGTGTCATTGATAGACAAGTTGAACTCAAGCCACTGAATGAACGAGGAACCATAAAAGCCAGCAGCCACATTGGAGTCGAGAAGATTACTCCAAACGGTCGAGGTAGAGTTGCAGTCTCTAAAAATGTGAAACAAACTTTCATCTCCAGCGCCGCAAACAGCACACAACGGATCAGAAGCTAAATGACGTCTTACCCTTTCGAGATTAGTGAGTAACCGTCCAAGAGACACGAGCCACAGAAAAGTTCTGATGCGTTCAGGAACATGTAGTTTCCAAATCATCTTGAATAGACATTTATTTCGATCCAGTTGGTCATTATGTTCAATAGATGCGAGGTATGCAGAAGCTGTGGAATACATACCATCAGATGAGAATTTCCAAGACAACGAATCCGAAGTGTCCTGGCCCTCAACAACGCTCCAGCCAGCGATTTTAACAAGAGAGCTAAACGGGAGAGCCGAACCAAGTCTAGCCCAGTCCCAACCGTTGCCCATCACCCAGTACTCCGAAACCGTACACAGTTGCACATCAAGGGAAGGTGGAGAGATTGCATCACAGATCAGCGGACGGTTACTGCACCAGCTCTCCGTCCAGAACCTAGCCCGCCTACCATCAGCAATCAACCAAGACACTCCCGGTAAAATAATCCTTGACTTAGCCCATACAAGACCTTTCAGTATATATGAGCCCTTCTTTGTAATACTGCAGTCGATGAAACTTCGAATATCATGGAACCCATATTTAGCCAATAAGAGTTCAACCCATGGGGCGCCACAGAAGTTCATAAACCGCCAAGCAAACATACCCAGGGACACCAAGTTAGCGCCAGTAGTAGACCGGATACCAAGCCCTCCACACTGTAATGGTCGACACACATCCTTCCATGCAACCAGATGTATACTCCGACGTCCCTCACCGTCGCCCCAGAGGAAGGACCTACACATCCTATCCAGTTCATTACACACTGAGTTGGGAATCTTGATTAGCCTAGATATATATGAAGGGAATGAGCATAGGACCGATTTAACAAGTGTCACACGTCCCGCAAGACTCATCAGACGTCCCTTCCAAGAAGCCAGCTTGTTCTTAGTTTTGTCTAACAAGAAGTTGAAGTCGGACCTCTTCATACGAGAGTGAAGGATAGGAAACCCCAAGTATCTTCCAAAATCAAAAGTGATGTTGAAGCCAGCTATGGAGGAAATAGCGATTCTAAGATCCTCCTCAACATTCGGAGACACAAAAATCTTGGACTTTTCAAGGCTCACCTTAAGTCCGGACACTGAACAAAATTCCGAAATGCACTCTTTGATGACTTGGATATTTTCTATAGTTGCTTCCGCAAACAAAACTATATCATCCGCGAAGAAAACATGCGAGAACCCAATACAACCTCTTTTAACATGAATTGGAGCCCACCTATGATTGTCCACAAGCCTCTGAATAGCATGACCAAGCCGTTCAAGACACAAAACAAAAATATAAGGTGAGATAGGATCACCTTGTCGAACCCCTCTACTTGGTATGAAACTGTCGGTCATCTCACCATCCCACAGCACCGACATTGCCTGAGAGCGATAGCAAGACCGGATCCAACCTCTTATTGTTGGGTCAAGACCTATACATTCACACGTCTCCTCAATAAAGTCCCAAGAGAGTCTGTCGTATGCCTTTTCAAGATCAATCTTTATAGTCATCCATTTCTTTCCAGTTTTTTTCCGTTCAATTGAGTGTACTAATTCTTGAACGACCACAACATTATCTTCAATCCTTCTTCCAGGAATGAAACTACTCTGCATTGGACTCACCAGTTTGTTCATGAAGGGTTGGAGGCGGGATACAATGATCTTCGAGATGACTTTGTAAGTTACATTACAAAGACCAATAGGGCGGAACTTAGACAAGTGTTCCGGACTGACGACTTTAGGGATCAGCGCAATGAGTGTTTCGTTTATGCCATCCGGTAATACGCCTGACTCAAAGAATCTAGAGACAACAGAGAGCACGTCCTTCCCAACAACCTCCCAAGCAGACTGATAGAAAACTGCACTATATCCATCTCTTCCAGGGGCTTTAAGTGGGGCCATTTTAAACACACACTTCTTGATCTCCTCATGTAATATAGGCCTGCACATGAAATGTAAGTCCTCAACAGAGAGGTGAGGAAAATTAGCCACATACCTACCAATAGGAGCACAAGCAGGTTCATCCTTGGAAAAGAGCTTCAGGAAATACTCCCTAGCGTTTGTTCTAAGCTGCTGATCGTCCGATATCCATGTGCCGTCATCCTTTCTTATTCGATCCACACGGTTATACCTTCTTTTGACCAGTGTACTGAGGTGGAAAAACCTCGTATTTCTATCACCGTCAACCCAAAACTTCTCTCTTGATTTTTGCAACCACAACAGTTCTTCCTGCTTCAAGATCTCTTCAAACTCCGCCTGTAACGAACTATGCATATCAATGAGTCCTTGGGACAAAGCACCTTCTAACTCAGCTTGGACTAGGAGCAGTCTATCGAGAATGTCCTTCTTTCTACGTTCGATTCTACCAAAAGTAGATGAATTCCACTTCAGTAGTCTATACCGTAAAACCACAAGAGCACGACTTATATCGCTTCCATTCACATCCCAGTTGTTCGCCACCACTTGAAGATAATCCGGATGTGAAGTCCATGCCGCCTCAAATCTGAAAGGGCGCCTAGCCAGGTTAACATTCCTACGTGGGAAGATTTGTAGGAGTAACGGGTTGTGATCGGAGGATAAGGCCGGAAGATGTCTGATAGTAGCTTCATCCCATAAAACCCTAGCATCATTGTTCATAAACGCCCGATCTAAACGTTTAGAAATCCTGCTAGTATCCATAGTTCCTCTGTTCCAAGTAAACCGTGGGCCACTGAATCCCATATCAATCAAGTTCGTATTTGAAATCCATTCCCGAAACACACCAGAATCACGAGAAAGTTGAGACGAATTCCCACCGACATCCACGCTCTCCAGTACACAATTAAAGTCACCACCCGCAATGATCGGACCCGAGCACTCCAAAATAGCGTCTTTCAGAACATCCCAGCAAGGTGCACGCCGACGAGGGGTTGGTGGATTATATACTGCAAAGACATCTACATGCATGTTGTTAATAATGACAGAAGTCTGTATAAACGAAACCGTCTTCAATTTTACTGACACTGATATTGAATCGGCATTCCATAACACCCAGATGCCACCTTCAAATCCTATAGCATCCACTCTTTCGTAGTTGGAGAACTTCAGACGTTTACATACGTTCTCAGCTACATCTCCTGAGATCTTTGTTTCAAAAAGAAACAATATGTCCACTTTATGACGGTTACTCATATAGTTCAGGGCTTTGCGGAACCGTCTATTACCCGCGCCCCTACAGTTCCAGAAAAGTGCTATCATTGGGAAACAACAGCAGCCACCGGACCGGATGACATGTTGGTAGCGGACGATGTAGAAGCTTCACCCATAAGAACATCTTGTCTATCCGGGGGAATAGGCTCAGTCGAGGTTTCATGTGGGTGGGTATCAATCTCCATAGCCGGAGACGGAACAGAAGGTCCATTCTCGCCCTCAGGGATCAATTGCTTCGCAACCAGATTAGGATGGGAAACAAGTCGAGAAACCGGCGTAACCCTAGCGGTGTCAACTCTCATTGGGTGTTTTACTGATGATTCAATTGGGCTACTATTTTGATTGGATGGGGAGTTGGGCTCTGGCCCTCCAATTTTGGGCCGTTTGGAATTTTTCTGGCTAGGGTTAGTGGTTTCTAATTGATTGGGCAATAATTGGCTGGTAACCGTTGACTCCACATTCATTGGGGCAATAATGATTGGTGCACTGGGAACTGTCTGTATTCCCTCTTGAATACTTGTAACGGTTTGCTCATTAATGACGGTGGCAGCAGTCTCTTCCACAACGGCCAGCTTCTGGAACTTGTTCACCGAGACCACTGGAGTAAGCTTTTCACTTTTGTCATTCATTCCCGATCTAGGTTTCCGATTTCTTCTAGTTACCGACATCCATGGACCAAGGAAAGATTCCTCCACATTGTTTTCAGATTGTGTAGACTGCACCTTGGATACACTAGCCATTTGTGGACTAACTGGGTTTGCAACTTGAGGGTTCGCCGCCTCACCGACTGGGTTAGGCGATGACTCAGTTACGGAGGGAAGAGTACATCTCTCCACGCCATGTCCATACAGTCCACACTTGTGACAAATCGCATTCAATCCCTCATACACCACATGAACTCTGTTGTCCCCAATTAAGATTGTACCTATCAATGGTCTATCTAGTTCGATCTCGATACACACTCGGGCGAATTTCCCCCTAGTAGCATATAGTGTATTAAGGTCAACCTTTAGAGGAGTTCCCAGAGCCGAAGCGAGCCCATAAAGGACACCTTCATCGTACAGTTGCATAGGGAGGTCAGATAGCCTAGCCCAAGCAAAAATTGTGCGCAGGGTATCATTATATGGGTTAAATCCTGCAACCCAAGGACGAACTGTAATGTAGTGACCAAAGATTTCCCAGGGACCTTCTGTTAACGATCTCAAAAAATCTTCTTCCTGATCAAATCTCACTGCATAGTATCCATTCGGTAGATCCAGTATAGTCATCAAGCCCGACGGCCTCCACAATTGATAGAGTCTCTTCTCAAGCAAACGAAATGCCACATTCCTGCCCAAGACTTTGACAATAACAGCTTTCTTCCACTTCTCTGCTAAAGCCTCGACCACATCTTCATCGATTTCAGCAACGGCTAGTCCTTTGACCCCTTCAGGATATGAGATCCTCATTTTACGAGATTCAATGAGAATATCGCAGCATAGCGGTGCAGCGGTAGGAGCCTGACCTCCAACGGCAGCGGCATAAGACTTTGTGTCCGGCGGTTTATCCGGAGGCACCGTGGCTGGATTGGATGGCGGGGCCACCGTCGATTGAGGCAAGTTTGGGGGTAGAGACATGAGAGCGTTTTGAGCATTGATGAAATATGTGGCCATTGTAAGTTTGCATTACTCTACTTATTTAGCCGGCAACGTACGTACCATCACAACACGTTCTTTGAAATTCACCGTACCGTTAGCACACAACACGATCAAGAACATTATAACACGATTGATAACATTGTACAATCGTTCATCTCGTCACACTAATCATTGTTATGAACAATTTACACAAACAAGTGGAACAAAATAAAATATTCGGACAATATGCCACGTAATGTGTATTGGGGAAATTTAGGAGGAGACAAATTTAATTATTTGGACGGAAATAGTTACGTGACCACCGTAATGCTTTACTTATTTAGCTGCAGAGAACGGACGTAGCCATCACCATCGAGCCGCCCTCGTGCTAAACATGTATATAATTGTGGAGATACAATTGAGTATTTGATTTTATTTAAAGTTATACTTAATAACTAATTGTGAAGAGACTGCTTTTTAGGCCTTTAGCCAACGCCAATTGTGCCCTCCACCAAAATCTGACGAAAATAAGATTTCATGCGAACATTGCTCTAAAATAGGTCATGACACCAAATCCTACCTCAAAGTGATAGGATACCCAGATTGGGTGAAATGCTATCATGAGTGTCAAACCTAAAATCATATAGGTATTAAAATCATGCCCATTTCATACTTATACTGCTATCTAATATATCATGAAGACAAGATCCACAATCTGAGCAACAATGAATGCTAAACACCATGCGAAATGACCTCTATGACGTATGGTGGCCATTTGCACCACCTCATCACTCCAAAAGGCTCTATCGATGCCCAAGTCAGAGCCGACCAAAACTCAGAGAGACGACTTGGCCAGACGGGGTCGAGATGACATTTATGCCGTCTAGTGGGCGTTTGATGGTCGTTTCTATCCCATCTTAGTTGAGTAGAGAAGGAGAATCAAATCTTCCAATTTTATCTTTGAAATTGATATATTTTGCACAACCCTAAACTCCGTGATTTTCCCTATATAAAATGTATCAGCCGTGGGGTTAGGTATCCTGGATCAACCCTTCGAGTCTCTCTTACCTTGATTTCATAGCCGTCAAGTAGTTGTTAGAATAAGGTTCGCCTTGTTGAAACCAAACACTTGTGAGTTTATGTCCTTTCTAATTTTATGCATTGTCTTTTCTTTATATTCTATCATGTGTGGATAATTTCCCTCGTATAAGGAATGGATGATCCCTATAATGATTTTATTTATTATCGCATATATGTTTGTAAATTGAGATTTTGATATTGCTTCTTTTCAAAGTACTTCATTCCTACGTTTTATTTATCTTCGAAAGAAGTGGTGTTTATAACTGGTTTAGATTTAAAAACCGAAGGGCCAAAAGCGAAGGATGTTTTATAGGACTTATTGAAAAACACTTGGTTTTGAGAGTACTAGTTTATCAATACCTCGAGAATTTCTAACTATCATAGAAAGTTCTAGTATTTGTACCTTTTCTAACTGAATGGCCACAAGAGAATATTTCTCTTGGTCTTTCCGGATTGCTAAGTTCTTAAATGATTTTCTTATACTTGTCGTACTGTCGGATTGAGGGCTACGCGAGTTGGAAAGCACGTTATTTGTTTGTCTATGCCAAAGACTATTTTAGATTGTAATCTGCAATATTCATATATCAATATTCACAAGTCTCATACTTAGAATAATACTTTAATTTGGTGCCTACTCCGGGCTTAAAATCAATCCCACCAAATCATTCATCTTCATGGGTGGGATGTCCATCCTTGAACAAAACCAGGCTAGTAACCTTACATGTATGACAATTGGATCCCTTCCATTCCAGTACTTGGGGGTTCCAATTGGATGTAGAAGGCTGGCCCTCACCGACTACCTCCCCTTTATCCACAAAACCACCAAAAGAATTCAGTCATGGAGCGCCAAACTGTTGTCATACGCTGGCCGAGCCCAACTGGTAAAATCCATTCTCATCTCGATCAACCAATATCGGAGTTCAATGTTCCTCCTGCCAGCATCGATCCTTAACAAAATTCAAGCTCTCCTTCGTTCATATCTTTGGTCCGGGAAAGAAAGTAGTAATAGAGCGCTAGTTGCATGGTCCACAGTCTGCTCTTCAAAGACTTCCGGTGAGCTCGGCTTCCCTGATCTCAATACAAGAAACACGGTTTCTCTCATTCGCCTAATATATGACATAGATCGTTGTAATGACAATCTTTGGTGCAACTGGATAAAGAGACATATCCTCAAAGGTCAAAGTATCTGGAGTAGTCAACCTAAACCTCATCAATGCTTCTTCCAGAAAAGCCTTCTCAAGATCAAAAATGAACTGCCCCCTCCCTTGATCGGGAATTCCCACTTGACTGCAATTTCCAACACAAATGGCTCATTCTCCTCAAAGAAAGCATACAACATCCTAAGGCCTGACCAGACTCCTCAACAACCCAGCCCTTTCGGAACAATATGGCACAAAACAAACATTCCCAAGTGTAGCTATATCTCCTGGATCGCTTACCACCGGCGACTTCCCACTCTAGTTAAAATCAAGCAATGGAGCCTCATTGATAATGATAACTGCAAGCTCTGCAACAGCTTGCCTGAGGACGACAACCACCTGTGGAACTCATGCAGCTATTCCTCCCTTATCCTTGACATCCTTTCCTGATGGACAAGAACACCATACCCAGCCCTTTACACACACAACCTTTGGAGAAAGCTCAACATAAGCCATCCCCCCAAGGATAACCTCCTCCTAACCACCGACTTATATCGGCTCCTATTTTTAAAGGGCGACACTCAAAAGGATTCAACTATGAACTTAATTTCAATTTATGCTTCTTCCAAATTTTTTGGCAAATAGAAAAGAATATATATATATATATATATATATATATATATATATATATATATATATATAGAACATACTTCATAGATTATGCAAGGCGGCTTCCAAGTCATAGGCTTGTGGTCTCTCTCTCTAAACCTTATACCGATGAAAGCATGTCGAAGGTGATCACCTGCAAGTATTCCGAGTGGACAAAAAACATAATATTATATATCGGGGCACCGAATAAGGGATCACGCAGAAGTACATGTTCAATTAAATGACATGGGGAAGAAAACGAAACGAAACTACATGATAGAAATCGTCAACATTAGTTATACAAATACCGTTTTTATACAGTTATCTTCGGACTCTATAATTACTAGTACAGTTATCTTCGGACTCTATAATTACTAGTACAGTTATAGCAACAAGCTTGAATAAGACCTGAAATCATAGGGAAAGTTGAGTGTAAATGAATGAAGCTATAGAACTCAACATTCAATAGAAAGTACATATTAGTATAAGTAGTCTAAAGGAATAATCGTTTCCGCACAGGCTTCAAAATCCCTCAGAAGCTCCTTTGACAAAAATCTTAGTAGATGGCAAGTCTAACGAGTCAAAAAGAGAAGTAAAATATCCTCATAAATGTGCTCAATGATCATGGATGCTTCTTCACTAAACTTGTACTGACATATATTTAAAAGATTTGGCAATTGTACAGGAGAAAGTATAGCCAAAGTTTACAAGACAACACATGATATAATGCATATTTTAGTTGCAGAAGTTTAAACTTTCTACTCTGTAGAACAACCATGGTAATGTGGTAAGCAATAGAAACTGCAAGCAATAGCATACATACTTGCTTCACTATGCTCGACCTTCGATCAGCTAACTGTGTGCTTAGAGGACCAACAAGCTGAAACAAGGGTAATTAATTGCACCTGAAAGAAGAGAAATGTGAATGTAGCTTCATGAAGAAACCTCACACAAAAGACAAGGTAAAAGGACATGCTGAAACAAAAAGAAGGAACACAATCGTGTATAGATTATAAAGTTTCATCAATTTAACATATATGAACAGATTTACATGCATATTATATTATGTTGTTTTGAATTAAGCCGAGCAAAATATCATATTCCAACAATCTCTATAGATATTACTCTGAGAATTTGTTTTTCATGTGAAACAAGTGATCCTTCATTCCTTCCACTACTTAAAATCCTTATAAGGGATAATCGTTTCCAACAATCTCTAGTACAGTTATCTTCGGACTCTATAATTACTAGTACAATTATAGCAACAAGCTTGAATAGGACCTGAAATCATAGGGAAAGTTGAGTGTAAATGAATGAAGCTATAGAACTCAACATTCAATAGAAAGTACATATTAGTATAAGTAGTCTAAAGGAATAATCGTTTCCGCACAGGCTTCAAAATCCCTCAGAAGCTCCTTTGACAAAAACCTTAGTAGATGGCAAGTCTAACGAGTCAAAAAGAGAAGTAAAATATCCTCATAAATGTGCTCAATGATCATGGATGCTTCTTCACTAAACTTGTACTGACATATATTTAAAAGATTTGGCAATTGTACAGGAGAAAGTATAGCCAAAGTTTACAAGACAACACATGATATAATGCATATTTTAGTTGCAGAAGTTTAAACTTTCTACTCTGTAGAACAACCATGGTAATGTGGTAAGCAATAGAAACTGCAAGCAATAGCATACATACTTGCTTCACTATGCTCGACCTTCGATCAGCTAACTGTGTGCTTAGAGGACCAACAAGCTGAAACAAGGGTAATTAATTGCACCTGAAAGAAGAGAAATGTGAATGTAGCTTCATGAAGAAACCTCATACAAAAGACAATGTAAAAGGACATGCTGAAACAAAAAGAAGGAACACAATCGTGTATAGATTATAAAGTTTCATCAATTTAACATATATGAACAGATTTACATGCATATTATATTATGTTGTTCTGAATTAAGCCGAGCAAAATATCATATTCCAACAATCTCTATAGATATTACTCTGAGAATTTGTTTTTCATGTGAAACAAGTGATCCTTCATTCCTTCCACTACTTAAAATCCTTATGAGGGCCAACATCCGTACAAAAGAATGTATTAGAAACATGACAACAAGAGCCTTACACACCAATGTTCAACTAAAATTAACCAATTAACAGCAAAATTTATCACAAACAACCAATTAAAAGCTAAAGTTACCACAAAGACATTTGCACAAAAGATCACACCCAAGAATTAGAATAAATTCTAAATACCAGCCACTTGACCGCAAAAACGTGTCTTAACAAAAGCAACAATGGCGGAAATTTGGTCAAGGAAAAGGGGGCTGCGGTAGGGTTACCATAGATCCAAAATTAACATATAATCACACATTCATACATACAAATTAACCCCAAGCACAAAATCCACAAAGTCTAAAATTAGGGTTACTATAGATCCGAAAATCTCACCCAACAACATTCAGACTAGGAAATTTTCTCAAGGAAAACGTGGTTGTGGTAGGCTGGGGTGTAAGAGGAAGGACCGCCGGCGTCAGACTAGTGGTGGCGGTGGCGGAACCCGACGGCAACCGGGCAGTGAACATCAGTGGAGCCGCAACGAGTTTCCCGACCACCACATGCTACTGTCGAGTCGTCTCTGCATCTGCTGTCGACGGTGCCCTGGTGTGGAACAACCGGCGTCGCTCCCAGGTTGTAGTTGTCTTCGAGTGGTGGCCGAACTGGTGCGGTGGCAATGGCTCCTGACTTGGAAGCTCGATTCCAAGATTACAAGATGCAGGGGTTCAGTTAACATGATGAGAGAGAGGAAGCTAAGGGAGGAAATAATAGGGAGACGGCTAGGGTTCGGTCTTTGGGGAAACAATGTGTAATTTAACCCAAGTTTTTCATTCTGGCGCCTTCCTTTTTTAGTTTTCCGCCAATTATTTTAGACGAACCATTACAATTATTATTACAATAGGTGTTCTTCTTTAATTTTGTATAACCATTACACATGACCATTGCAATAGTTTGTCTATTGTAACGTAAGAGAACATCCATTACCGACGTAGTATTACATTAAGTAAATTTTGTATAACCGTTACATGATCATTACCTTAACAACTTATGGTAACATAATAAAAAACCTGTTGCAATTATACAGTTACAATAGGCCAGTTATCTAGTAGTGTACAATTAAGATTTAGGTATATCTAGCTTTAAAAAAAAACATAATAGTACGATTCAATTAGTCCGACTAGTAATAAAAATAATGGTACTCTATCGCGTAGATAAGTTTTAAGCCATAGAGGCAATTTAATTAATTCGGTACGCAAATTACATAGTTAAAACGTTACAGGCATTAACATGAATGCAACGCCCTTTATTCAGATTACTAATAGAGATAAAAGGTCGACGACCTGAGATTTGCAAGTTCAACCGATGATAGGGGTCCTAGTAACAACGCCGATTCTATTTACTAAAACGCGCACACGGTCGCAACGGAAGTCTAAAGTGAGGCAGGCGGCTAGACTGGTAGAAGGAGGACACAGAACCGCCGTGACGTGTGGATTCTCTTTCTCTATGGTGGCTGCAGCCGTCTTCCCTTTGGTTCCCACCAGCTCCGGCCAACGCTGTTTACCTGCGTACGCGTACACCCGTAAACTCTCAACTTATGCTTTAATTAAAATTATATACGTAATATGTATTAAGATTTTTATGTTTATGAAGTTATGGTACGTACGTACCCTGGCAAATGGCTGCAATTGGCTGAACTGCCATGAGAGCAAGGAGGACAATGCAGCAAACAGCAAACACCTTCATTTTTCTCTTTATGTATATATCCTTGATTTGTGAGTGAGTTGTAGGAGATGATGTTACCCCATTGAAGAAGGGTATTTATAGCCTTAGTAGGAGGGGCAAAAATGTCTAATCAACAACATGCCACGTATTACATTATATGGACGGAAATAAGCATAAGTTGTGTAGGTGGTGGATGAGTTAATATATGTGACCACTGTCACGGATTCACGGTCGAGCAGCCCTCGTGCTAAACATCTTAATTTCTCAACAAAATGTGCTAAAAATGGTCACCATACATGGAATATCTCAATATACTAGTTGCGCAACGCTCGGGCTTTACTGTCTTTCTTTTACGCTATTTTATATTTTAATTGTTTAACGGAAGTTTGTTTTAATTTCATCCAACATTAATTTCATCTAACAGTGTACGAAGGTGTCGCCTGTACGTCTTCCGTTGGGGGAATATGCTTCACTTAGTATGTACCTGGCTCATCTAGGATGTAAGGTGTGAAACTAATTTAACGTACTGAAAATAAAATTACAAGGATAGAACAAAAAAAAAGTAATTAACTGATCTTAAAAGAGACTAATATACTAAAATTAATATAGACAAGAGAATTGTTTTCATCGGAAGCTTGGGCTAATTTCATGTGATAGTGTGTCATGTTGTAATGTGTATATCTTGGATTGTGGTAAGAAATTTCATTCTGGCTGAACCTGACTATGTCAAATAAAAACAATCAAGTCAACCAGCGGAGCGCAGTAAACCCTAAACTAATTTCAAAATCAAATAGAAGATGATCAAGCAGATATGAGGCTGATGATCAAAGAGCGTTCGAATTTTGTATCAAGAAGATTTCAAGCTAGAATGAGAAGTCATTTAAGACTTTAGAAGATATAATCATCTTGCGAAGACCAAGATCAGGGATTCCATACCCATAGAAGATAAATTTCATTAATAAACTGTGAATGTAAATCTAACCAATCTATATTCTTTAGTCGTAGAATCGACCAAAGACACACAAACATAAGCCCACAAGCAATTTGTTGACGCAGTTCGGTAGTATGTAAAATACTCCTACTCTGCGAGACCTCAAGAGGGGAGATCCGATCCCAGGTTTCACTAGGTATCCAAGAACACAGATTACAAACACTGGACAAGAGATATAATAGCACCTTTTCTATAGATCTAGCAAAGAAAACAACAAAGACAGAACTCAGGAGATACAAAGAAGCAATGGTGAAGAAAAGCCCCCTCAAAGGCACCTTGACGAAGATCTGAGATCGATCTTCGTCTATTCTGCAAGCCAACGAAGCAGAAATGAGAGATAACAGATCTCTCTTGGTCTTCACGGATCCTTCTCACTTCAGAGCGAGATTTGGAAGATCCATTCTTCTTCTTCTCTTTTCTCTCTTTCTTTTTCCTCTCTTTCTCTTTTGGACGAAGAACACTCAAGATTCTGGATCTAGGGTTTAGGAGAGCTGCATCTGAAAGCTTAAGTACCAAAGCTTAGCAAGGTCAAACACATCATTTAATGACACGCCCTTATTAACCCTTCAGCCCAGCTCATCAGAAGCTCGTATACAACTCTTTCAATCGTGGATCAAGGAGATGGGCCAACTGTATTGGGCTGGCAAGCCCAAGTCTTCAACTTCAGCCGGACAAATAAACCAATACACAACAATACACATACATTACACATTACAACATTTGTACCTCCTAATATCATATAATAGCCTACACATATATAAGATCATTGTCACCATATCTATCACCAAGCTACATCACTTAATCTAAGTGGCAACATTGGATCAAGATAGGCATCAATATCAAATACATAGCAAGCTATCAAATGAGTCTTATAACTCTCTACTTAGATCATAGTATAAGGTGCTAGTTTATATCTAAGTCCTAATGCTATAATATGTTACAAGAATCAATTAACATAACATAAACAAATAAAGGCATTAAGACTTTAGAAGAATTCTTACCAGTAAATTTAGAACACATGAAACAAAGAAGACTAAGGCTAGAATGATTATGATTAGAAGAATGTTTGGACTAATCTTGTTGTCAAGATGAAGTGTTACTTATTACTTTTCATGTGATCGTACAGAGATGGTCATTTCTTTCAATTTTGACTTCTTTTTTGGAAAAAATAATTCAATGTTTATTTAATTCTTTTCCAATTAATAAGGAACATGATCATTCACTATCAGGGCTACTATTCGGGCGGACTCGCGCCTTCATAGAGGCGGAGTCTGCCCGCGCGCAAGGTAACGCGCATGCGCAGCGCGCATGCGTGAGGCCTCGCGCGCAGGCGCACTGCGCGTTACCTTGCTCGTTATGCATTCAAAAATCGGACCGTTGAGTGATGTAGCCGTTGGGGGAATGTAGCCGTTGGGGATTTTTGGAGCCTATATAATAACATATGAGACTCATTCACCTTCATCCACAAGTTAGAAAACGTAAAGAAAAAAGTCGTTAAAATGTCGTCGTATTCCGATGAAGTTGATGTAGAATCCGATGGTGAAAGCTCGATGATGCCGTTCGATATTGAAAAATATAGTGATCCGGAAGAAATTCTCGCAAAACTTGAAGTAAGTGTACAAACTCATTTTTATACTTTACTGTTATGTCGTTTTATTTTGTCGGAATTATAGAATTGCAATGTTAGAATAGAGAATCGAAATTATAGAATTTGTAATGTTAGAATAGAGAATCGAAATCATAGAAATAGCTATGTTAGAATAGAGAATCGGAATTATAGAATTAGCAATGCAAGAATAGAGAATCGGAATTATAGAATTAGCAATGCAAGAATAGAGAATCGGAATTATAGAAATAGCAATGCAAGAATAGAGAATCGGAATTATAGAATTAGCAATGTTAGAATAGAGAATCGAATCATAGAATTAGCAATGTTTGAATAGAAATCGGAATTATAGAATTAGCAATGCAAGAATAGAGATTCGGAATTATAGAATTAGCAATGTTAGAATAGAGAATCGAAATCATAGAATTAGCAATGCAAGAATAAAATGATTTTTATTTTTAAAATAATACTCTATGTTATTTTTATTTAGGATCTTATGGATTACTCTCGTGCTCTCGGTACCAATTATTCTTCAAAATTTGAGCTTCATGGATATTTTGCGGATAGAGAGAACTTATTGGGATGGGCTCGGTATGTGGCCAACGCTATGAATATGGTGTTGGTCATTAAAGAATCATGGTTGGATAGAAGGGGTTTTCGTATCCTACAATTGGGTTGTGATAGACATGGAGGACCGAGAAAAGAAAAAGACGTAGATCCCAATCATGTTCCAAGTTCTAGCCGGAAAAAAAACTCGAAGAAGTGTATGTGTTTGTTTGAGCTTGTAGGAACCCAAATTGAAGAGAAAAAGTGGACGGTGAGAGTTGTATGTGGAATCCACAACCATATCATTCCTTCGGTGTTAAGAGGTCATGCATATGTTGGACGTATGACTCCGAAGCAGAGCCGAAAGGTGGAGCGTGAATTGAATTCTGGCTTAAAACCGAGACATATATTAAAACCCGTACAATTAGAGGATCCCGACAATGTCACCTCCATCCGTCAAGTTTACAACACCGGTTTGAAGATTAGAATGGAACAAGCCGAAGGAAGATCTCCATTACAACAAGCACTTCACACGTTGACGGAACGTGGATACTATATAAACACTCGGAGAAGTCAAGATTCCGATGAAGTGATTGATTTCTTTATCTCACATCTCGACTCGAGGCATTTGCTCAACATGTTTCCCTATGTTATTGTGATGGACTTGACATATAAGACCAACAAGTAAGTTTCAATTCAAGGCACATTTTTACTTTATTTCATACACTCATTCTTATTTTCCTTAGAAATTGTAACTCAGTCGTTGTTTCGTATTACTTTTAGGTACAATATGCCATTGTTGGAGATCGTAGGCATCACTAGCACCAAGAAGACATTCGCAATTGCTTTTGTGTTCATGGCACAGGAGAATAGAGATCATTATGAGTGGGCTTTGAGGAGGGTCCGGCATTTGTTGTACGGAAAGACGCCGGAGGTGATTGCCACTGATCGTGAGCTTGGTCTTATAAGCGCCTTGAGTGTAGTATTTCCCGAGGTGAAGCATATATTGTGCACGTTTCACATAAAGTGCAATATAGTTAACAAAGCGGCACTTGTTTTGCGCAATAAGGAAGCGGAAGCACTCTTCATATCCCATTGTCATGCCTTGTTCGAGTCAAGATCCCCTGGAAGCTACCAACGCCGTTTATTGGAAATGAGAGACTATTGACAATCATCTCCGAGGTTAATGACCTATCTAGAGACGACTTGGCTTGACCCGTACAAGGAGGCAATCGTTCGAGCATGGACTGACCTACATCATCATTTCGGCACACGAACGACAAATGCGTAAGTTATTTAAACATTCACTACATTGTTAAACATTTCTTCGTTTATTGTAATAAAATTTTCTTCTTAGGTGTGAGTCCGCGCACAAGTTGTTGAAGCAAACACTAGATTCTAGCGTTGGAGGATTTCAGCTGGTTTGTGATAGCATACATTTGATGGTCACGGACCAAGTCCAAAAGCTACAAGCTTCTCTGTCCTCAAATGATCTCGTACTAGATCAATAAGCCATCCTCGCATCCTGTTGGTAGACTTGTCGACTACCAAAGTCGACGATATGGACAATAACAGATATGCAGATGCAATAGTGTCAATAGGAGGCTCTGGAATGGCCAACATCTCAGCGGTTCTATGCCTAATAGTATCGCAGAATAGCTGTGAAGTCTGACGTCTAGCCTCTGCTGGTGATAAGCCAAGACGCTGAACTAGCCAATCAAGTCGTACACTATCATCGACGGAAGTCACTAATGCATCTCCATCAACTGGTAGTCCCATAATGATCTGAACATCGTGTAGCGCTATTCCCATCTCCCCCCATGGCATGTGAAATGTGTTTGTCTCTGGGTGCCACCTCTCGACAAACGCCGTAATCAGACAATGATCGACGCCGCCAAACTGAACGTCCTCCAAATCCGTCAGTCCGCTGCGTCTAGCTAATCCAAACCATGAAAATGCGTCATCTACATCTCGTCGCCACTCACGTAATCTATTGAATGCGTCGAGCCTCCGAACAACTCTAATCATGGGGGAAGCCATACCGGCCCATATAACGCTGGCTCTATGGTCAGCATAGCATGTCAATAAAGGAGGAGGTACGTCCTCCTCTACCTGCTCCTCATCACGTACATGCTCAGGTAAGTCGTCCGGCTCCCTCGGCTGTGGTATGTCCTGCTGCTGCTCTACCTCAACTCGTATCTCCTCATGCTCATCCTCTAGTATATCATCTAAATGAGACATATCGTGCGCATAATCCTCCGTGTCGTAATCAGCAGTAAGTGAAATAGGTACGACATCCTCCTCGCCAGAAGCCAATGTAGGTGCATGAACCTCTGAATCTGTAGGTGCATCCACAGGTGCCTGAACGGATGCCTCTACAGCTGCATCTACAGGTGCCTGAACGGATGCCGATGAAGTGGCTGATGCAAGTCTAACTCGTCGAGCTACATCCTCTCGTCGGGCGGAAGCTGTGACTAATCTACTCGCCCTCTTCCTCTTCTCACTGACAGTCCTCAACAAATGCTGTATATTTTTGTAACTCAAATTTTTATTTTTCTATTATATACATATATTTTATAAATGTATATATATATATTTATATATAAAATTGTGTTATTATTATAATCATATACATATATATTATAAATATTATAAATATATATATATATATATATATATATATATATATATATATATATTACATTAACTATCATACAATTATTCCTAACTAGCCGAACCTAACTAAACTAACTAGATTCAATACTACTAACTATCGATAATAGTCCAATTACAATTATTCCTAACTAGCCAAACCTAACTAAACTAAATAGTTTCAATACTACTAACTATCGAAATTAATCCAATTTCAATTATTCCTAACTAACCGAACCTAACTAGTTTCAAGTATAATGCAAAAAATAAATAAACGATAAAAAAACAATATTAACTAACCTGGAATCGATTCACAAGTGGTCTACTCCTAGATCTCTCGATATCTGAATCTACCTCCATTGTTGGACGTATCGAAAAAAAGAAGAAATGGATGAAAACAAGCGAAAAAAAAATCGAGGGCAAGGGAAGTGCGCGACGGCTGCGAAACGCGAGGGCAAAGGACGCGGAGCGGAAGCAAGGACGAATAGGGTAAGGGAGGCTGGCCTCCGCGCCTCCTTAAATAGGCGCGGAGGCGGGCTGGGCAGGTGCGCATGGGCCTCGCGCAGGCCCAATGCGCGAGGGCCTGCGCGCAGGCGTGCTGCGCATGCGCGCCTGCCCTCGCGCATTCGCCTTGCGAGTGCGCGAGCCCTTGCGCGCACTCGCAAGGCGCCGGCGCCGGCCTCTATGCCGGTGCCGGATAACATCACTCTTCACTATTTATATTCCCATTCTCATTTGTCTTTGTTTCAGCTCCTTTTCCTTCTTCAGTGTATTTTATCTAGCAAAAGCAACAGAAATCCTCCTACAAATCATATGGTTCAAGTCTCCCAACCGAAACCTGAACTAATCCATACTAGAATTTGAACCTAGTCCGGAATTACCTCAAACTATTTAGAATCAACAAATGTGATATCAAACATCTAATCTATTATCATATCAACTAATTGTCCAACTGTAATTGAGAAATTAGCTGAAAGGGTGCTTAAAATGATGCAGCATAGCTATTTTGCGTTAGCAAGATCAAGAGACCATATCCCTCGAATGGACAAAATGCTAACGTCATCCTTTGCAGCATATTCATAGGTGTATAACGGAAACCCATACATCTAAAAATTCAAGCAAATCACATTAGAGCATATATGACCAATCAGATTCAGAAAACAAACTACTGCATATTAATTCAGCCACAAATCCAAAAACCAATACAAACTAATAATAATAAAGGTCTTCGTGTGTCAAGCAGAAACGCTCTCTTTCTCCAACCCTTCCCCATAGTTAAGCCTCCCGGCATAAACTCTACTCTCCTGGAATTTCATCTCTCAACTTAAGATGCTACGAAACAATAATGGTATCTTTGTCTTTCATTTCGAGACTGAGGATGACCTAAACTCTGCTCTCCTGGGCATTCCGTGGGTTATCAATGGTTCCACATCCCTCCTTCTTAAGCGCTGGAGCCATGGTATGGCGCTCGACTACTTGACTCTTTCCTCAGTCCCGGTCTGGGCGTCTCTCTACGATCTTCACTATAGATTTTGGTCTCCTCTGATGATGCTGGCGAAGATTGGCTCACCCATTGGTATACCGCTTCTCACCGACTCTTGCTCAACTTATCAGATCGTCTTGGGTTTGCCAAGATCCTCGTGGAGCTACTAAACCTCTCCTCAGATAAGTCACCCTCGTCGGCTCTACCGGAGAATCCATCAAACAAAAAATCTCCTTCGAGTGGCTTCCCATCCACTGTCCCAAGTGCCTTCTATTCGGCCACCGATGTCGTCCTCAAAAAGCCACAAGTAATGCCTATCCTACCCGGACTCGAGCAGCCCGTATACCCCCGGCTTCAACCCTTGAACCTCTTCTCCCAACACCAGATGACTCCCTTCGTATTTCTGAACCCTTGCGATCCAAACCCCCCATCCCTCCAATGGATCCGAAAAAACTCTATCCCCTATCTCAACCCCTACCCGTCACCTCAATCTCTTCGGAGATCACCCTAGCATCTTAACTCCCTTCTACTTCCACATCTGACCTCGTCCCCTCTCCCCTCCAAATGTCCTAGTCATTCCCCCACTCCTTCAGACCCCCAAGTTATTACCCACGCCAACCTTACTCTTTCAGACGCCCAAGTCATTACCTATGCTATCCCCACCCATATTGCCCATCACAATCTAACCCATCCTATACATGTATCGAGGATACATGTATTACCTCCAAGGTACTCAATGTATCTTAAACTCTGCGCATGGAACGTTAGGGGCTAAACCACCCTAACAAGCAACGGGTTATCTGCGATATGATCAAACGCCATTTCCTTGATGTCATCGCTATCTTGGAAACTAGACTCAAAAAAGAGAAAATGAGAAGCCTCTCCTCCTTCATTCCTTGATGGAATCACATCTCAAATTTCTCGCCAGTTCACAACTGTCGTATTTGGATCTGGTGGAACCCTTCCACCCTAGATCTCTCACCAATTTTCATTAACGATCAACTGATCCACTGTAAAATATCCCTCCCGTCAACCACTAACCTTTCCTCCAGTGCGCATCCCTCCTCTATCGAGTGTACCTGCATCTACGCTCATAACCTCCCCGATGATCGCAAGCCGCTCTGGGATAATATTGCTACCATCAAAGACCTCAACCATTCTACTCCCTAGGCTATTCTTGGTGATTTTAACACAACTCTGAGGACGGATGAAAAACTCTCCACTGTTCCTGTAATCTGCTCTCAACTTTCTCCTCAGTTGGCCGACTACTTCACCCAAAAATCCTTGGAAGATCATGACTTCTCTGGTTGTTTTTTCACATGGAATCAAATATCTTCAAGGATATGGTGTAAACTCGACCGTATTGTGGTTAACCCCTCCTAGCACAACTTTTTCCCCAATTCCGTTGCTCTATTTTACAACCCTTCCATCTCGGACCACTCTCCTGGCATCCTTTCCCTGGATCTCAAACCCTCGCCACCAAGGCTCCAATTCCGGTTTAATAACGTGTGGATCTCCCATGAAAGCTTCACCTCTTGCTCTCTCCTGGTCGAGCCCTTTGCCTTGCCCCAATACAACTCACATGCATACCCTCATACACAAACTCAAACGCCTTAAGCCTGCTCTTAAAAAATTTCCTAGCTAAAAAATGGAACTTCTCCAAACTTTCATCGAAAACCTAAAAGCCTCCCTTGCCTCTACGCAAAACGCAACTCCAAGCCTCCCCACTAAACCCTCTTCTCATCGACCAGAAGCGCAATACTTCTACACTGCTCATCGCAAACATGGATCTTCTTCGCTCAACACTTTTCCAGCTTTCTAAAGCTTCATGGTTTAAATATGAGGATAATTGCAATGCTTTTTTCTTCAAAAGCATAACCGCCCGTCGAGCCTCTAATGCAATCAAATCTATCATCAACCCCTCAAATATTGGAAGTGACCCTACCAATAACTTTGATGAGATCTCGTCCATCCAGATCTCCCATTTCTCCTCCATCCTTAGTCCCAACTTCCCCCATAACCCACAAAACCTCTTCCCTGATTTTCCTCTCCCGCTTCTCACCCCAGCCGACATATCCTCCCTCAATAGCACGGTCACTGTCGAGGATATCAAAAATACCCTTTTCGATATGAGTGACTCTAAGTCCCCTGGGCCTGATGGTTACAATGCTGGTTTCTTCAAAGCTTCTTGGAACATCACTGGTGACTCCTTTTCAAATTCGGTTCTCGATTTCTTTGAGTCTGGAAAGCTAATCCATCAAATAAATCATACTTCCATTTCCTTGATCCCGAAGAAGGCTAACCCGATTCTCCCTTTCGATTACAAACCCATTTCTTGCTGTAATATCACCTATAAGGTAAAAATTCTGGCCTCCATACTTAATGTTATCCTTCCTTCTATCATCGGTGACTATTAGGGTGCCTTCGTTAAAGGAAGGTCTATCAAATACAACATCCTTATTTGTCATGAAATCTTCAAGAAATACAACTAGCGCAACATTTCCCCTAGATGTGCTCTTAAGGTGGACCTCTCCAAAGCTTTTGACATGGTTGATCACAGGCTCATTATAACCTGCTTGGGTAGAATGGGATTCCCGACTGAATTCATTCGTCTCATCGATGAATGCATCTCCTCCCCTTCTTACTCCCTTAATCTGAATGGCTCGCTCAACGACTACTTTAAGGGCTCTAGAGGTCTCAGACAAGACTGTCCATTATCTCCCCCTCTATTCATCATTGCTCTAGAAGTACTTTCCTCCATGATCCATGTTAACACCACTAATCCCGACTTCAATACTCATCCAAAATGTGCAAATCCTCGCATTACTCACTTTTGCTTTGCAGACGGCCTCATGCTCTTCTGTAGAGCCAACCTCACATCCATCTACATCCTGAAAGACACGCTCCAATCCTTCGGGCTCTATTCCGGGCTTCACCTCAACCCTTCTAAGTCCTCAATCTTCATCGGAGGCCTTCCTAGTCATGATTGCGATCTCCTCTCGCACGATTCAGGACTCCTTCAAGGCTCTCTCCCGTTCACCTATCTTGGGATCCCTATTGGCAGTAGACGTCTTAGCACAGCTGAGTACCTTCCTCTCATCACCAAGATTACAAACAAGATTAATTCCTAGAGTGACAAAAATCTTTCAAACGCCGGTCGAAAGCAGGCTATCTCCTCAATCCTTATGGCCATCAACTCCTACTGGTGTTCAGTCCTCCTGATTCCTCCATCTATTGTCATCGGGATTCGGAGCCTCCTCAGTAAACTGCTCCAACCCCACCATAGATATCATCCGCCTCAAGTCCTCATCCACATAGAGGCAATCAAAAGCGGAAATTTCCAGAATCCGCGGTGAAACAACTGGACGTGCCGCTATGCGGTCATAATCAACCTGGTAACGCTCATGGATCACCGGTATAGAGCGGCGTGAAGAAGAAGAAGGAGAAGGAGAGGACCTATCTCTCAAAACAAGCGCCTGTCAAAACTCATCTTTTTTTTCTCTCTCACTGTCAGACCACCTCGGTCACTTTGACAACTCTCAAGAACACCTCGGCGGAGGCACAGACCGACTGGACCGAGGCGAAGTGCTGTTCGATTGCAACTCTCAGAAATCCAGTTCTTTTCCCCCCAATATCACTACCAATGGTTCCTATGGGGTACTTAATCCTTTTCCAGCACAATGCAAGGGCAACCAAAGCCCAAATTGATAAAAAACAGTGAAGAAGGGAGAGTTAGGGTTTTTTCCAAATTACCCCAGATTTGGTCGATTTGGAGCGTTTTTGTTGCAGATTGTTGCTTGCAAACCGATCCTCTACCCTTTCCTTGCAGTTTGGAAGCGAGAATCGTCAGAAACGAGCGAAAATCAACGAACGAGGTGATTTGGGGCGTTTCGGTCGAGAGGGTGAGAGAGGGAAGAGAGAGAAATCTCAGCCCCCTTTGATACCCTTTTCTGGAAGTGCTGTCACCTCGGTCGAGATGGTCTCGACTGGACCAAGGTGGTACGGACCGAGGTGGATCTTCAGTAACCCTAGTCGCCTCGGTTGCTCAAGAATCATCTCGGTCAAGGTGTTGTGATAGCAACCGAGATGTGTCTCAGTCAAACTCCGTCTTCTCAAATTCTCAAACTTCTTTCCTTCCAGTGTTGCTCCTGGGTTGTTTTCCTTCCTTAGATGTAACCTGTTGTCTGTCTAGGACGCCAAAAAACAAAGCAAAGCAAAGCAAAAGCAAAAGCAAACTATCTAAGCTAGACTAGAAAAAGGGAAAAGAAAGCAATACCTTGGGTTGCCTCCCAAGAAGCGCTTAATTTAAAGTCGCTAGCTGGACCGTACGGCATCCCTAAACGTGCTGGGAGGTGTCCTCACCCCATACTTCACCTTCATCATGGGGTGAGATAAGTAAGTCTATCAAACGCTCCAACAAGTGCAAGTGCTCATCGGGGAATGAATCGTCTATGGGTGGGTTGTCCTTCTCGCGTGAAGATGGAGGTAGCCGGCTGAGGTGATCTGCAACAAAATTTTCTTAGCAAGCAAGTAACGGATGGCTGCATGGTCGGTGTAGACAATGACTTTCGCTCCTACTAAGTAAGAACGAAACTTCTCGAAAGCATATACAACCGCCAATAGCTCCTTTTCGGTGGTGGCGTAGTTACGCTGGGCTTCATCTAGCGTCTTGCTAGCGTAGTAAATGGAGGTGGTCCGTCCATCCTTCTTTTTTCCAAGCACCGTTCCTATTGCCACATCACTCGCATCGCACATGATCTCAAAGGGCAAGGTCCAATCAGGAGGCTGGATAATGGGAGCGGAGATCAACGCTTCCTTAATCCTATAAAATGCATCAAGACACTCTTGCGAAAACTCTAAAACAACATCTTTATTCAAGAGGTTAGTTAGTGGTTTAGAAATCTTTGAGAAGTCCTTGATGAATCTCCTATAGAAACCTGAATGCCCGAGAAAACTCCTCACACCCTTAACAAAACAAGGGGGAGGAAGTTTCTCAATAGTCTCGATCTTAGCGCGATCGACCTCAATACCTCGATTAGAAACGAGGTGTCCTAGCACGATGCCTTCATTAACCATAAAGTGACACTTCTCCCAATTCAAGACGAGATTAGTGTCTTCACATCTTTGTAGTACTAGAGAAAGGTCAGATAGGAAATCATCAAAAGAGGAACCATATACTGAAAAAGCATCCATAAATACCTCCATGATCTCCTCTATATACTCGGAAAAGATAGCCATCATGCATCGCTGGAAGGTAGCGGGTGCATTGCATAATCCAAATGGCATCCTCCTATAAGCGAATGTCCTCCATGGACAAGTGAAAGTGGTCTTCTCGTGATCATCCGGATGGATAGGAATTTGGAAGAAACCACTATAGCCATCCAAATAGCAAAAATGTGAATCCTGGGCCAACCGTTCGAGCATTTGATCATGAAGGGGAGTGGAAAATGGTCCTTCCGAGTGGCCACGTTCAGCTTCCTGTAGTCGATGCACACCCTCCAGCCCGTGACGGTCCTAGTTGGGATCAACTCGTTGTTCTTATTTGTTACAACGGTCATCCCTCCTTTCTTCGGAACTACATGCACTGGGCTCACCCACTTGCTGTCCGAGATAGGAAATATGATACCTGCATCCAACAACTTAAGAATTTCTTTCTTCACAACCTCTTTCATGATCGGATTTAACCGTCTTTGAGGTTCCCGTGAAGTCTTATGATCATCCTCCATTAGTATTCTATGCATGCAGAAAGAAGGCTTAATGCCAATAAGATCGTCAATAGTATAACCCAAAGCCTTTTGATGCTTCCTCAGGACATGCATTAGTTTAGATAATTCAGATTCGGAGAGGGAAGCACTAACGATGACGGGATAAGTAGAATCCGGTCCAAGAAAAGCATACCTCAAGTGACTCGGGAGTTGTTTAAGCTCCACAACTGGGGGTGCCTTCTGAGGTAAATCTTTGGTTCCTCCTTCCAGTGGAGTAGATTGAAGAACTGGACTTTCAGAAGTCTCAGTTGACATCATCTCCCTTTCGATCTCGGTTGTGGTACAAAGAGGGTGACCGAGATGTTCTTCAGTCAAGAACACCTTGCTTGGTCCAGAAGGTGCCTCGGTCGAGGTACTGCAACTGGAACCGAAAATGGAGATCTTCTTCTCCTGGATTAGTTTCTCAATTTTAGTTCTTGGATCTTCTTCCAGCGCCTTCAAGCTCCGTATATCTACATCGCAAGAAGCATCTATACCTTCTTCCATTAAGCTAAAACTAATAACTTTTTCAAGTGGATCTTTAATAAGGTTAGAGCTCACCTATTCTCTTGATTCTTCTTCATCATAGATGTTGAAGATATCATCTCCTAGCTGCTCTCCCTTCATTGCCGCAAGCAATGCAAACTCCACTTCATCTCCGCCAATGTTGAATTTTAACTTGGCGTTCTTACAATCCACATTGCAACCCGAAGTTGCTAGAAATGGCCTCCCGAGAATGATAGGAACGGTATAATCTGCGGGAATATCAAGCACAACAAAGTCTATAGGTAAGTAGAAGTTACCTAACTTAACCGGAACGTCTTCCAAAATGCCCACGGGGTGGGTAATGGAACGGTCCGCCGTGTATAACCGTATCTTCACCAGCTTGGGCTCTCCAAGTCCGATCTTCACACATAGCTCCAGCAGGATGATGCTCACGTTGGCTCCTAGATCACACAATGCTTCACAAGTGACATCCCCAACTTGAATGGGAATGCAAAATGAGCCAGGATTTCTCAATTTAGGTGGCATCTTCTCCTCCATGATTTGAATAAGCTCCGAGGATTTAGATGTCATCCTTACTTCACCAAAATCTTCCAACTTCCTCTTCCTTGATAGAATCTCTTTCAAGAACTTCCCATAGGCGGGCATCCCTAGAATAGCATCAAGGAAAGGGATATTAATATGTAGTTTATTCATCAAGTCAAGGAACTTACCAAAATGCTTGTCTAGATGTGCTCTGGCCCTTGACTGGGGGAATGGAAGTGGTGGTTTATATGCAGGAGGTGAAACATAAACTTCATTTTTGTTCGACGCTCTGTGTGGCTCAACCTCGGTTGGTACCTCGGCCGAAGTGTTCTTCGACTGTATCTGGACCGAGGTGGTCTTCGTCTGTACTAGCATCGACCGAGGCACTGGATCTGTAGTCTTCAGTCCACTTCTCGTCGTTATTGCCATGATCTGTCCTTTAGGGTTGCTTTCCGTCCTTGCTGGAAGCTTCCCTGGATCTCTTGGCGCTTCATTCGCCTTGTTAAAGAATTATTGTTCTAAGGCTTTTTGTGCCTTCAAAAATGAAGTCATGGATGTCTCCATAGAGTTGAGCTTGATTAAGATGGCCTCCAGCACCGCATCTTTCTTTTCCGGCTGGGACGAACTCGATCCTTGCTCTTGGCTCTTCAATGGAGTAGAAGAAGAAGAAGAAGAAGAAGAAGAAGAAGAAGAAGAAGAAGAAGAGAGGAAAGGATTAGAGGAGTCATTCGATTTGGAGTTAGAGTAAGGGTTACCCGAATTTTGGTTGTTTGCCCTCCAATTTTTGTTGTTGGATCCTCTATTATTGTTGTAGTTGTTGTTCTGGGAACCGTTGTTGTTGTTCCGGTAACCGTTGTTCCTTGAGCCTTGATATCCTTTATCTTCTTTCTTGGTTTGAGCAACCAAAAGTTCTTTCAATTGCTTCACATCATTCTTCAAAGAGATGAGTTGATCATTATTTGGTGGAGCTTCTTGAAAGTTGACTCTTTTAACTCCACCTTCAGCTCCTTGGTGGGAGTATTTCTCCATGTGCAAAGCTTGCTTCTCTATGAACTCCCAAGCTTCGTCAATCGGCATGTCCATGAACTTGCCGGCGGATAGTAGTTGAAGGTTGAACTGGGTATTTCCGTCCAGTCCCTTGAAGTATATCTCCAACAACTTTATCTTTGGAATCCCATGATGTGGGCAATCCAAAAGAATGTCTTTAAATCTCTCCCATGACTTGGACAAACTTTATTTGTCCTTCATGATGAATGCATTGATCTTCCCTCTCATTTCAGCGGTTTTAGAGGGGGGAAAGAACTTAGTCAAGAACTCCGTCGTCATCTCCTCCCAAGTGTTGATTTTTCCTAGAGGAAGAGATTGATACCAAGTAAGCGCTCTATCTTTCAAAGAGAAGTAGAAAGGCCTTAGCTTGTAATTGTTGTTTTTCAGCCTTGAAGGTCTCAAGGTCTCCATCAAGATCTCATAGTTTTGTAGCTGTTGATGCGGAGATTCTCTCTCTAGCCCTCCAAACTGGCATTGGCGAATCATGGAAAGAACTTGCGGTCGAAGCTCATAATCATGGTCCGCTGGATCACCTAGGTTGACTCCTGGACGCCTCAGTTGCTGGTTGGGGTCCATCCTCTGCCCTAGGGTCTGTGGATTACCTACAAAAAGAGCATCTCGGACTAGTATCCGAGGTGGAAATATCTCGGCCGGGGCAGCAGGTACTGGATCCTGCCTCGGTCGAGGAGCTGGAGCTGGTCGAGGTAGATATTGGTCCCGTAAAGTCGCCATATCTGCTTCGATCGCTTCCATTTTTGCGCGAGTTTCTTCCTTTTCCCGTCGCAATTCTTCTTTGCTGAGGCGTAGTTGTTCCAATGCCTCCTTCAATTCGGCCTCAAGATCGCGATTCTCTTGATTGGCCATCTTAGCTTCTTTCAAGCGTCTTTTGTATGTCTTTTCTGGTTCGGGATCGTAAGGAAAGATTTCCTTCCCAGCGCGGGTTCTTCGCATAAACCTAAGAAAAAGAACCTGCGAAAGTCACTCAAGTAGAGTGGTTAGTAGAAACAGGGGCAAGCGCCCCGAAAGACAACCGCAACCGGCTCTGTCGAGACCAATTCCCCGGCAACGGCGCCAAAAACTTGTTCGCTCCAAATGGTGTGTGCAAGCTTTAAATTTATAACCCTAAATGTATGCCTAAAATAAGTATGCGAGGGTCAATCGTAGTAAAAGCAAGAATTTCGGGGTGTCGATCTCAGGGACTTAGGTGAAACAAAGCAAGTATAGGTTGTCTGTATTGCAACTAATAACCACAAAAGCGATTAAAGCAATCAAAGATGATAAAAAGTCAATTAAGGGAAATATGCAATTCTAGGGATTAAAGCATCTAGTTGTGGTTCCAACTCAAGATCTCAAGATAAGCGGACAAAGCTGAGGTTTTGCAAAGGGAAGGTGTTACTAAAGTGGAATAGATCACCGGGTAAGTCTCACTACTAACAATCCCAAACCGTAACTCCTATTACCGGGTAAGTCTCAAGGAATTAAGGAAAAGAACTATAACCTCAAACCAACACACCACCTAAGGGAATAGAATCAACCTTTACCGGGTAAGTCTCAGGCTAACTCACAAAGATGGGATGAAAGCACACTCAAACCCCAATAAAGGATAAACTTTTATTACCTATACTTATGATCATGGGTAAATAAACAAAGGAATTACCGGGTAAGTCTCATCCTAAGCTTGCATTGAACCAGAAAAGGTGTAATAAGAATAGGATTTGGCAAACTCTAACACTTAACTCTCAGTTACGGATCAGATAAGTCACCTCGGTTAGACGAATTCCACCCCGGCCGAGATGTTCATCGACTGAGCGAGATGTTCTAGGGTTAAGGATAAAGACTCGAGCTTTCAGGGTCCTACTGGAATTTAAGATTATTCTATCATTGTTTTTCCCACAACTTTCAGCCAATCACCCTAGAATCACACAAAGAAATTAGCCACTCATCATCATAAAAATAATAATCGAATATAAGGGAAGAAAGTGAATAATTGAACACAAAAACCTTAAGAACAAGGCTTCAATAACTGAATCAATTATCAAACAAACAAGCGTTCCTTGGATCACAATCCAATAAGACAATCAACAAGAAGGGAATCTAAGAAAACCTTACAAAAACCCTTCACAAAAGCTATAAAAGCTATCAACTTCCTTCCTTCAATCTTCCTTCAACCTTCCAAAAATCCTCCTAACTGCAGCTTCTTCAATCCCCAGCTGTTATGATGGTAGCGGGTTAGCAGAGCTTTCGAATTGTGGAAAATCAAGCCCTTTATATACGAAAACTACCCTCCTAAGATAAAATATCTTGAAAAGATATTTTCCTAATAAAATATATCTATTTCTCATAAATAAATCCCTAAAATATATGATCTTCCTTCCAGAAATCCAGTCTAAAAATATAAGATCTCTCCTTCCAAAAATAAAAGATCTCAGCCAAGAATAAAATATATCTCGCCACGTCCAAGGTGTTCGCCTCGGTCGGGACGCTCCTCTGAATCACCTCGGTCGAGATGGTACTGTAGCTGACCGAGGTGGCTCTAAACTGAATTGAAATCTCTTAAATCTGGTCCAAAGTGAATCTCTAATTCATTTCCATGCTTCCTGGATTCTTCCTTAAGCTCCTGAATGTGACTTCAATGACTCCTTAGCTCCTTAAGCTCCATTTTGATGCAAAACGTGCCATTTTACCTACGATTACAACGAAACTTGGTGTAGACCTCGATTCCCGCAAAGGTAGATGAAACGACAATATAATCACATAATATACATTCAAACATGCATATTATTGAAGGTAAAACGTCTAAACAGGTCCCAAAATATAGACTATAATTCATGCTATCAGAGGCTAAATTGCATGTTATGCAATTTCTTAAGGGATTAAATGACCAATTTGAACATGCTCGAAGCAATATTTTAAACTTAGAAACTTTACCTACAACGAATAGAGTTTATCACATGATACTTCAAATAGAGAAACAGAAGGAGATTACTTGTCATGTTCCTTCTGCACATGGTGCTCTTGTTGTGTCTCGATCGGTGCCCTATAGACAAGTAGGAGGAAGTAGAAGAGACTTTCAAAAAGGAGAAAATGGATAGATTATGTACCTATTGCAAGGAAAAGGAACATTTAAGAGATTATTGTTTCAAACTTACTAGTGTACCTGATTGGTACAAAGAGTTTAAAGCTAAGGATGATATATCCTACTTAATCCACATTCTGTTCGATCTGCTAACAACTTGGAGGTTTCAGTTGGTGACAGTCCTCTTGAAGTTTTAGACAACCACACTTCCTCTTCCTCTTCTTTGATGGATCCTCCAATGGTGAATGCTGCCTATCAAGAAGTTCTCAAACTCATGGTGAATAATCAGTCATCTACATCAGTGAATTTTGCAGGTATTATTACTCAACTTGTGAGCAAGACAGTCAACATGCGTACTTGGATTGTGGATTAGGAGCCACAAATCACATTACTTTTTGCAGAGATTAATTATTTTTATGATATGCACCAACTTGCTAAGCCTGTTTTCATTGGTTTGCCAAATGGTTCCATTAAGGAGGTCCATCATCAAGGAACTGTGATTTTATCACCATCAATCACATTGCATAATGTATTCTACTTGCCAAATTTCAAATATAATTTGCTTTCTGTCTCTAGATTGATCAATGACTTGCCTCTGAAAGTCATTTTCACTCATAATTCCTGTTTATTTTAGGACCATACCAGTAGTTCTGTCCTTGCTACTAGTCACATGCAAGGAGGCCTCTACAAGTTGGGATTTCCTACTCTACAGAAATTTACAAATACATCATTTTTTTTCATACTTAGGTTTCTGACATGACCTTGTTTCATGCTCGATTAGGTCATCTATCACTATCAAAAATACATCATGTTGATACTACTCTCACTTCCAAAATACATGAGTTGAATTGTGATACTTGTGTTTTGGCTAAGCAACATAAGTTGCCTTTTCCTCCTAGTAAATCACATACTGCAACTATTTCTGACTTGATTCATGTTGACATATGGGCTCCATATCATACTATAGCTTTATGTTGGGCAAGATATTTTCTGACTGTGGTAGATGATTTTTCTCGTGCAACTTGGACTTTTCTTATGTCAAACAAACAACTGGTGTTCAAACTTCTCACCAACTTCATAGCCTATGTGAAGAATCATTTTCACACTATTGTCAAGACTATTCGATCAAATAATGGTGCATAGTTTATGCAGAATCAACTTCAGGATTTTTTCCTTATTTCAGAAATTATCACCAGCGTTCTACCCCTTATACTCCTCAACAGAATGCTAGGGTGGAGTGTAAGCATCGTCACTTACTTGAGACAGCACGAGCTCTCGGAATCCATGTCAATCTACCTCTTCATTTTTGGGCAGAATGTATCCTTACAACAACACGTCTTATTAATCCTATGCCTTCTCCTATGATCGCATGGAAGTCTCCTTTTGAAATGTTGCATAATGTCAAACCATTATATAATCACCTATGAGTGATTGGTTGTCTATGTTTCAGTTGATTACCTTACAAGGATAAGCTTGGTCCTGCCTCCACTCCTTGTGTCTTGCTAGGTTATCCTCCTGGCCAGAACACCTATAAACTCTTTAACCTTCAAATTCATAAAATTGTTATTAGTTGTCATGTCCCCTTTCGAGAACACATTTTTCCTTTCAAACTTTCTCCATCTGATCCTCTATCCTATCCTGACCTCCTTTTTCCCTTCTCTTCCTTTGGTTTCTCCATCTCATGATCATGATTCTTCTCCTACTTTCCCTCCAATCATATCTCCTTATCCTTCTTCCATTCCTCCATCTACTAGTCCTTTTGCCACTCCTATTCTTGTTCAATTCACTTCACCATCTTCTTCTACAGATTCTCCCTCAATTAATTCTCCATCACCCTTAATTACTTTCTCTCCTCCATCTCCTTCTCGTCCTACCAGAACTATCACTCGTCCTGCATATCTCCAAGATTATACTTGCAACTCCTTGACAACTCTTTCTCATTTTGATGTTTTCTCTCATGCAGCTAACTTTGTCACTACCTTTTGCTATGTTATTCATTGTTTTGAGCCCTCTACTTATCTCCATCACTACAACAAAACTGAGTTTTTATAGCATCAAACGATAGCGTTTATATCACAAGTGCTATAAAGTACATGGTTTAATTTATTGATAGCGTTTCATAATAGTATAGTGTTATTAAAAAGCGACATCCCTTTTTTAATTTTGTCCAAGCGCGTTTTAGGATTTTTTGTTGCTTTACCGCCAAAGAGAACGCTATCGAAAGCTGGATAGAAAAAAACCCCTCTTCCCTTCTAACTTTACACACCATCTCGATAGTTTCTTCATGTATAGCGGCAGAGAACGACAATAGGGTTTAAACTTGTCTTCATCCTCACCGGCGGAAAAATTGCTCATTGAACTCGCTTCTTCCTCTATTTCTAGGGCTCCATTCAAGTGTTGATTTTTTCTACATCCTTGAATAGCCTTTTTCCTCTGTAAAGGTATGTCAAATCTATTTTTTCTTCCTTTGTGTTAGAGTTAGGGCTCATTCATGTCGTCTAATTGTGGATGGATGCTTCTTGTTCGCTCCAAAGGGTGTGTGCAAGCTTTAAATTTATAACCAAAAATACAAGCAAATAAGCGAACCCGTAGGGTACGGATCTATCGCACTGAAAGCAAGAATTCCAGGGTCGAACTCAGGGATTTGGTGATTTCAAATCAGAATAAGCAATCTAACAAGGAAATATGCAACTATTGACAGTTGAAAAGACAAAGATTTGATTTTGTGTAAAGATTTGGGAAAAAGGATTCTAAAGATCAAAGAATCCGATTGTGGTTTTCAATTCAAGACTTCTAAAGATTCTATGGACAGAGTTGGGATTGCTAAGGTATGTGTTCTAAAACTGGATGATGTAAGGAGAAGTCTCCACCACCCACTTGTCTCAACCCAAAGGCTCTAAAATAAAGGATGTTGAGTCTCAATAAGATAAAGGATCTAAGAGAAGGATAATACTCTCAAACCAAACACTAAACCCAAGGGAATCAGGTTAACTCACAAAGGTAAGGAATTTGGCACACTCAACCTTAATAGAGGGGTTTGAATCCTCTATTACCTAGATCTTGTAATCGTTGGCAACCAAGGATGGGAATCACCGGGTAAATCTCTTTCCACACTCGGATATAGGTTAGAAAGGTTTAACAAGGCTAGGGTTTAAGCAATCTTTAACCAAAGATCAAGGATAAAGTAAGATAGGTACGGCAAAAGGAAAATCGGGCTGTTCATCCCAAAAAATCGGTAGATTTACTCAATGAACACACCGACTTTTTCCTTTTGCGATGGTTAAACTGAACTCTCAGGATCCAATCTGTTTATGAAGATCATTCTATCATCATTTCCACCACAATCATCAACCCATCACCCTAGAATCACAAGGGTTTTAGCCAAAAATACACATTTTGAAAATCAAAAGAGATATGAAATCAAGAAAGTGATGAACTTGAAAAAACTTTGAATCTTGAATAAAACCAAACCAAGAATGTATGAACAATATTTCAATCCTTCAAAACTCAAAGAAAAACTCAAAAACAAACTCCGAAACACAATCACAATGACAAAATATAAGATCAAACTCACAAAACTTCCAAGAACTCTATTCTTGGAATCGAACTCCAAAACTTCTTTCGATCTTCAACTCCGAATGCTCTCCTCAATGCTCTTGACTGTATACTCTGTGGTATTGGATGATTCTGAAGGTGGTGAGACGTCCTCCTTTTATAGGGTATGAGATGTGATCTTATGGTTACAATCCTATTTCGAATCGGATTACCCAAGATAAAAATCGGATGATCTCTAAGGGAAACCGACCGATCTTTATATATATTGACCTAATTTTTGCTTTTGATCTTGTGATATCTTTTAGTTCCGACTTCTATCTTCTCTTATGATCTTTTCTCATATCTTCTTCTATCTTTTAGCTCTCTTCCTTATCCTTAATGACGTCATGCTCTACAATGCTCCATTTCCACACCAAATCTTCACCTTTTACCTACAATTTCACAAATAAAAGTGTGTAGACCTCTATTCTCGAAATATATATGAATATGGACTTAAACATACAATCCTCATCAAATGTATGCAAATCTGGGGTGATAAAATCGTATAATGTATGAATATGATGGTATATAACTCATGTCATCACTTCTATTGTGAATGGTTATTGTATTTCTATTATGAATGTGTGTCAATACTTGCGGTAGTTGTTGAACAAGAGCACAAATTGATTATTTTTTTGGTGTTGTTTTTACTTAATATCTTGGTGCTATTTTTACTTTATTTCTTGGTGTTGTTCATATAGATATTTCTCTAAATCACTAGGAACATACTTGGTGGTAAATTCTTTTTACCTTCAACAGAACATGTTCAGTCTAATACCTGAAAGCAAATTTTGTACAACATAATTTTTTGACACCAAACTAAGATGTTCATAAGATATTAGTAGCACTTAAGATTTGTTTTTGGTCGAGTCATACTGTGACATTCCATTAGTTATGAATTATGAAGAATTATTACGTAGAAAAATAAGATGGTGTTCTTGAGAGCTAATTTGAATTGTTTGCGTAAAGAACCTTAAAATCACACGTTACATATTGATTCTGTGTGTTGAATGTTCTTTTGTCTATTTTGATCATTACCAAACTAAGATGTTCAAGTTTTATGTATTGTAATGAAGTAATTTTCATTTTAATAATGCAGGAACTATACCATGAATTGCATTCATTAGACCGCTTTGAGCAGGAGTATCACTGTAAGAAAAAGGATAAGGATAAATTTTACATAATCATAGAGATGTTCTTATCTTAGCCAGAGAAGTTCATTTCTCCCCGTTTTCTCTTCCTTCTTATTTCTCTCTGAATGAAGATTTCTTCTTTCATTTGCTAAGTTGAAGTTGCTGCAAAATGCTTGATGGTAAATTCTAGCAAATTCTACTGTGTAAAAGAGAGAAAAAACATTATGAGTTTGAAGAAGTGAACGCATTACTTGGCCTGAATGGGAATGATTTTGATTTCGGTCTAGGAACATCATCCTTGTGAACTTATCTTGGTAAAGGATTATCAAAATAGATACCTTATTTTTTTTTGCAAAATCAATGTTGAGTCGTTGACTTGGAGAGCTTGTATGTGAGATAAGGAACCTTTATAAGGTGTTAAACTCATAGTTCTCAAGCTTCCTAGAGTCTTAGGGAATTCAATGACTTTGCTTGGTTTCTAATCAAGGGCATCTTGAACTGGACTTTAACTCCTGCCGTCATGTATGTGTTTTGGGGTCAGAATTTAGTTTATTATTTGGACATCACTTTGTTCTATTTTGGGGTCAAAATGTAGTAAATAATTTTGTTAGTTATCTTATATGGGGTCAGAGTTTATTTTATTAATTGGACATCACTTTGGACTGTTTTGGGGTTAGAATTTAGTAAGTAATGTTGTTAGTTATCTTATCTGATTTTTGGATGGGTTTAGTAGTTGCTGTGTGGAATCGCAAGATGATTTTCATTGCAAGCTTGTGATAACATGCACATAAATTGGATGACTTGGTGGTTTACTTATTTGGCTTAAAATGATGTCCTAATTGATTTTTATTGCAAGATGGGTTTAGAAGTTGTTGTTATTATCTTATCTATTTTTTCTCATTTCTCTTTCAAGAATGAAACACTAGACTTTGACTCATACTGCACTTAATTTTTCACGTTTATCGATTGATTCCTAACTCTAGAACAATCATTATTCCTTAATTCTTATTATCACCTTTTAGTTCACAAACTGTGCTTTTCTATCAGAGATAGATGGTAATCAAGAGTAATTATTAGGTAGCAACATACTTTTCCTTTTTTCGTGAGATTTTTCTACTTTATTTCTTGTATTGAAGAATAAGCTAGTTGGTTTGTAAAAGAGCAACCTCCTTTATTAGCCAAAATACATGAATTCAACAACAATCTTAAAGGCAAATAACCTCCTATAGTAGCCTCCTGTATTAGCCAAACTATCTGGGAATTGGGTTTGTGGAGAAAAAGTTTGCATTAAAGGGGAAGGGATAAAAAGCAAAGAGAAGAGCATGCTTGAATTTTCATTGCAAGTTTAGTGATAACAGACACATAAATTGCAAATTGAATATGACATCCATAATCTATAACACATAGTTGATAACCAAACTTGAAATTTCAGTACCAAAGCATACAACTTGAAATATATACAGTAGTACTGATGCCCTTTTAATTTTCCCTAAGCTTATTAGAGGCCAAATATGTTCCTAGCTTGTCACGTCTAGTATTTATAATTCGAGCCAACCTCTCATCATCATACACATTGAATTTGCTTCTCACTTTCAGTTCCTAATTCTGAATTTCCTATTCACTGCATTTAGTTCCTACTTCTAAATTTGCTACCCACTTTCAATTCCTAATTCTAATTTTGCCACTCACTGCTTTCAGTTTGTACTTCTAAATTTGCAACTCACTACTACTTTCAATTTATTTCTTTCAATAGTTCTTATGTTACTATATATAACTTTTGCAGACATAAACTGATAGGGTGATGACTGAATTGATTGATGATCTTAGAGTTATAGATCAACAATAACTCAAGGTCATATTATTGAAGTAAAACTGAATTCATATCGTTGTTAATAGTTTGATGTGAATTTTGTACATGACTTGATTGTTTATTGTCTTGTTTTCTTTGAAATGATATCTTTTTTTTATTTGAAATAGTTATTAGGTCAACATTTGACATGATACATATTGAAGATGCTAAAGCATTTTTGTGGAGGTCAATATCTGACATGATACATATTGAAGATGCTATTGATTGTAAAGAAGCGTGGCTTGACCAATACTCAGTTGGTCTAGTGGGATGTGGTGCTAGCCTCCTTAAGTGGTTAGTCTAGAGATTCAAGTTCGAATCCTCCTGGCGGCATGTATGGAAAAACTGATATTGGGAGGGTATCCCCAGCAATGGGCCACGACTTATCAATTGGGAGGGTATCCCCAGCAATGGGCCACGACTTATCAATTGAGAGATAAGGAGGGTGCAACAATATCTTCTCATTCGGTAATTATTTTTACCGATATTTATATTATTGTTATTATATTTTACTAAGTTGGTTATAATATGAAAATGAAATTATGTTTTTTTTTTGCTAGAGTGTGAACAATTCAAAGAAAAAGTGCAACTTATTGGATTTGAGTGGCTCAAGAAAGGTAGTTGTTGAAGGTCGGTGTTCTTCAAGTGATCTGAATTAGCTTGTTCATTTTGTTCCTTTAGGTCCTAATGTTGTACGAGTTTGGGTTGACATACCTATGATTCCTGATGCAACACTTTAGAGGGCAACATCTGAGTTAGAGTGCATTGGAGATGTTGTTGGTACAACAATTGCATGGCCAGTAGACAAAGTGGTTATAATATAAAATGACATTAGATGGTTATCCATTTTAGATTATTATTGTCAAGCTATGTTCTCTTGGTAAACAATTGTTTTAAACAACTCATGTTTTGTATCATTTTGAATCTTAGAAATGAAACAATATGGTTATGTTTGATGTCGTTATTGAGTTTCTATACCATTTATTGAAAACGCTATTGTTAGGTTTTATAGCGTTTTTCAAAAATGAACTATTGGGTTCTATAGCGTTTATAAGACACTATAAATGACATTATTTCCATAGCATTTGAGGAAACGCTATTAATAGTTCCACTTTTCCACAACGTTTTATCGAACGCTATAAAATGTCAACTTTTTCATAGCGTTTGCACAAACGCTATTAATAGGTCCACTTTTCCATAGCGTTTCCTTAAACGCTATAATAGGCCACTTTTTATAGAGCTCACAAAAACGCTATAACAGGTCTACATTTTCATAGTGTTTATCGAACGTTATAAGAGGTCCACTTTTTAAAGCGTTTGCACAAACACTATTATTGGTGACTTTTCCATAACGTTTGTAGAAACACTATAATAGGTTCACTTTTTCATAGCGTTTGCACAAACGCTATGAAAAGTAGGGTGCAAACGCTATGGAAAGTTGTTACCCTATTATAGCAGGCTTTGTCATAGTGTATATAAAAATGCTATTAATGTATATCATAGGGTTTTTCAAACACTGTGAATGCTTCTAAATGTTGTAGTTCATGCAAAGGATTCCCCTTCTTGGGTAGATGCTATGTCTTTAGAGCTTCAGGCTCTTGAGCTCAACCATACATGGGATATGGTTCCTCTCCCTCCAGGCAAGACTCCAATAGGTTCCAAGTGGGTCTATAAACTCAAATATAAGTCAGATGGTACCATTGAACGTCATAAGGCTAGGCTCGTTGCCAAGAGTTACAATCAAGTTAAGGATAAGGATTATAAATACACCTTTTCTCCTGCGCTAAATTTGCTACTATCAGAGTTGTTCTAGCATTGATTGTTGCTCGTGAATGGCCTCTCCACCAACTCGACATAAATAATGCCTTCCTTCATGGATTTCATGATGAAGATGTATACATGCTACCTCACCAAGGTTATGTAACTCCTCCTGGTCATGTGTGCCACTTAAGGGAATCCCTTTATGGGCTCAGGCAAGCTAGTAGGCAATGAACATTGAGCTTACAAAGCTTCTTTGTAATAACCGAGAATTTCAAATCCCGTTTAATACCGGATCGAACCGGACTCCGATCCGCCAACCTCTTTTTTTTATATATATATAAAATAAAACGATACTATAATTCTAAAAATTTTGGGACTTGATTCATGTAAAATTATAAAATCTTGTAAACGTAAATACTCCGTACCTGTAAATCCCGTACGAATTCTTAATAATTCGTTCAGCCTTTCAATAGGTAATGAGTAGGCCCAAATTAATGTGGCCCAGATGTGTATCAGCCGGCCCAATCTTCTACTCTAACCCTAAACACTAATCAGCCTCCTAATCACGTTTAAGCCAAACTCTTTTACGCTCTTTAACCGGTGCCGCTACCCATCTCTCCCTTACCTTCTACACCTCGTCGACCGCAGCCTGCCTTCTGCACGTTGGAAGCAAGCGCCAGTGAGCAGCCCGTAACAAGCCGTCGCCGCCTCCGCCACCAGGCCTCTCGCCGCCGGCCTTGTCGACTACCCAGGTTAGCCACGACCCTGTCCATCTCTCCCCACCCTCTTTTCTGTTTCGAAGCGGCCGGAACTAACCTTACCATTCCGCAGCCGTTGCGAGTTCCACTAGAGAGCCGTCGCCGCCCCTCCTGGACCAGCGTAGCAACAGGTGGCAAGGTGAGTCGTCCCCCTTCTTTTTTCCCTCTTTCTATTCCGCTGGGCGCAACAACAGTGCTAACTGCCTCTCTGTTCGCCGGTGACGCAAACCAGGCACGATCCACTCCAGAAGAACGGTGCACCAGCCACCCTTTTCCCTTGTAGCCGACGAGGACCCCAGTACTGCGTGGTGGTGAGCTCTTCGAACCAGTTTACAGGCCGGTCCAGGACACGTTGCTACACCTCTGCTGCGCTACAACACCCGGAAAGGAGAACCCGGAAACCTGCAGTAGGTAAGCCTCTCGTTGAAAAGCAGTGTGTTTAGAGTTGGGTTTATGGGTATGAATGTGTGCTGGATGTGTAATTATACACATACTTATGAGAATTTTTGAACGTATAAGTGTATATATACGTATAGGAGGGTATGAAGGTATATAGATTTATGAGTACGAGTTGGATATAGATGGGGAAGATATAGTGGTATAGATATACACTGCAGTGTGTTAAACATAAGTACAAAGATATTTACGTGAATAGATTGGAGCTTTAGACATATATCTACATAGGTATATATATATATATAAAGATATATATAGTGGTATATGTAGGTACATATATATATATATATAAAGTATGAAATGAGTAATATAAATATCTGGAGATATATATGCAAGTACTGAATAGTACATAATTATACGAGTTGAAGGAAAAGTTAGGGTATGTACGTAAATATATATATACCTAGGTAAGAGTAAAGTGGTACGAGCCATAACTTATAAATTATAAGGAAACTATCAGAGAGAGACTAATCATAGAGAAGAAATCCTAAAAGGAATTTAGTAGGACTCAAGAGTGAACTTTGAGAACTTTCGGTACCAAGGGTAAAATGGTCTTTTACCATAAGAGGGTTGTTTTTCCGTAATTCCTTTGCAAGAGGTTGGACAGCGAGATGTGTTTTGATACACCTGCCTTATTTAACAGGCGTTTGAGTTACCACGAGTACAGACGGTGTGAGACGTGTTAGAGAGTATTTTGACTCAGGTAAGTCCTTGCGACTTACTTAGCCAGTTTCTGGATGTTAGTTGAGTGATAGTGGTTGCGTGTGCTATGTGCGTGTTTTAATAATAATAACTTGCTAGGACGACTGTTATTATTACGTTTAAGGCCCAAGTGTATGGATAACTGGCCGTGACATCACTGCCCAACTCTGACAGGAGACTGGGAGGTTCTCTATACCCAGACCAGGCAGGTACAAGGTGAGATGCATCGGATCCATTCCTGATGGTTACACGGGGGTGGAGGCGAGGTTTGGGAATCCCTCGTGTCACAAAATAAGTATCACTAGAGTGAAAGAGTAACTTAAATCAAGATAATAAAACGGACTTGTTTGAAAGCATGATGGGTGTTTATATTTTTATGTGTGTGTTTGTGCTGCTATTATTCTGCTAATATTTAGATAACTAGCTAACGGTTCTTCTTGTTGTTGTTTTTAGATTTACCGCAGGTTAGATCAGCAGCTGAGTGATCCGGAAGTAGTGGTCAGCCGGGTCTCCGTACTCCTTAGAGCGGGGTTGGGGTTGTTTTTGTCTTTCTTTTCTTTTGGTTAAGATAGTTGTTCTTTTCTTTTGTTTAAGTACTTTAGGCTGCTAGATAGTATTGCATTCATTACCCTAAAAATATTATTTTTATGAATTTCGGTTTCTTTATTTGTGTCTTGTTGCAAGGTCCTAGTAATGTTGTTGTCAAACTGAGGTCGGGACCCATTGTGAGGTCCTAACCAGTAATACTCCGAGCTTTGAGAATTCGGGGTGTTACATTCTTCTTCAACTTAAGTTTGTTCAGTCTCGACAAAACTATTCTCTATTTGTCAAACACTCTTCCCTTGACATTACATTGGTGTTGGTCTACGTAGATGATATCCTTATCACTAGTGATTTACGTTCTGAAATTGATTCTCTCAAACAAGCCTTGGACAAGGCTTTCACTTTCAAGGATTTGGGGTTGGCTCGATTATTTCTTGATATGGAAATCTCTCGAGATTCCACTGGTATTCTTATCAACTAGCGCAAGTACATTCATGATATTCTTGTTGATTCCCACATGACTTCATGCAATCCTACAAATTTTGCCATGCAGCGCAACCTTCATCTTTCTCCAAACGTAGGTGATGTTTATCTTGATCCTGAGTCCTATAGAAGGCTTATTGGCCGTCTATTGTACCTTTCTCTCACACATCCTGACATTGCTTACACTGTTTAACAACTCAGTAAGTTTTTGGCTTCCCCTCGTATCCCTCATTGGCAAGCTGCAACTAATCTCCTACGATATCTTAAAGGCTCCATTGACCTAGCCCTTGCTTATCCCAAGCAATCTTCTCTCTCTTATTGCCTGCAGTGATGCAGAGTGGGGCTCCTGTCCGTTTTCTTGTCATTACATTACTATTTATTGTCTATTTCTTGGTCAGTCACTTGTATCTTGGAAGACTAAGAAGCAAACTACCATTAGTAAATCATCTGGCTTGATGGCCTTCTCACAAATTTACATGTCTCTCTTCCTCACCCCTTTGCTCTCCATTGTGATAACAAGGCGGCTCAATATCTTGTTGCTAACCCGGTCTTCCATGAACGCACTAAACATTTTCGTATTGATTGTTATTTTGTACGTGATGACATGCAGAAAGGCTTCATTTCGATAGTGCATGTTCCCTCTGGCCTATAACTTGCTGATATTTTCACCAAGACCTTAGGAGAGCAACAACACACTTTCTTCACTCACAAGCTTGGCCTATTCTTACCTAGTCCAGCTTGAGGGGGGTGTAGGTTATATAGGATATATCATGAAATAAGTGGGTCATTTATGTAAATAAAGCAAAGTCCTAACTGACTCAACAACAAACCTAAACGCATATGCATTGTATAAATATATCAGTTGTTCCTTACATGAATATATGAGAGTTTGCAGTCCATCATCTGTACGTTCACAATATGTAAACCCTACCTATTTTAAGCGCTCTTCTTTCTTGTAATAAAACTCCATGATCGGTTGTACCTTTTAAGTACCTTAGGATTCTCTTTGCTACAAGTCAACATGACTTAGTAGGACTGGACATGAACCTACTTATCAAACTAACACCATACATTAAATCAAGCCTCATCATAGTCAAATACATGAGACTTCCAACCACCTACTAAAATAGAGTTTCATCAACTCTAACTCTCCCCATCTTTGCACAACTTTTTGCTTGACACTATTGAATTCTTTTACCGAATTGTTATTTTCCCTATCAAACCTTGCTAAGACTTATCGTGCATACCTTCTTAGACGTATGAAAATTTCATCTGAACTTTGTTTAACTTCTATCCTAAGAAAATATTTTAATTTTCCCAGACCAGACATATCAAATTTCGACAACATTGAAGCTTTAAACTCATCACACATGCTTTTATCACTTCCAGTAAAAATCAAATCACAGTGTACAAATTTACTACCAGAATTTCACCTCCTCTTTGTCTTAGTGAATAAGGTTTGCTCGTTGGGACATCGCTCAAATCCTGCATGCACAAAGTAAGCTTCAATTATGCTATATTAGGCTCGTGGTGCCTACTTGAGGCCGTAAAGTACTCTTCTCAACTTATAGTCTTTCTCTTCTTTTCCTTTCTTTTTGATTCCTTCTGGTTGCTACATAAACACTTTTCCTTCAGCTCTTCGTGAAGAAAATCGCTCTTTACAACGAGTTGAAAGACCTTCCAAACGAGTTAAGCAACCATTGCAAGTATGACACGAATAGTGTCATGTCTTGCTACTGGGGCAAAAACTTCGGTATAATCTACTTCATGACATTGTGCATACCTCTTCGCCACCAACCTTGCTTTGAATCTTTCTTTTTCTTGTTACAATGTGTAACATTGATCGACTAGAAAGTACTTTAGAGAAAGGGAAAGAGAATATCGATCTTTTGAGAGAGAGAGAGAAAGAATGAAAATTTTGATATGATATTAAAGATAGACATGAAACAAACTATTTACACAGGCTGCTTTACATCAGTTTCATAATAGAAAATCGGTTACAATCATGAGGCTATAAATCACTTGATTTGCTGAGTTCCTTTAGACTTAATGATTGATATGTCATTACTCTCAACATTCCTCCGCAAGATGGAGTAGGGTACCATATCCATCTTGGAGAGTAACAAATTTTGTTGAGCTGAGGGAAGAATCTTGGTGAACACATCCGCTATTTGCGCTTGAGTAGGTGATATCATGAATTATTGTGTATATTTCGGATATGGTTTTGGCATTTTCTCATCATAATTCTACATGTATGTACATGTATTCTTAGTGTTTATGTCATTATTCTTTTACTTTACAAGAATCAAGGTCTACACCATGTTTGATTGTAATTGTAGGGAATATGACACATTTTGGATCGAAATGGAGCATAAGAAGGTAAGGAAGATATGAAGTTACATTGTGGAACATTAGGAAGGACAAGAAGAAAAGCATGAACTATAGTGGAAGGATTAAAGAAAGATTTAGTTGAAGATACGAAGGCATGCACGTAGATCACTACTGATCTCAAATCAACACAGTGATGCATCTCGACCGAGATGACCCACTGGGCCTGGCTCGAGGTCAATGACTCACAGCCCAAGGAAAATAAAATATAATTTTACCTAAAATTCTTCTATAAGAATGGAAGGTGAATGTGAAGTTAAAGAGGCTGGATTGTAGAGAGATCAAAGGACAACTAGCAAGACGGCTATCGAAAGGAAGAAGATCGAAAGAAGGATTGCTTAGGGTTCAAGGAACCCTAGCATGTGAGAACTTTCTTGGGAAGTTACTTGTGAGATTTTTATCATATTTTTTTGGAACACATTGTTGGATACTATTGTTGGTTTGTTTGCTTTGATAATGGAGACATCTTTGTTGGTTGCTTATTTCTCTTTTCTTGATATTCTTGATACATATTTGATTGCTTTGATAATGATGATTGTTGGCTAAACACCCTGCGATTCTGGGGTGATTACTTGAAGGTTGTGGTATAGACGATGAAAGAACGAACCTTTATCTGAGTGGACCCTGAAAGCTTGAGTTAACCCTAAACCAAAACCCGTCTCGGACTATTCATTGAGCATCTCGACCGAGATCAATATAGAACGGCATGAGATGATCCACTACTTTGCCCGACCCTGAGTTTAGGTATAGTTTGCCAAATCCTATCCTTTTCCCACCTTTCCTGGTTTACATGCAAGCCTAGGATGAGACTTACCCGGTGATTCCTTTGCTTGTTTACCGATGATGATGAGTGTTAGGTAAATAATAAAGGTTTATCCTTTATTAGGGTTTGAGTGTGCCTTCATTTGACCTTTGAGAGTTAACCTGAGACTTACCCGGTGATGGTTAGTTTTGTACCCTTAGGTGAGTGTGTTGTTTGAGTACCCTTACCTTCATTAGTTCCTTGAGACTTACCCGGTGATAGGAGCTTTGATTTGGGAAAGTGGATAGTGAGACCTCCCCCGTAATCTATCCCATCGTTGAAACGCCTTTCCCTCAACAAACCTCAGCTTTGTCCACTTTACCTTTAGAAATCTTGAGTCAACACAACAATTGGATACTATGATCTTTAGAGTCTGCATTTTCCCATCTTGCTATACATCTTGTCTTTTGCTTTTGATCAGTATTATTGCATGGTTATGAAGTTAGATTACTTTGTTGTGATTATTCTCACCGATTCTCTAAGATCGACTCCGGAATATAGGCCTTACTATGATAGATTTGTACACTGCAGGTTCGCTTATCGTTAGGTCTATAATTCAGGATATAAATTTATAGCTTTATTTGTACACACCTTTTGGAGCGACAGGTTTTTGGAGCCGTTTCTGGGGAATTGGTCAAGACCAATCCACTGCATGGTTGTCTAACTTGGAAGCTTCTCACTTTTCTACCGACTATTTCATCTGAGTGTTCTTGTAGATCCTTTCCTTAGGCTTATGCAAAGAGTTAATAAAAAAATCATTCCTTATGATCTTGAACCAGAAAAGACTTACAAGAGAAGGTTGAAAGAAGCTAAGAAGATGGTTGTTGCCAATAATGAAGGAGTAGAGGATCTTCGAGTTGAATTAGCTGATGCTCGAGATTAAATAAGAATTCGAGATGAAGCTCTCAGGAAAAAGAGAGCTGAAACAATTACTAACAAGAGCAACTTCGGGCCGAAATGGTAGAATTAAGAGAGAAAATTCGACTTGAGAATGAGGAAAGAGAGAGGGATGCTAGAGTTGTGATTAATCCACCGGCGCCCATTTATGTGCCGCCACCACCACCTCCACCGAGGGTTGAGCTAGCTGACCCGTTTGTGGGTATTCCGCAAACAATTGGTCAACGGATGGATCCCATCCAACAAGCACGCCATCCGGGCGTGAACTTGGGAGATCCAGATGAAAGAGAGTATGAGTTTAGACCTCAAGTTATTACAATGATTCAACAGAATCGTTATGGAGGAATGGAGAGAGAGTCACCACACCAACATTTATAAAACTATGAGATTTTGATGGAGACCTTGAGACCTTCTAGATGTGTAAATAAAAACTATAAACTACGTGTTTTCTTTTTCTCTTTGAAGGATAAAGCACTTGCATGATACCAATCGCTTCCCACCGGAAGAATTAACACATGGGAGGAGATGACCGCGGATTTTCTCAGCAAGTTCTTTCCGTCGTTAAAGACGGTGGAGTTGCGAGAAAACATAAATGTAGTGATGAGGGATGGTAAAAGTCTCTTTAAGTCATGGGGAAGGTTCAAGGACCTTTTGTTGGATTGCCCACATCAAGGGATTCCAAAGATTGATTTGTTAGTGATCTACTTTAAGGGTTTGGATTGGGAAACGCAATTCAAGCTTCAATCACTCTCAGTTGGAATGTTCATGGATAAACATGTTGATGAAGCATGGGCTTTTGTTGAAAAACAATCCCTCACTATTGTGAAGTACTCCCCCGGAGTGTTGACACAGGAGGTCAAAGCTCAAGACCTCAAGAGTTGAACCTTACTTCCTCCAGCATTAATCAAATAATCGCTCTTAACAATGAGATGAAGGCTTTGAAGTAGTTATTGAAGACACAAACACAACAATCCAAGGAGCAAGATATTGGGTATGTTGGGAGAGGAAACTACCAAGGAAATAGAAACAACAATTACAACAACAACAAGAACCGGAACTACAACAATTGGAGATCCAATCAAAACAATTCCGGTAATCCTTATTCTTATGCTGATAATGCTCTAACTCCACCATCTTCTTCTCCCACTCCATTGAAAATCTAGGAACCATCATCTAGTTCGGGTCATCCACCAAAGGATAAGTTGAAGGCAATGCTAGAAATTTTGATGGGAAAGATGAGTGGATTGGAACGCACGGTTACTTCGATTTCTAAGGCACAAAAAGGCTTTGAAAATCAAGTATTTAGCAAGGCCGGAGAAGTTCCTACAGATCAAGGGAAGCTTCCAAGATGTACAGAGAATAACCCAAAGGGCCAAATCATGGAAATTACAACAAGGAGTGGTGTAAAGACCACTTACCCACAACCTCGATCGAACGAAGCTGTGAAGCATCCCATTTCGACCGAGGCGATTTCTAAGTCAACCGAGGGAAACGCAACAAGAGGTCACCTCGGAAAGGACCTCTACCGAAATACTTTTGGGTCAATCGAGGTGAAGGAAAAAGAAGAAATTTACGTACCTCCTCCTGCTTACAAGCCTTCACAGCCATCCCCGTATATAGTCTAGAGCGAGAGCACGTCTAGACAAGCATTTCGGTAAGTTTCTAGACCTTATGAGTAAACTCAATATTAACATACCTTTCATTGATGCAATTTTAGGTATGCCCGCATATGGGAAGTTCTTGAAGTAAATCCTCTCTAACAAGAGGAAGCTGGAAGATTTTGGTGAAGTAAAGATGTCCTCGAGGTCATCAGAACTCATTAAGATCGTGAAGGAGAAAATGACACCCAAATTAAGAGATCCGGGATCATTTTGCATTCCAATTGGAGTAGGAGAAGTCACATATGATGCATTATGTGATCTAGGAGCAAGTGTGAACATCATTCCCCTTGCATTGTGTGAGAAGGCCGGTTTAGGGAAGCCTAAACCAGTGAAGATGATGTTGTACATGGCAAATCGATCAATCACTCGACCCGTAAGCATGTTGGAAGAAGTCCCAGTAAGGCTAGGTAAGTTTTACAATCCCATAGATTTTGTGGTATTGGACATTCCTACAGATTATCCAGTCCCGATCATCCTTGGGAGGCCATTTCTTGCAACCTCCGGTCGCTACATGGATTGCAAGAACGCCAAATTGTCTTTCAACATAGGAGAGGAACATGTTGAATTCGTGTTGTCAACTTTAATGAAAAGCTAATTCGTTGAGGAAGACATTTACAACATCTACGACGAAGAGGAATCGCGAAAATTGGTTAGCTCTATCCTTAAATTATCCTCAGGAGAGAATTTTGAATCATCATATAAATGAAAAAGGTCTAGATGTTTCTTGTAATGCAGATATAAAAGGCTTGGAAACATTGGAGGAAGACTCAAGGGCTGCCTCCGAGGAAATTGAAGAGGAGATGAATGACTATCTCGACCTCGGACTAGGTCTCGACCGAGATGCTTCAAAAGGAATCGAGATACCTGGATCCTCAAACCCTCCTCATTCAATGATTGTGAGTGTTGCAAGCACTAGCCCTGACCCTTCCAAAGCTTTACAAGACAATGCTAGGAAAGCGAAACCACCACTTCGCAAGATGATGGCAAAAGTTGCGGAGATTTACAATGAACATGTAAATAAGTGGCAAGCAAAGCATATCACTCGCAAAGGACTCAAAGAAGGAGAATTTGTTCTTCTTTTAGATTATCATTCTCACCTCCTCTCTAATAAACTGAATTCAAAATGGACATAACTTTTTATTATAGAAAATTTTTTTCTTCATGGTGTAGTTGAAGTATGGGGTAAACAATGTGGAACATTTATGGAGGGTGATTAGCAGTAGCAACACAAACAATCTTGGTGAGATGGTATGCATTGGTTCAGACCAATACGTGATGATTTTGGGTAAACATAGAAGCATGTAGACGACGAGGATATTGAATGGTTTGTGTTATTCAATTAGGTTTTTCAACAAACAAATTGCAGGCATTTATTTACAATTTCATTTCTTCTGGGCATCACATATTTTAATGTCAGGATTTCTCATTCAATGCTTCTAAAAGACAGAATTTCCAATTTTTGTTAAGAGAACTAATCATAGATCACTTGCAAATACAAAATCATACTTTTCCATAGCCCCTTAGTATCAGCGAGATGTATGCAGTATCGGTGAGTGGGATGATGTCAATTTCAAGCTTAAAGTCGAAGGACGTAGGCTGAAGAAACACATACCGGAACCCCTGGCCGAGGAGATTTCCATCCATGAATCTCACATGAACATACAAAGCTATATCCAGTTAGCGACCTAAAATCAAGCGCTTCTTGGGAGGTAACCCAAGGTATTGCTTTCTAGATTAAGTTAGTGTAGTTTGTGTGTTTTGTGTCCATGATAACAGGAACTAGGTACACCCCAAGAGAAAAATCAAAGATTTTTTTGGCTCTCTTCTCTCTCCTCATACTACCCTAGTGTGGCCTCCCGGCCGCACCCCCCCCCCACTCCCTTCCTCCGCCCGGCCCCTATGGCCGGCTCCCGGAAACCCCGTCGTCGCACCATCAAGCTCTCGGAGATTCATCGTCCTTCTTCAGCCCACCACTCAGCCCCAAACACCCCACAAGTACCGTCCTCTCCGTCCCCGGATAGCCCATACGAGGCCATCCCGGATGATCTTATCCTATCTAACAACAAGCGCCTAACCACCAGAACCCCATCGCCACCAGCTCTATCTTGCGATACACTCTTCCCCCCCCCCCCCCCCCCCCCCCCCCCCCCCCCCCCC
>BSUD01000006.1:103476805-103551493 GCA_033239045.1 Fagopyrum esculentum | reverse complement strand
CCCTCACCCCCCCGCCCTTGACTACTCAAACACCCCCCAAGTTTAGTGAAGATGAGATTACTAACGTCTCATCTGAACCTGAAGTCAATACCCCTCCCCTAACCTCTACTGAGATTCCATCCAATGTACCTGTTATGGCTTCCCCTCCTGGCCCTACACAGGATACCACCAGCCAACCTGCTATTCCGCCTGACCCAACCATACCAACCAACCCTGATACAAACACTTCAACTTCCCTGACTTCCTCAGTTACCAATACCATTAACCACATAACGAACCTTTCACATCCCCCAGTTAATGCACGCCTTAAACAAAAAGCACCTTTAGCCGACACCTCGTATTCCTACAGTGAGATAGTCTCGCACAATGCCTGTTGGAATCACGTTCCCCTCACATTCACACCTGGTTTAGATGCTGGAAGCATCCATTTCTCTAACGAGGATATTGCTGAAGCTTCCCTCAAATGGAGCCTTTCACTGGTCGGTTTCCCACTTGGTAGTCCTCTTTCATTTCACAAGATGAATAAGTTCGTGAAGGAGCAATGGAACTCTATCTCCCCACCTAAGATCCTCCGAAACGACAAGGGCATGCATTTTTGTCCTCCAGTTTTCAAATGAAGCTGAGCTTAACTCCATCCTTCTTGGAAGCCCCTGGGTCACTAATGGTTCTACCACTCTTCTGCTCAAACGATGGACCCATGGCCTTGAGCTGGACTACTCCTCACTTAGCTCCGTTCCTATCTGGGTCACACTTCACGACCTTGACTATAGGCTATGGTCCACCCATATGCTTGCCAGAATTGGTTCGGCTATTGGTACTCCCTTACTCACAGATTCTTGCTTTGCCAATCAAGACCGATTGGGTTTTGCTCGTATTCTTGTGGATATACAAGCTGCTCGGCCTCTCATTCGGGACGTTACTTTGATTGGTCCTGATGGTATAACCATAACTCAAAAGGTAACCTATGACTGGATCCCTCCTCGATGTTCTACTTGTCTGACTTTCGGCCACAGCTGCCCTATCAACAAACCTTCTGATAGAGGACCTTCTAACTTGAGCTTCAAGAAACACAACGAGCTCAAAACCATACTGAGGCCTCGCCCCGCTCCAACTGTTAACCAAAATCTGGCACCAATTCTCCCTACCCCTGATGTATCCCACCGAATAGATTTGGGCATGCCTCCTCCTACTCCTGCAATTAGACAGTCACCCCAGCCCATCCCTTCTCTATCCATGCAGTTAACTCCTTCCCTCAGTCCTACCCCCCAGCGTACCCAAGACAAACCAATGAAGGCTAATGATACCAACCCTTCCAATCCCCTTTCTAAAGATCCCAGCCCTAACCAGGCCCCACCCTCTAACGAGACAATAGATACTCTCTATTGTGCTGAAACTTCCACTCTCAGTATAACATCAAAACCCCCCTTGATTGTTAACACTAGCCTGGACTCCTCTACGTTACAAAACCCTAACCCTAATCAGGCCTTATCAACCAACCTGCCTTCGGTCACCCACCCTTGCTCTGATTCCACTAGCCCCAATGAAACCACTATTTCTGCCTTGATAGCAAGTGCTACCCAGGCCCAAAGCAACTGTTCTAATGAATCTTAGAACCTGTTCATGGAATATACGGGGGTTGAACGACCTTGTGAAACAAAAAGCCGTTCAAAACTTTGTGAAGAAGAACAACTTAGACGTCTTTGCCTTGCTTGAAACGAGACTGAAAAGCAACAAGGAGAAGCGCCTCTCTAACCACCTATTTCCCTCATGGAATCATGTTTCCAACTCCTCAATCTCTCATAACTGCAGGGTCTGGGTTTGGTGGAACCCTAACCGACTTCACCTCTCCACATCTATCATCACCGATCAGCTCATCCATTGCTACATCACCAATCCCTTAACCAACCCTAATCAAACCATCTTATATGAACTGTCCTTTGTCTATGCTCACAATGCACCTGAAAACCGAACTGAACTTTGTAACACCATCTCAACAATCAAACTGTTAAACTCTTCCATACCCTGGGCTATCCTTGGTGATTTTAACGTCACACTCTCTCCTGACGAAAAATCATCCATCCATGGGCCTTGCTATACTCAACAATCTACGGAGATTGCTACCTGTTTCCAGCAGAACAATCTTGAGGATCATCCCTACTTTGGCTGTAAATTCACCTGGAATAATAGGCAACTTGGATCTCGTATATGGTGTAAACTTGATCGTATCATTATCAATGATCATTGGCGCTGGGCCTACCCTCTTTCTCAAGCTCACTTCGATGTGCCTGACATCTCTGATCATTCGCCTTGTCTCCTCATCAGTACACCAACTGCTGCCTGCCCTCGCCCCCCATTCAGATTCAATAACCAATGGGCTGAGCATGAAAACTTCCATAACTGTGTTGGTGCTATCTGGGACACTCCTATTGAGGGCAATCCAATGTTTCGTCTCTCAAAAAAGCTCAAGCTCCTTAAACCTAAGCTCAAAAGATTCCAGAGCTTAAAACATGAAGACATTCACAACAATATTAACGAGAGCAGAACTCACCTTCATGGGATCCAGGATCAGTTAAAGGATAATCTTCATGATCCCTTGCTTCAGGATGAGAAACGCAGGCTCACAACCTCACTGACTACAAATATGGTTGTCCTTAATGTGTATCTTGCACAACTCTCCAAGTCAAACTGGATCTCTAAAGGCGACCAATGTTCCGCATACTTCTTCAAGAGCATCAAGGCTAGGCGTTGTGCTAACCGTATTCTTTCCATTAAAACCATTGATGGAACCATCTCATACGATCCCCAAATCATTGAAAACACACTTGTTAATCACTTCAACAACCTTCTCAACCCACCCAATTCACCCAACTACTCCACCTTCCCTGATATCCTACTCCCCCAACTCAACCAGGAGGACTATGCATCTCTTTGCTTGCAGGTTACTGAAGACGAAATCAAACAAGCTCTCTACTCTATTGGAGACAACAAAACGCCTGGGCCGGATGGATTTAGTTCTTTCTTCTTCAAGGCTTCCTGGGCGATCACACATGATAACCTTACTGAAGCTATCTCGGACTTCTTCTTGAATGGAAGGCTACTTAAGCAGGTTAATCACACATCCCTTTCCCTCATTGCAAAAATTGATAACCCTTTAGCTCCTGCAGATTTCAGACCCATTGCCTGTTGCAATACCATCTATAAGGTGATTGCAAAAATCCTCTCGGCCAGAATTAGCAAGATTCTTCCACATACCATCAGCTCTAATCAGAGTGCATTTGTTGCAAATCGATCGATCAAACACAACGTTCTTATCTGTCAAGATTTACTTCACAAATATAGCCGGAAGCACATTTCTCCTAGAACTGCAATGAAGATTGACATCACCAAAGCATTTGACTTAATCAGCCATGAATTCATCCTGCAATGCCTTCTGAAGATGGGTTTTCCAACGAAATTCATCAGCTTAATCAAAGAATGCATCACTACCGCTTCCTACTCTATCAACATTAATGGGAATCTTTGTGGCCATTTTTTGGGTGGTAGGGGCTTGCGCCAAGGCTATCCACTCTCCCCGCTACTATTCTCAATTGTTATGGAAGCACTCACTCAAATGCTTCACAAGAGTACTATGGATCCTGAATTTAACTTCCACCCCAAATGTACCACTCCTGCAATTACCAATCTGGCCTTTGCTGATGATCTATTGCTGCTATGTCGAGGTGATATACCATCTATTAAGATCCTGCTGGCCACTCTTAATGAATTTGGCGACGCATCTGGTCTCCGCATTAACCCTGCCAAATCTGTTCTATTCACTGGTGGAATGTGTTTGACGGATCAGGAACTTGCTGCTTCTCTCTCGGGTATGCCAATTGGTACTCTTCCATTTCTTTACCTTGGCGTCCCCATCGGGGCTAAAAGGCTTACCATTCCAGACTACCTTCCCCTTATAAACAAAGTCACCTTGAGAATTCAGTCTTGGAGTGCCAAGCTTTTGTCCTATGCTGGGAGAGCTCAACTCATCAAATCTACCCTAAGCACATTATCCCTGTACTGGAGCTCGATGCTACTGATTCCTGCTGCTGTTCTCAACAAGGTTCATGCTCTCATTAGATCCTTCTTCTGGTCGGGTAAGGAAAATAGTAGACGTGCCCTCGTTGCCTGGTCCTCCATATGTTGCGAGCAGAAGATGGGTGGCCTTGGATTCCCCAATTTGCTTGCTAGAAACAAAGCTGCCTTGGCTCGTCTCATCTTTGATATCGACAAGGGCAATGATAACCTTTGGATCAGATGGTCTACTAAGCATATCCGCAAAAACAACAACATTTGGAACTGTAATCCTAAGGCTTACCACAGCAGTTTCTGGAAGAGCCTCCTCTTTGTTCGCGACGAGATCCTTAACCCCCCCAACAGTATCACCATCCCTTGGCCTTCATCAATCCCCATGGACACCTTCTCACCCAAACTGGCGTATAATTTTTTTAATCAGAACCCTCCTGCACCTCACCCTAACCCCTTCAAATCTATTTGGCTCAAGACCAACACCCCCAAATGTTGCTTTACCACTTGGATTGCCTTTCACAAGAAACTCCCGACTCTCTCAAAGCTCAAGAGATGGAATCATGCTATTAATGATACTTGCATACTATGCAGGAACACGGTGGAAGATGACGACCATTTGTGGCATCATTGCAGCTACTCCTCCCTCGTGCTTGACATTATATCTAGATGGACTAGAGTCCCCTATCCAGCACCATACAACAACAATGTTTGGTCGTGGCTTTGCTCGAGACCAAACCCAAAGCACAACCTTCTGGAAAGTGCCAGGATTGCTACCATTACAGCATTCATTTACTTTGTCTGGAAGGCTAGAAATAACCTTGTATTCAACAGTACCTTCACAAGAGCTTTGGACTGTGCTGGGATGGTTATTTGCGATACCAGGAACTACCTCGCACATCATTGGAAGGACAGATCCACTCAAAGCCGGGCTGATGCTAGAATTCTAGGAATTCACTTTCACTAATCTCTATTTCTCTTGTTTGAACTGTTCTTGCACATGAACTCTCTTGTACATCCTCATCTTTCTAATACAATTAAACTTTCAAAAAAAAAATCAAAGAGGAAGCATGTGGACTGAGCTACAGGTCGAGAAACTGGAAGCTACTTCGAGAGGAATTTTGACCGAGATACAATCTGGGCCAACCGAGATGAGAGCAACAAAGAGTCACCTCGGTTGACCACCTCGGTCACAGACAACCATCTCGACCGTTATGCAGTTGAATTTTATGAAGGGTATAAAAAGGAGAACGGCTTTCTCTCTCTTCACTCTTCTTCCCTCCCGACGCCGTCTCGACCGAAACCAAACCCTAACCACCAAAGCTCCGATTCTTGCTCGTTTTTGACGTTCTTGAACTCTAAATCGACGGGAACATCACCACAATGACTTCTCCAGCATCAAACTCCACTTCAATCCACCGAAATCTGCTAAAACTGGGTAATTTCATTCGAGATCCCATTTTCGCATTTTGGTCGATTATGCTGAATATTGCGAATTTCTATCTATTTGGTGTGTTGAAATTGAACGAGGAACCCCTTAGGAGGCTTTTAGTAGTGAATTTGGGGACAGAAAGTTACAGATTAGTGGTTTCGATCGAAGTGTTATCTGTCTCGGTTGAATCCAGTCATCTCGGCCGAGACACCATCAAGAGCAGCTCGAGATCACAACCCTAAACTGAAAAATGCATAGTTCAAATAGACTATTAGCCATCCGTGACCGCCCCGATGATAGAAACCATTCCCCTCACCTCCTGCACCACCACATGTACTGATCATCCTTGGTCGGTTCCAAAAGGACTATGACCGGATATGCTCCCGACCGATCATCTCCCCCTTCTACGTCGACGTTGAGGACTTCAATTGCCTCCACGTCGTCGATGACCTGCAGAGAATGATCTCTCCCGTTGGCCTTAAGTAGTTTATAGCCATCCGAACACCGGCTATTGTGGAGCCGACATTTGAGTTTATCAGTTCCGTCAAACATGTGCCGGAACACAAAGGGGTAAAGTTCAGGCTGATGAACAAAGGGTACGCCTTTACAGTGGAGAACTTCGGGACACTCTTTGGATTTCCACCACCCACCGTTACCGATTTTTCCTCTAGGCAAGAGGCGAATGCTTTCTGGGGCAACATTGCCCACATTACTTCAAGTGCAGATCATTGGAAGTCGGGAGACTCTAAGGAGAAGAACGTCTACCATGTAGCTTTTCGGATCGCTCACAAGGTTTTGAACGAGATGTTGCTCGCCCAGACTGAGACACCTTAGAAGATCGGACAGGGTGAGTTAGTTGCTCTTTTCTGTATGACTACAGGTGGAGTCCTGGATTTTTCCATCATGCTGGTGGAGGAGCTGCACAAGGTCAAGTACAAGAAGAAGGGTGACATCTGCTTTGGAGGGTTAGTGACGTACATTGCCGGCACCATGGATATCGATCTATCTACATGCACTTTGGCTGCCGAGGCCAAACATTTGGGGCTGCAGGAGTTTATCACCCGACGGATCTTGATCCCTTGAGGCTGTGGTCCACCATACGTGGCCATGCGAAGGGGATTCCTTGGTCCCCACAGTTCACTATCACTGACCCGACCAACTGGTCGAGGATTTGGCGGTCATTTGTGCGAGATGCAAGGATTGACGCAGAGTTCGACACAGATAGCGACGAAGAGGATAGAGGAGTACCTATGGACACCGGTACGGACACTACTGGTATGAGTTCCCCGGTGATTGAGTTGGTGGATGATGACGAGTACACAGAGGACGACCGCCCTGCCCTAGAGACGCTAGCACCGGAGATGCCATAGTACAGACAACGCCACCGCCGCCACCGCGATCACGAGGCTCATTAGAGGATTGACGACCTCACTCGTCAAATAGAATAGTCATTCCGTACTCTACGTACGGACAAAGGAGGGCGCCTTGACACGCAGACCAGCGAGATAGGTACCATGAAGCATGAGATGCATGATAGTCATCACTACCAGTGCCACATGATAGAGCTACAGTTTCAAAAACAAATGGAATATCCATTCGATACCGATTCCACCCACCTCCTCCTACGGATGCTTGATCGAGCCTTCCACGGAGCTGCTGCTGTTTTAGTTTCTCTTCTTATTTTGCGGATCTGCTTTGACATTGTAAGTGTTTTTCTCTAGACTTCTTATACCCATCGCGACGATGTGTCCTAAGCATGGGGTGCTTTTAGATATTTGGTTTTTAATAACCCACTTATGTGCTTATGACTATTTCTAATGCTTCCATTATGTGCTTAGAGGCTATATTGTACATTACATGCATTGACTCATGATTTTTGATCGAAAAAACGTAAAAACTAGTTTGAAATTTTATTTTTGTCTTGACTGAAATGACTTATGGCCAAACGAGGTGACTATAACAAGAGCTTACCTCGGTCCAGTACCTCGTTTGCCCTTAAGCATCTCGACCGAGATGGGTTTCGAAAACTTGAAATTTTGAAAAATTTTGTGCTTCTAAGCTGGATATGATCCCAATGATGAAAATTGTTTGTTGATTAGTTTTTATGATTTTTTATGTGTTTGAAATGATTTATGATATATTTAAGGTTTGAATGCTTTATTTGAAATTTGAGCATGTTTAGTAAGTTGCATTATCCAAATCATGTTAAATTTTAAGGTTGATACTGCGTTGTAAGTACTCTCACATCCTTATTGGAATGATTGAGACAATTCGTTATTCTTTCCTCCTCTTCTTGATCATGCTTTTAGCCCTTCATTGATATATGTTGCCTTCCTTACCTATTTGGGAATTTTGAAGCAAGAAAGTGAAAAAGCAAGTGAAAGACGATATTGAAAGGAGAAGAAGTGTTAGAAAACAATAGGTTTGGGGACGTTAGTCATGAGGATGGGTAACTCGGCACCATTCACATAGCCGGGTGTTTGTGTCTTGCCAAAGTCCAATTGATTGATAGTTCTAACGGGTCATGGTATGTACATCAAGGTTTGAGGCATCTCGAGGAATTGAGGTTAGATGATCTCCAAGGCATTTGGTACTGTGCACCTTTGCCCATGTTCTCACAAAATGAAATGTAAAGCAAAATGCTGAAAAAAGCAAAAAAATCTTATTGATGAAGTGAAGTTCAAAGTTGTGAAGTTTTTATCCTTTTCCCGGATTTAGCACCACAATATCCTTTACACATTCCATCCCTAACACGTTTCTTGACCTTTGATTCAAAGCCCTTGAGTCCATGAGCATGTTATTTGACTTTGTGTTTAAACTAGATTATTCATGATCGATTTTGATGAGTATGATGTTCGCTCTAAACGGTGTGTGCAAGCTTTAAATTTATAACGCAAGAAATATGATTAAAACAAGGATGCAGACTCACAGTGTACGGATCAATTATAGTAAAAGCAAGAATTCCGGGGTGTCGATCTCAGGGACTTAGGTGAAACAAAGCTAGTATAGGTCGTCAATGCAACTAATAACCACAAATGCGATTAAAGCAATCAAAGAGATGATAATAAGGTCAATTAAAGGGAATATGCAAATTCTAGGGATTAAAGCATCTAGTTGTGGTTCCAACTCAAGATCTCAAGATAAGCGGACAAAGTTGAGATTTTGCAAAGGGAAGGTGTTTCTAAAGTGGAATAGATCACCGGGTAAGTCTCACTACTCACTAACTCCAAACCAAAAGCTCCTATTACCGGGTAAGTCTCAAGGTACTAAGGAAAGGAATTATAATCTCAAACCAACACACCAACTAAGGGAATAGAATCAACCTTTACCGGGTAAGTCTCAGCTAGGCTAACTCACAAAGATGGAGTGAAGGCACACTTAAACACCAATAAAGGATGAACCTTTATTACCTACACTTATGATCTTGGGTAAACAAACTTAGGAATTACCGGGTAAGTCTCATCCTAGGCTTGCATTGAACCAGGAAAGGTGAAATAAGAATAGGATTTGGCAAACTCTAACACTTAACCCTTAGTTACGGATCAGAAACGCTCACCTCGGTCAGTCAAGTTCCACCCCGGCCGAGATGTTCATTGACTGAACGAGATAATCTAGGGTTAAGGATAAAGACTCGAGCTTTCAGGGTCCTACTGGGATTAAGATTATTCTATCATCGTCTTTCCTACAACTTTCAGCCAATCACCCTAGAATCGCACAAAGAAATTAGTCACTCATCATCATGAAAGCAATAATCAAATATATTTGAGAAGGGAATGAATATTTGAATACAAAAACCTTAAGAACAAGGCTTCAATAACTGAATCAAATATCAAACAAATCAGCGTTCCTTGGATCACAAATCCAACAAGACAATCAAACATATGATCTTCCTTCTAGAAATCCTCTCTTGGCTGCTTATTTTCAGCCTCCAAGCATGGTTGAACTTGTGGAAAATCCAACCCTTTATATAGGAGAATTATCTTCCAAAGATAATAATATCTTAAAAAGACAATATCCTAATAAAATATATCTTATCTCTAAAATAGATCTCCCAAATATATGATCTTCCTTCCAGAAATCCAGCCCAAAAATATAAGATCTCTCCTTCCAAAAATAAAAGATCTCAGCCAAAAAAATATATCTCGCCGGCGCCAGGGTGTTCGCCTCGGTCGAGGCGCTCCTCAAAATCACCTCGGTCGAGGTGACACTGTAGCTGACCGAGGTGAATCTCAGCTCAATGTGAAATCTCTTAGATCTGGTCCAAAGTAAATCTTCTTTGTTAATTTCTTGCTTCTTGAGTTCTCTTTTAAGCTCCTGAATGTAGCTCCTATGACTCCTTTGCTCCTTAGCTCCATTTCAATCCAAAAACGTGCCATTTTACCTACAATTAGAACGAAACTTGGTGTAGACCTCGATTCCCATAAAGGTAGATGAAACAACAATATAATCACATAATGTACATCCAAACATGCAGATTATTGAAGATAAAACGTCTAAACAAGTCCCAAAATATGGACTAAAATACATGTTATCAAAATACCCCATACTTGTCCCATGCTTGTCCCCAAGCAAGTTCCAAATCTTAAGTACAAGATATAATGAATTATAAGTCATAAAGATCAATGAAAAGTATTTCAAAACATTTTTGGTGGTGTGCTCCACTCATAGATCACTCTAAAAGAATGCTTCATGGTATTTAAAATCAAAATATGATCAAAACATTTTATAAATATAGGAAAGTTGTTCATCTTTGCATAAAATCATAGAATGCATAATAAATCATAGTTATCGAAATTAATCATGTATAATCCAGTTTAAACCACCAAGTCAATCAACAAGCTCGAGGTCTCAAGGGATTTTCAAGAGAAGGTCAAGAAACGTGTGAGGGTGGGATGTATATAGGGAATGTGGTGCTACAATCCGGAAAAAGGATCTTCACTTTACTTGCTTTTGAACTTCAACATCTTCCACCAATAAGCTTTGCTTATTTACTTTTTACTTTTTGGGATGCATGGACAGAGGTGCACAAAAACCGAAGCCTAGGAGATCAGCAATCATCAATTTCTCGAGATGCCTCAAACCCTTGATGCACATACCATGACCCGTTAGGAAAATCTCTCAATCCGACTTTGGCAAGACACAAACACCCGGCTATGTGAATGGTGCCGAGTTACTCATCATCATGATTGACTTCCCCAAACCTATTTGTTTCTTTCTAAACTTTTAGCCAACATCTCATCTTTTCTTTCACTTGCTTTTCACTTGCTTGCTTCCAAATTCTCGGATAGGTAAAGGGAGACAAATATATATATATATATATATATATATATATATATATATATGAGGGGCTAAGTATGATCAAGAAGAAGAAGAGAAGATAATGAATTGCCTTAATCATCCAGAAAGAAAGCGAGAGAACTCATCATGTGGTGTCAACCTTCAAATTCCACATAATTTGGATAAAAATAAAGTATTAAACATGCCAAAAATTTCAAACAAAGCATTTAGCAACTTAAATATATCATAAAACCTTTCAAACATATGAAGATTTCAAAACCAATATGCAAACAAAATCATCACTGAGGTCGTATCCAGAAAAGAAGCACAAAACTTTTCGAAAACTCTTTCAGTTAAACCGCCTCGGTCGAGATGTTCTAGGTCAACCAAGGTACTTTACCTCGTCTGGAAAGAATCACCCCGGTCGAGGTCATAAAAACTTTTTTCTTAACCAGTTTTTGACGTTTTTCTCAATCAAATAACCTGTATGCATGCATGTAGTCTCAGATAAACACATAGAGCGTAAGAAAATCATAAATAGAAAGTCATAGTCATACAAGCATACACAATGTCAAATAAAGTACATCCAAATACCCCATACTTGGGACACATTGTCCCAATGGGTCAAAATAAGTCTAGAAAACAGAGTACTCACCGGACATAAGCTGAGCTGCATAATAAATAAAGAAAAGAAATACCTGCAAGCTCTAATCCTGATCTACTGGTGGTGGTGGTGGTGGATACGGGAAGAAGGGATGCTGGGATGGATCAAAAGGGTAGCCCATAGTATGTTGGAACTGTATCTCAAACATCCGGTGCTGGTAGTGATGGCTCTTCCTCATCTCCAACATGTCCAAGGACAAGGCGGCGTAAGAGTCAATCATCTGATCCGTCAGCTCGTCAATCCGTCGGTAAGCTACGGGATCCCTCTCTCTACGGACTCTGCGCCTAGCAGGACGTGATGGTACTGCAGTTGCCTTCTCCTCTGTAGCCTCGTCGTTTAAGTCGACAATTGGCTCATTGGAGCCTGTTGTGTCTGTCCTTGTCTTCATGGCAGCACCGCCATCAGCGTCCTCATCCTCCTCCTCCTGGCCTAAGTTGTTGCGTCTCTAGTATCCTCAATGTAAGGTATCCATGCGGTAGACCAATACTGTGGGTCGTAGACTGAGAACTGAGCTGACCACCTGATACCCTGAGGGGCAGTTTGCTCCCAAGGCATCGCCACATATGGCGTAGTGAGTCCACGAGGGACTAGAATCCTCCTCGTGATCATTTCCTATAATCCTAGCAGCTTGGCAACCGACACCAATGTACATGCACTAAGGTCCAGATCCATGACTGTCACTATATGAGTCACCAGGCCGCCACATCAAATATCTTCCTTCCCCTTAGCCTTGATCCTGTGCAGATCCTCAGCTAGCATCACCCCAAAATTGGGCACTCCCCCAGTCACCATACAGAATAGACTCACAAGCTCCCCCTGTCTAATCTTCAGGGGCGTCTCAGTACGCTCCAGAAGGGTCTCACTGAAGATCCGGTGGGCGAGTCGGAAAGCAAGGTTGAAGATGATACGCTCCCTGGAGTCTCCAGGTCTCCACCTATCAGCGTACTCCACAACGTGAGCAATCTGTCCCCAAAACTGTCGAGCTACGGCTCGAGAAGGAAAGTCGGTAACTGTGGGGGTCGGGAAGCCAAAAATGTCTCTCCACTGGTCCATGGGAACTAAGTAGTTCTGGTTCAGCAACCGGTACTTGATGGCTCTCTCCTCAGGCAAGTGAGTAACAGAACTCACAAACTCTAATATGGGCTCGAGGTAGGCTGGAGCTCTAATCTCCATGAACTACTCCAGCCCCACCATAGAAACCATCCTCCTCAGATACTTAGCCACATGGAGGCAATCGAAAGCGGAGATATCAAGAAAACGTGGAGCAATCACAGGACGTGCGCATATGCGGTCGAAATCAGCCTGGTGACGCTCGTGAATCACCGGGATAGAAGGTCGGGAAGAAGAAGAAGGTGAGGATCTATCCCTCAGAACTAATTGGCGATCAGACCTGGAACTCATTTTTTCTCTCTGACAAATAACCTCGGTTTATTTGACAGATCTCAAAAACACCTCGGCCAAGGCGCAGTTCGACTGGACCGAGGCGATAAACAGCTCGATTCCAACTCTTTGAATTCTAGTTTTTTTTCCCCCAATTTCACTACCAGTTGTTCCTAAGGGGTACTTAAGCCTTTTTCAACACAAATGATTGGCAACCAAAGCCAATTACGTCTAAAACAGTAAGAAGAAGAGAGGTTAGGGTTTTCGACTTTTTACCCTAGATTCGGTCAATTCGAGGCGTTGTTGTTGCAGTTTCTTGCTTGCAAACTGTTCCTCTAGCCTTTCCTCTCTAGATCGGGGCAAGAATCATAGAAAACGATCGAGAAACGGGGAAGCGAGGTGATTTGGGTGCCGCGGTCGAGAGAGAGATGGGAGGGAAAGAGAGAGAAAATGTTCCTCTTTTATACCCCTCACCGATTCTGTTGTCACCTCGGTCAAGATGGTCCCGACTGGACCGAGGTGTCTGGACCGAGGTGGATTGTTGTCAGCCCTAGTCGCCTTGGTTGCTCAAGAATCATCTCAGTCAAGGTGTTGTGACTGCAACCGATATGTGTCTCAGTCAAACTCCATCTTCTCAATTTCTCGAACTTCTGTCCATCCAGTGTTGCTCCTAGGTTGTAATCTTTCTTTAGAAAGTACCTGGTTTTTGTCTAGGACGCCAAAAACAAAGCAAAGCAAAGCAAAAGCAAACTATCTAAAGCTAGACTAGAAAAGGGGAAAATGAAGCAATACCTTGGGTTGCCTCCCAAAAAGCGCTTGATTTAAGGTCGCTAGCTGGACCGTACGGCATCCCTAAACAAGATATAGTGGTGCAATATCCTCAATCTGTACTTCCGGTTTGTATTTCTTAAGTCTATGACCATTGACTTTGAAGCTTCCACTTGTTTCTCCCCAGATCTCAACTGCACCATAAGGGAAAACATGTTTTACAACATAAGGTCCTGTCCATCTAGATTTCAACTTACCTGGAAAGAGGCGAAGGCGGGAGTTGAAGAGTAGAACTAAATCTCCTTCTTTGAACTCCTTAGGAATGATACGCTTGTCATGCCATTTCTTTGTCCTTTCCTTGTAGATCTTGGCATTCTCATAAGCGTTCAAACGCAGCTCCTCCAGCTCATTGATGTCTAATAGCCTCTTCTCACCGGCTTCCTTGATGTTGAAATTCAACCATTTGATTGCCCAATACGCCTTGTGTTCTAGTTCAACAGGCAAATGGCAAGACTTCCCATATACCAGATTATAAGGGGTGGTACCAATATGAGTCTTGAATGCGGTCATGTAAGCCCAAAGAGCGTCGTTCAACTTCATGGACCAATCATTCCTCGTCCTAGAGACGGTATTCTCCAAGATTGCTTTAATTTCTCTATTCGAGATCTCGACCTGTCCACTAGTTTGAGGGTGATAAGGGGTTGCTACCTTTTGGGTTACCCCATACTTTGATAGAAGTGCTTTAAACTTCCGGTTGATGAAATGTGTCCCTCCGTCGCTGATGCGTGGAGTTTCAAAATGTGGAAAGATAGTCCGATTGAAGAACTTCACAACCACCATGGTGTCATTAGTGGGGGAGGCAATGGCTTCCACCCATCTAGAGACGTAATCGACAACTAGGAGAATGTAGAGGTTTCCTCCGGATGATGGAAAAGGTCCCATGAAATCAACTCCCCATACATCAAAAATCTCAACTTTCTGGATGTTGTTGAGTGGCATCTCGTTCCTCCTAAATAAGTTCCCTGTTCTTTGGCATGCATCACAAGAAACAACAAACGTTTGCACATCCTTAAGTAATGTAGGCCAAAAGAAACCGGAACGTAATACCTTAGCGCACGTTTTGTGAGCGCTAGCATGTCCTCCACAAGGAAGCGAGTGGCAATGCCGTATGACACTAGTAACTTCATCTTCCGGAATGCATCTTCGAAGCATCCCGTCTGGACCTCTCTTAAACAATTTCTTCTTTTGAGCGTTTGTCAATCGGGGCGGTATTTCCTGGCAAACAAGGTAATTAACAATGTCAGCATACCAAGGTTCTTTATTATCAGAAGCTTGGTGGAGAAAGTGTTCCACTAATTGTGAATGAGTTTTAGAAAATGGAGTAAGAAGTTTGTTATTCTCAGTTGATATCATCTCGCTTGAGACCTCGGTCGAGGTCCAGAGTGGGTGACCGAGATGTTCTTCAGATAAGAACACCTCGCTTGGTCCAGAAAGTGCCTCGGTCGAGGTACTACAACTGGGACCGAAACTAGAGATTCTCTTCTCCTGGATTAGTCTTTCAATCTTAGCTCCTGGATCTTCTTCTAGTGCCTTTAAGCTCCGTATATCTACATCACAAGAAGCATCTATACCTTCCTCCATTAAGCTAAAACTAATAACTCTTTCAAGAGGATCATTAATAAGGATAGAGCTCACCAATTCTCTTGACTCTTCTTCATCATAGATGTTGAAGTTATCATCCTCCAACGGCTCTCCTTTCATTGCAGCAAGCAATGCAAACTCCACTTGATCTCCACCAATGTTGAATTTCAACTTGGCGTTCTTACAATCCACATTGCAACCCGAAGTTGCCAGAAATGGTCTTCCGAGAATGATAGGAACGGGATAATCTGCGGGTATATCAAGTACAACAAAGTTTATAGGTAAATAGAAGTTACCTACCTTAACCGGAACATCTTCCAAAATGCCCACGGGGTGGGTAATGGAGCGGTCCGCCATGTATAGCCTAATCTTCACCGGCTTGGGCTCTCCAAGTCCGATCTTCACACATAGCTCCAGCGGGATGATGTTCACGCTGGCTCCTAGATCACACAATGCTTCACAAGTAACATCCCCAACTTGAATGGGAATGCAAAATGAGCCGGGATCTCTCAACTTAGGTGGCATCTTCTCCTTCATGATTTGAATGAGCTCCGAGGATTTAGATGTCATCCTTACTTCACCAAAGTCTTCCAGCTTCCTCTTTCTTGATAGAATCTCTTTTAAGAACTTCCCATAGGCGGGCATCCCTAGAATAGCATCAAGGAAAGGGATGTTAATATGTAATTTATTCATCAAGTCAAGGAACTTACCAAAGTGCTTGTCTAGATGTGCTCTAGCCCTTGATTGGGGGAATGGAAGTGGTGGTTTATATGCATGAGGTGGGACATAAACTTCATTTTTGTCAGTCGCTTTCTGGGATTCCACCTCGCATGGTACCTCGAGCGAAGTGTTCTTCGTCTGTACTTGGACCGAGGTGTTCTTCATCTTTACTGGCATCGACCGAGGTACTGGATTTGTAGTTTTCAGTCCACTTCTCGTCATTATTGCCATGATCTGACCCTTGGGGTTGCTCTCTGTCCTTGTTGGGAGCTTCCCTGGATCTCTTGGCTCTTCATTCGCCTTATTAAAGAATTGTTGCTCTAAGGCTTTTTGTGCCTTCGAAAATGAAGTCATGGATGTCTCCATAGCGTTGAGCTTGATCAAGATAGCCTCCAGCACTGCATCTTTCTTTTCTGGCTGGGACGAACTTGATCCAGGCTCCTGGCTCTTCAATGGAGTAGAAGAAGAAGAGAAAGGGTTAGAGGAATTATTAGAATTGGAATTAGAATAAGAGTTTCCCGGATTTTGATTGTTGGATCTCCAATTGTTGTTGTTGGAGCCTCTATTGTTGTTATAGTTGTTATTCCGGGAACCGTGATTGTTGTTCCTTGACCCTTGATATCCTCTCTCCTCCTTTTTGGTGTGAGCAACCAAAAGGTTCTTCAATTGCTTCACATCATTCTTGAGGGAGATGAGTTGATTATCATTTGATGGCGCTTCCTGGAAATTAACTCTCTTAACTCCATTTTCAGCTCCTTGGTGGGAGTATTTCTCCATGTGCAAAGCTTGTTTCTCAATGAACTCCCAAGCTTCATCAATCAGCATGTCCATGAATGTGTCGGTGGATAGTAGTTGAAGCTTGAATTGGGTAGCTCCGTGAACATCTTTAAACCTCTCCCATGACTTGGACAAACTCTCCTTGTCCTTCATGATAAATGCATTGATCTTCCCTCTCATTTCAGCGGTTTTGGAGGGGGGAAAGAATTTTGTTAAGAACTCCGTCGTCATTTCCTCCCAACTGTTGATCTTTTCGAGAGGAAGAGACTGATACCAAGTAAGCGCCTTGTCCTTCAAAGAAAAGTAAAAAAGGCCTTAGCTTGTAATTATTATTTTCCAGCCTTGAAGGTCTCAAGGTCTCCATCAAAATCTCATAGTTTTGTAAATGATGATGCGGAGAGTCCCTCTCTAAATCTCCAAAATGGCATTGGCGGATCATGGAAAGAACTTGCGGTCGAAGTTCATAATCATGCTCCGCTGGATCACCTAGGTTGACTCCTGGACGCCTCACTTGCTGGTTTGGGTCCATCCTCTGCCCTAGGGTCTGTGGAATACCTGCAAAAAGAACATCTCGGACAAGCATCCGAGGAAGAAGTATCTCGGCCGGGGCAGCTGGAGCGGGGTCCTGCCTCGGTCGAGGGTCTAGTCGATGCAAAATCTAGGCTCGTAGCTCAGCAATATCTGCTTCAATCTCTGCAGCTCTGGTGCGAGTTTCCTCCCTTTCGCGTTACAGTTCTTCCCTATTGAGGCGCAGCTGTTCCATCGCCTCCTTCAATTCGGCCACAAGATCACGATTGTCTTGGTTGGCCATTTTCGCTTCTTTCAAGCATCTTTTGTATGTCTTTTCTAGTTCGGGATCGTAAGGAATGATTTCCTTCCCAGCACGGGTTCTTCACATAAACCTAAAAGAAAGAACCTGTGAAAGTCACTCAAGTAGAGTGGTTAGTAGCAACATGGGCAATTGCCCCGAAAGACAACTGCAACCGGCTCGGTCTAGACCAAGTCCCCGACAACGGCGCCAAAAACTTGTTCGCTCCAAACGGTGTGTGAAAGCTTTAAATTTATATCCAAAGAATTATGATTAAAAAAAGGATGCGAACCCGCAGTGTACGGATCAATTATAGTAAAAGCAAGAATTCCGGGGTGTCGATCTCAGGGACTTAGGTGAAACAAAGCTAGTATAGGTCGTCAATGCAACTAATAACCACAAAAGCGATTAAAGCAATCAAAGAGATGATAATAAGGTCAATTAAAGGGAATATGCAAATTCTAGGGATTAAAGCATCTAGTTGTGGTTCCAACTCAAGATCTCAAGATAAGCGACAAAGATGAGATTTTGCAAAGGGAAGGTGTTTTTAAAGTGGAATAGATTACCGGGTAAGTCTCACTACTCACTAACTCCAAACCAAAAGCTCCTATTACTGGGTAAGTCTTAAGGTACTAAGGAAAGGAATTATAATCTCAAACCAACACACCAACTAAGGGAATAGAATCAACCTTTACCGGGTAAGTCTCAGGCTAACTCACAAAGATGGAATGAAGGCACACTCAAACCCCAATAAAGGATGAACCTTTATTACCTACACTTATGATTTGGGTAAACAAACTAAGGAATTACCGGGTAAGTCTTATCATAGGCTTGCATTGAACCAGGAAAGGTGTAATAAGAATGGGATTTGGTAAAATCTAACACTTAACCCTCAGTTACGGATCAGAAAAGGTCACCTCGGTCAGCTGACTGTTGATTATTCTCACCAAATCCCATTCTCAACAAAAGGTTCATCCTTTATTGGGATCAGAAAAGGTCACCTCGGTCGAGGTGACACTATAGCTGACTGTTGATTTCTTGCTTCCTGAGTTCTATTTTAAGCTCCTGAATGTAGCTCCTATGACTCCTTTGCTCCTTAGCTCCATTTTGATCCAAAAACGTGCCATTTTACCTACAATTACAACGAAACTTGGTGTAGACCTTGATTCCCGTAAAGGTAGATGAAACAACAATATAATCACATAATGTACATCCAAACATGCAGATTATTGAAGATAAAACGTCTAAGCAAGTCCCAAAATATAGACTAAAATACATGCTATCATATGATTTGTTACACATTCAATGATCTCAAGTGAAGTATGATTAGCTTTCCTATATCTATAACTTGTTTTGATCATATATTGATTCTTACTAGCTATGAAGCATTCTCAAAGGGTGATCTATGTGAAGAAGCACACAACTGAAAGCTTTTGAAAGTTTTTCACTGCGTTTTAACTGATTATAATCCATTCTATCTTGTGTCTAAGATTTGAACCTTGCTTGACGACAAGCAAGAGGCAAGTATGAGGTATTTTGATAGCATGAATTATTGTGTATATTTTGGATATGGTTTTGGCATTTTCTCGTCATAATTTTGTATGCATGTACATGTATTCTTAGTGTTTATGTCATTATTCATTTACTTTGCAAGAATAGAGGTCTACACCACACTTTATTGTAATTTTGGGCCGAATGTTGTCACAAGATTGCCATAAGGTTGTCAAGGTGGGCCGAATGTTGTCATAAGGTTGTCAAGAATGGACTGTGTTTGTCAAAACTTGTCAGCTGGGACTAAATGGTTGTCAAGCTGCTTGTTTTTACTTTGGGATAAACTTTTCATTACTTAGTTTGCTAGGATGAGTCAGGTAATGACTAGGACGCTTGTTCTGCCGAATACCTCTTTTTGAGGGATAGGAATACTTTTCTCCTTCTTCGAATTAACCTGCAACTAGTGTAGGGAATATGACACATTTTGGATCGAATGCATAAGAAGCAAAGGAAGATATGGAGCTACATTGTGGAACATTAGGAAGGACAAGAAGAAAAACAAGAACTATACTGGAAGGATGAAAGAAAGATTTAGTTGAAGATATGATGGCATGCACGTAGATCACTACAAATCTCGGATCAACACATTAATGCATCTCGACCGAGATGGCCCACTAGGTCTGGCTCGAGGTCAATGGCTCACATCCCAAGGAAAATAAAATATTATTTGACATAAAATTCTTCTATAAGAATAGGAGGTGAATGTGAAGTTAAAGAGGCTGGATCTTAGAGAGATCAAAGGACAGCTCGAAAGGATGAAGATTAAAGGAAGATTGCTTAGGGTTCAAGGAACCATAGCTTGTGAGAATTTTCTTGGGAAGTTACTTGTGAGTTTGTTATCATATTTTTTTGGAACATATCGTTGGATACTATTGTTGGTTTGTTTGCTTTGATAATTGAGACATCTTTGTTGGTTGCTTATTTCTCTTTTCTTGATATTCTTGATATATACTTGATTCATTGGATAATGATAATTGTTAGCTAAACACTATGTGATTTTAGGTGATTAGTTGAAGGTTGTGGTATAGGCGATGGAAGAATGAACCTTTATCTGAGTGGACCCTGAAAGCTTGAGTTAACCCTAAACCAAAACCCGTCTCGGACTGTTCATTGAGCATCTCGACCGAGATCGACGATATAAAAAAGCACGAGACGATACACTGCTTTGCCCCACCCTGAGTTTAGGTATAGTTTGCCAAATCCTATCCTTGTTGAACCTATCCTGGTTTACATTCAAACCTAGGATGAGACTTACCCAGTGATTCTATTGCTTGTTTACTGATGGTGATGAGGGTTAGGTAATAAAGGTTTATCCTTTATTAGGATTTGAGTGTGCCTTCATTCTACCTTTGAGAGTTAACATGAGACTTACCCAGTGATGGTTAGTTATGTACCCTTAGGTGAGTGTGTTGGTTTGAGTACCCTTACGTTTCCTTAGTACCTTGAGACTTACCCGGTGATAGGAGCTTTGGTTTCGGAAAGTGGATAGTGAGACCTCCCCGGTAATCTATCCCATCATTGAAACACCTTTCCTTTAGCAAACCTCGGCTTTGTCCACATTACCTTTAGAAATCTTGAGTCGAAACCACAATTGGATACTATGATCTTTAGAGTCTGCATTTCCCCATCTTGTTATACATCTTGTTTTTTTGCTTTTGATCACTACTATTGGATGCTTCTGAAGTTAGATTGCTTTACTGTGATTATTCTCACCAATTCCCTAAGATCGACTCCGGAATATAAGCTCTTACTACGATAGATCCGTACACTACGGGTTTACTTATCGTTAGGTCTATAATTCGGGATATAAATTTAAAGCTTTGTTTGCACACACCTTTTGAAACGAACAGTAGGCTCATATTGAAGTGGTAAGAGACCTTTCATAACCTTATCTCGTGTAAAATGACAGCCAATCTCTACGTTTTGTACTTTCGTGAAACACTAAATTATTGTTGATTTCAATGGAGGAGTTATTGGCACAATGAAGAAGAACAGGTTGAGGAGGTGATAAACTAAGTTCTTGAAGTAGCCTAACAAGCCATGTAACCTATGTTGCAGCTTGAGCTAAAGCTCTATACTTAACCTCTACAAATATGCAAGAAACAATACCTTGTTTCATAGATTTCCAGCAAATTGGAGAAGATCCAAGAAGGGGAACATAGACACCAATAGATCTTCTGGTTGTTGAACAAGCAGCCCAATCCGAATCAGAATAGGCAATAAGAGATTTAGAATCACAATCATGTAGGAGAATTCCATTACCAATGGTTCCTTGAACATATCTAAGAGTATGATACAATGCCTCAAGATGGGCCGAAGTGGGAGACTGCATATATTGACTAAGTGTTTGGTTAGCAAAGCACAATCAGATCTTGTATAAGTCAGGAAGTTTAGCTTTCCTAAAAGACATCTATAGATAGAGGCATCATCAAGACGGTCACCATCAATGGGTAATAATTTAAGATAAATAGGGAGAGGGGTACTGGTGCTCGTGGAAGGAGGAAGATCAACATCACGAAGAAGTTCCAAAGTAAACTTGTGTTGAGTCAGAGCAATACTAGATGGTAGATGAGTGATTACAATTCCTAGGAAGAAATGAAGGATGCCAAGATTCTTAATACTGAATGTAACATTAAGGTAAGTTTTGAGATAATGAATCTCAACATGATTAGAACGTCTAACCAAAAGATCATCAACATAAACTATAGAATTGTTATATGACCATCACTCTTTTTGATGAACAAAGAATAATCATTCTTTGTTTGGAAAAGTCCTTGAGAAACCGAAGAAGAATTAAGACGATGAAACCACTACCTTGATGCTTGCTTCAAACCATACAGAGATTTTTGAAGTTTGCAAACTAATGACAAAGGATTCGAGATTCCTAGAGGTAAATTCATGTATACATCTTCATAAAGATTATCATGAAGAAAACCATTGTTCACGTCAAGTTGGTGGAGAGCCCAATGATGTGAAGTAGTTATGACAATAATGCTCTAAATAGTTGTCATTTTAATACTAGAAAAAAAGTCTCATAGAATTCAATACTCTCTCTAAGTAAAGCTCGTGGGCACTATTCAAGCTTTGTACCTTTCCAAGCTACCATCAGATTAAGCTTGACTTGATAAACCCATTTACAACCTTTAGCCTTTTGTCCAAGAGGAAGGGGCGCAAGATTCCAAGTGTGTTTATATTGAAGAGCTTAATATTCTCCATCCATGGTAGGCACCCAATGAGGACGTGAAGATGCTTCTTTAAAATATGTGGGATCATAAGAGGTTAGAGATGAAATGAAGGCAAAATGAAAGGAAGCTAAAGAAGAAGATGTGATCATACCTAGTGATTGCGAGATGAAGCTATATGAGTAGACAAAGTCGTGAAGATAATGTGAGGGTTTTGAAATTTTGGTGGATTTTTGAATAGGCAAAGGAGTACTAGAAGGTGAAGAATAAGCTGGCAATGAAGGAGTACGAACTGACAATGAGAGAGTATGAGCTGGAGGGTGAACATTATCCAAAAGTAGTGGAGTTAGTGAGGAAATAGGGATTTGTGGAAGAAATGAGATTTGAAGGAAAAGATGGAAGTAACAAAAGAATTGGAAAGGGATGAATTGGGAAGAGTGATAGGCTGATTGAGAAAAGAAGAGTGATGGAATGGAAAGAAGGTTTCATGAAAAATTATATCCCTAGAGTATATGACTTTTCTAGAATGGAAAGTGAGGGCTTTGTAACCTTTCTTGCCAAAAGGATAACCAAGAAAAATACGAGGAACAGCTCGAGGTTAAAATTTGTACCTATTTTTAAATTTAGTATTGACAAAATATAAGAAGTCAAACACTCGTAAATGTGACTAATCTGGCACTTTATTAAAAAGAACTTCAAAAGGGGACTTGTAATGAATTATGGAATGAATTATGGAAGAAGGGGATATGTTGATGATAAGTTACTGAAAGTGGTAGTTTGGCATGAAAGAGAAGACCTCAAGCAACTTCAAGAAGATGTTTATGTTTTCTCTTTAACAACTCCATTTTGTTGAGAGTATAAGGACAACTGGTTTAATGAATGATGCCTTCTTGGGTATAGAAGTTTAAAGCAGTGGTGCCTAAAAATTCTAAGGCATTCTCTGAATGAATGGTTTTGACAGAAGTTTGAAACTGAGTTTTAATCATTCAAACAAAATATTAAAGAAGAGGGAAGTATTGCTCTTATGAACCATAAGGTAGGTCCATGAACATCGAGGATGATCATCAACAATGGAAAAAATAGGAAAAATCATGATAAGTTGGTTTCTTATAAGGCCCTCATGTATCTATATGTATATGATTAAAAAAAACATGCTCAGCGCTTGTAGATATATGAGAAAACGGTAATTTTTGTTGTTTGGCCTGAGGACAAACTTGACCTATAGAATTTGCAAAATTGTTTACATCAATAAAGGCTATGTGATGCAATTAGTTAAAAGGTAAATGGCCAAGGCAACAATGCCAACTTTCAAAGGTGAGTTTATGTTGGATATGGCACAAGAGTGCACACTATCAGGGGCAATTGATGACATGATTTATTACCATAGTTTAGGCATACATTTAGATAGATTTCCCTTTTGTTTAGCATGATTAAGCCTACGTTTGTGTCATTTGCACTTGTTATTGTTTACTTTGTAAGTATGGATGTATACACACGCTTTGGTTGGGATCCCCAGGTAAACTTGTGGAATTCGTACCTAAACGATGACATTTGAGGATCAAGCCTATGATTGGAGGATGCCAAGAGCTTGGGAGAGATACATAGGAAAGCGAAGAAAAACCTAAAAGTGAGGAGGCAAGGCAAGAGATCGAGAAAAGGAGCAATGGTGACTTTTTGCTCCGGTGTGCAATAGTGCATCCCGGCCGTGATACTAATTTCTGAGCTTAATTGTTAACGATAATTCTAAAGTCGAGAGAAGTGTTGACCCCTATCTCAAGCCAAGTTTTTGGACACATCATGCCGAGATATCCAAAAACCAAAGACCAATTTTGACAACTTCCAAATCTCGACCCCAATATTTCATGTATCTCGGCCCGAGGTTGACAATAATGGGCCGAGATTCCTCCATATTTGCAGCACACAACAACTTTTCAGATGCTTTTCAGGCCGACCTTTCCTGCTCTAGACCTTGAGTATAAAATACAACCTTGCACGCCTTTTGTTTGAACATTTTTTCATACTTTTGGATTTTTCCTATGTATTTTTCATCTCTTCATTCTGCTTGAATATGCCAAATTTGTCTTCTTCATTTTGTTAAATCTAAAAGACAAGTAGGTTTGTAGTTGTTTTCTGGATTTTGTTCTTCCAACTGTTTGAAGATAAATCAAGTTAAGTGTGCATATATTTTCTTTTGCATTTCAATATTTAATTAAGGTGCATGTATTCTTCCATTTCATTTGTTGATTTTACTATGTATATTGTTGGCTAGTTTTCTTGTTATTTTAGGGTGAATAGATCTTGGTTATGGCATTGATAATGATGGATGAGATTGCATGTTAGATTATGTTGACATATTGTATAAACCCTTGTGTTTATTGAGCTCAATCTAGGTTAGATTTATCTAGGCTAGCAAACCAAGTTGGAATAGAGACTTACCCGGTGAAGTTCTTCCTTGGATATTGATAAAAATGAACATTGGGTAGTAGAGGTGAAAAATCCTCTATTGGATGAGATGTGTCGGCTTACTACATAATCTAGGGTAAACCCGGGACTTACTCAGTAAGGTTTAGTTTAAATCATTAGGTAGAGAAACCGATTTGTGTTGAAATTTCGTCCTTAGTGCCTTGAGACTTACCCGGTAATAGGTAGTTTGGATTGAAATTAGTGGAATTTGAGAGCTCCCCCATAATTATTCTAATTGACGAAACATCTCACCTTCTAGCAATCAAATGAGTCTTTTAGGAATTAGCTTGAATCCATTGCCATAATCAACGATTTTGAAACCTTATAATCCATTTTCCGTTTATTTGTCATCATCTTGATTGTTTGTGCTTTGATTACTTTACTTGTTTATTTATTTGATCATGGATCAACAACAAACCAAAACCCAACAAAATATGGATTTTCTAACCCATTTTCATCGTCCTCATTTCTTATTCTAGACTTATGCTATTCTTGATCAAATTGCAAACCAAATTCACCTTAGTCTTTGTGTTTGACCTTGGAGGACTTACCTTGCTACGAAATGACCCATACATTATTGGTTCACAAAGTAGTTTTTGGTATCTATTGAAAGAAATATAAATTTTAAAACAAAGCATTGTTTTTCAAGCAAACAGTTTTTAGCGCGTTGTCTGGAACTTGTTTTGTCTTCTATAAAAGGAACGAACAAGTTTTTGGCCCATTGTCGGGGATTTGTTTCGCGTTCCAAAAAGAAGCGAACAAGTGTTTGGCGCCATTGTCAGGAACTAGGTCTAGTTTGATTTACATCTTGACTGGTTATAGTGTAGGTCTTTCTTTTACTTTTGATCTTGTGTTGCTTTTTATCTTTGAATTTTTCATGATTTTCCCTCTCTTCTAGGTGTCTGTGAAGATCTCAGGATATTCAGAACTGATCTCCTTTTGATCCCGAGCCGGAAAATACTTTGCTGAAAAGATCCAACCTTGTCAAGAAGAAAAATATGGCCGGAAGAAACCTTCAAGTGGAACTTGATAAAGCTATGGAGCAACTTAGGCTTAAGTAATGTAGCCTTGAAAAATGAGAGAAGGGTAGCAAGACAACAAGATGAAGCCTTGGAAAATGAGAGAAGGATATCAAGCTACAAGAGGAAGCTACAATGAGAGAAATCGAAGATATAAGAGCGAACATCAGGCAAATGCTCTTACAATACAGTGGAGGAGGAAATTAAAGGCAACAAGAGGAGAACTTCCAACAAAACGTACCTCATCCTCCCATTAGACAAGCCCAAGTAGAGCCATTTGTGGAGCATCCACAAACACTTGACAACGAATGGATCCTGCTCAAAGGAATCATCGTCTAGGAGTAAACCTTGGAGAGTCCACCGAGCATGAATACAAACTCCACCCTCGAATCCTCCAAATGATCCGACACAACCAATTTGGATGATTGGAAGGGGAGTCTCCTCATCAAAACCTCATGAATTATGAGATTCTCATGGAGAGTTTGAGGCCCACTCGGATGGAGAGCAACACTCACAAGATAAGGGGTTTCTCCTTCTCTCTCAAAGATAAGGCTCTAGCATGGTATCAATCAACGGAATTCCTCACAAAATTTGTAATTAGTTAAAATAAATAATAGAAAATTATATTTAGCCGTCCATATCCCTAAAATAACGTTTCACGTCATTCCCTCTTTTCCTCTTCCGTTTGTTCCTTGTCCTCTCCTAGATCTACGTTTCACGTCATTCTCTCTGGTAGGCTTTCTCCTCTTCGTACCAAACGCTCCTTCTTGCCTGGAGTGTCGTTGCGCCACTCGCTTCTCTTCGGGAGTGTCACCGTCGCTTCTCACCAGCATTGCTTCGTCGCCGCAATTTCTGAACAAAGTGTAGCTTCCATGGTGCAAAGATTGGGTAATTAAAGTTGGGTATGAAGAAAATTGGGTATTATTAAAATAGTTAAGGGTATTTAACTTGGACAATTAAGTTCGGGTATTACAATTAACATTTAAGTATATATAGTTATATAAAAATAGAATAGTGCGATTCAATTAGTCCGACTAATAATAAAAATGTAGGGACTATCAACCAAGATTCGCGTACATAACTTTTGAGTCATGGAGGCAATTTAATTTATTGGGTACCTAAATGACATTGTTAAAACGTTACATGCATTAACATGAATGCAACGCCCCTTATTCAGATGACTATTAGAGATAAAAGGTCGACGATGAGATTTGCAAGTTCAACCGATGATAGGGGTCCTAGTAACAACGCCAATTCTATTTACTAAAACACGCACACGGTTGCAACGGAAGTCTAAAGTGAGGCAGGCGGCTAGACTGGTAGAAGGAGGACACAGAACCGCCGTGACGTGTGGATTCTCTTTCTCTATGGTGGCTGCAGCCGTCTTCCCTTTTGTTCCCACCAGCTCCGGCCAACGCTGTTTACCTGCGTACGCGTACACCGTACCCGTAAACTCTCAACTTATGCTTTAATTAAAATTATATACGTAATATGTATTAAGATTTTTATGTTTATGAAGTTATGGTACGTACGTACCCTGGCAAATGGCTGCAATTGGCTGAACTGCCATGAGAGCAAGGAGGACAATGCAGCAAACAGCAAACACCTTCATTTTTCTCTTTATGTATATATCCCTGAATTTTGAGTGAGTTGTAGTTGATGATGTTATTATTCCCAGTGAAGAAGGGTATTTATAGCCTTAGTAGGAGGGGCAAAAATGTCTAATCAACAACATGACACGTATTAAATTATGTGGACGGAAATAAGCATAAGTTGTGTAGGTGGATGACTTAATATACACTGTCACGATCGAGCAGCCCTCGTGCTAAACATGCTCTCAACTATCTCAACAAAATGTGCTAAAAATGGGTTACCATACATGAATATCTCAAATAAATGTGCTAAACAAATTTCTAAGTAAGGTGATTAATTAAAAGTTATGTCATGATTACGGTGGTTAGTTAGTTAGAAGCTATACCTCGCTAATTTCTATTGTTCTAGGGCACGAAGAGTTAAATATAAGGTGATATCGATGATGATCTATATTCATTTGAACATATGTCTTAATTCGTGTGTTAGTACGTAGTTTAGACTTTGTCTATTTTAAAATATGAGAGTGAGACATATATATTCTTTAAAACGGGTTCAATTAGAGTTAATATATAACCGAGTTAGAAAGGGCCTTCGGGCCTATTATTATTCATTCTGCAAATAACCCAAACGCCAAAAATATTATATCAGAACACAAGTAATCTTCGGGTAATTTTGATCAAGTATAGGCGAGTTCACAGGGTGAAGAATGGCTAGCCATTGAACCTGTCATGGTTAAGTATGAGATCATGACTAGTCCAATGAGGTTTTTCATGACTCACAACAACGCCATACATACATATCAAAACTATTATCTCTCTATTGTATTGATGAGACATGTACTTCTTGTATGCCTTGTAACTCCCCATCGGTTAACCACGGATTTCTCTTATAGGTATTGTAACACCCTAAGAGATTACTGCATTCTCTTTTTTATATATATATATATAGATCTTGACTTATATGTAAACAGTTTTTACCATACGAACATGTAAACACCGAATATATATGACTATACCATCGAATATATGAATTAGGTCTAACGAATACAATTTATTCCCAATTTACATGGTAAAAGTTGTTTATATGGAAGTCAACCCCCTCTCTCTCTCTAAATATATATATATATATATATATATATATATATATATATATATATATATATATATATATATATATATATATATAGACTCTCTCGGGTGTGGTTCCCATGAGAACACCCCCTAACGTGAGAACATGAGAACAACTGTACGCTGTTGGATGTGAGTATTAAGGGTTGAGATTTAGAGTAGATATAAAAAATAATAATAACTACGAATAATAATAATTAGGAATCCAACAATAACTACGAATAATTCACTCAACCAACAATAACTACGAATAATACATTAAACGATATGTCACATTCGTAACAAAACTAATAATAATTACGAATTTGTTCTCATGTTCTCACGTTAGAGGGTGTTCTCATAGTATCTATACTCTCTATATATATATATATATCCAAAACATCATTTTGTTATCTACTTCACAAAAGTTAAGTAATCTTACAAACTCAATTAGTTACACAAACTATAGTAAGTTTGACAAAGAAAACAATTTAGAATCGACAAACATAACAATAAGCCGTGCCGGGAATTTTGAACAACTCTTGGAACGCCTTCATAAGAGAAAGAGTAATATTAACATAAATAATTAAATGTTATAACTTATAACATAGTACTGCCGATTCACTGAAAAGTACATAAACAGATCTTATAGAAAAAAAATCGGACAAAATTAAGATGGACAAAGTAAATGTAAAATAAGCCACGTAAATATATTTATAATCGTTCTGTAAGAGAAGTAGCATACACAGAGACGACAAACAATTTATTGAGTACGTTACATTAAATGAATGCAACGTCCTTATTATATAAGGATGATCGATCATTACAAACGACCATACCCGAAGTACGTACGTTAACACTTGCATGAGATTTGCAAGTAAATTTAGTTCAACCGATGACAGGGGTCTGAATAACAGTTCCGCCGCGTTGATTAATGAAAACGCGGACACGGTCGCATCGGAAGTCTCTAGTGAGGCATGTAGATGGAGGACTTGTAGGAGGACAGAGAACCGCCGTGACGTGCTTATTCTGCCTGTTTATGGTGGCAGCAGCTGTCGTCCCTGTCGTTCCGACGAGCTCCGGCCAACGCTGTTTACCTACACAGTACATACCATGCATACATATATGATTTGGCTGGTTATTAAGCTTTGATGTTTATGATACATACGTACCTTGGCAAACAGCTTCAGTTGGTTGAACTGCCATGAGAGTAAGGAGAAGAATGCAGCAAATAGCAAACACCTTCATTTTCTGTCGATTGATTTTTATGTGTGAGTTGGAATTGATGATGTTAGTATTCCCAGCGGAGAAGAGTATTTATAGCCTACGGGTTAGTAGGGGCAAAAATGTCTAATCGGATAATATGCCACGTAGGCAATGTATATTGGGGATATTGAGAAGGAGACAAATCTAACTATGTGGACGGTGATACGAATAAGAAGGTAGTGTAGGTGACCACTATAAGTCGTGGATAAATTTAATTGCAATACCTATTTGGCTGAGAACGTACGTATACCCATCACGTTCCAGCCGCCCTCATGCTAAATATGTTGCATATCATCGGGATAAGGTTGTCCTACCTCTATAATAATAGACAAATCCGCAATTACATTATTTCGGTAAAATACCTCTATAATAATAGACAAACCCGCAATTACATTATTTCGGTAAAATATTGTTCTTATTTTATTGCTCGTTGATTTTATGATAAAATCTTACTTGGAATGTATATATTACGCTTTTGGACCTAACATACATTTACGTAGAAATATACAACGAAATCTCTCATGTAAATTTAACCTACGAAATTGCACGTAATATATATATATCTCAACCACATTTTATTAAAGAACAAAGTAATAGTCTCATACTCCTACTTCGGGCATGCGTGACAAGAAAAATCTCCGTCATGGCACCATCTGTGTGAATGTAAATCTAACAATCTATATCCCTTAGTCGTAGAATCGACCAAAGACACACAAACATAAGCACACAAGCAATTTGTTGACGCAGTTCGGTAGTATATAAAATACTCCTACTCTGCGAGACCTCAAGAGGGGAGATCCGATCCCAGGTTTCACTAGGTATCCAAGAACACAGATTACAAACACTGGACAAGAGATATACTAGCACCTTTCTATAGATCTAGCAAAGAAAAACAACAAAGACAGAACTCAGGAGATACAAAGAAGCAATAGTGAAGAAAAGCCCCCTCAAAGGCACCTTGACGAAGATCTGAGTTCGATCTTCGTCTACACTGCAAGCCAACGAAGCAGATGCGAGAGATAACAGATCTCTCTTCTTCTTCTACGGATCCTTCTCACTTCAGAGCGAGATTTGGACAATCCGTTCTTCTTCTTCTTCTTCCCTTTTCTCTCTTTTTCGTTCTCTCTTTCTCTCTGTTAAGAACACTCAAGCTCTCCAGATCTAGGGTTAGGAAAGTTGCGTCTGAAAGCTTAAGTACCAAAGCTTAGCAAGGTCAAACGCTTCGTTTTATATCAAAACCCTTAAGCGAGCTGGTGAGCCGAATCAAACGGCCGGCTTATAACTCGCAAGCAGGTTCTTCTTTTTGGATCAAGGAGATGGGCTCACTGGACTGGATCGTCAGACCCAAGTCTTCAACTTCAGCCGGACAAGTAAACCAATACACAACAATACATACAATACACATTACAACATTTGTATCTCCTAATATCATATAATAGCCTACACATAAATAAGAACATTGCCACCATATCCATCACCAAGCTATATCACTTAATCTAAGTGGCAACATTGGATCAAGATAGGCATCAATGTCAAATACATAGCAAGCTTATCATATGAGTCTTATTACTCTCTACTTAGACTATAGTATAAGGTGCTAGTGTAATCTCTAAATCCTAATGCTAATAATGTTACTAGAATCAATTAACATAACAAATGCCCTCCTGATTCTTGTATCATGTCAATCTGGTTCTGTTCCCCAATAGTGTGCCCGAGACCATCCTTCATGTCCGTCATCAGTCTATGACCTGCACAAACACTCAAGGAGCATCAAAGATCTGCAGAAAATTTCTACAGAAGACAAACTTATCAGCAGTTACAATTTTAGTCCCAAAGTCAGCAGGATTCAAATCACCCTTAATTTTCTTAACTAAGAAGTGTTTCTTTTTAACCCTATCTCGAATGAAATGATTTCTAACATCAATATGTTTAGATCTTTCATGAAAAACAGGATCTTTACACAAATACAAGGCACTTTGACTATCCATATGAATCACAGGAATGCATGGCTTATGAGATATTTCACTAACTAAACCTTTAAGCCAGATAGCTTCTTTAGAAGCTTCAACAGCAGCAATATATTCAGCTTCAGTAGAAGATAAAGCAACCACAGATTGTTGTTGAGATTTCCATGAAACACAATTACCAGTCCAAGTGTAAAAATATGCAGTAGTAGATTTTCTATTATCCTTATTACTAGCATAATCAGAATCTACATAACCAAACACTTCACCAATATTATCATGCTCAGAAAACATCAAACACAAATCTTTAGTTCCACTGATGTATCTAAGAATATATTTCATAGCAGTCCAATGTAATTCACCAGGATTAGACATGTATCTACTCAACACACTTATACCAAAAGCAAGATAAGGTCTAGTGCATAACATAGCATACATGATAGAACCAACAGCCACATCATAGGGAATTTTAGCCATTTTTTCAATTTCAGCTTGATTACTAGGACAGTGTTTCTTAGTTAAATCCAGGTGCCCTCCTAAGGGTATAGAAGTAGATTTAGAATTTTTCATATTGAATTTTTCTAAAACTTTTTCAATATAGTCGACTTGAGACAACCACATCCTTTTATGTTTTCTATCCCTTATGATTTTAACACCTAAAATTTTCTGTGCAGGACCCATATCTTTCATGTCAAAGTTTAACTTTAAATCTCTTTTTGTACCAGCTATTAATACAGCAGATTTACTAATAAGCAGAATGTCATCAACATATAATAGCACAAACAAGGGATTCATGGAAGATATGCCTTTAAAATACAAACAGTAATCATAATTGCTTCTTAAAAACCCTAAGTTTTTCATGCATTCATCAAACTTAAGATTCCACTGTCTAGGTGACTGTTTTAAGCCATAGATAGATTTTTTAAGCAAGCAAACATGATCAGGTTTTGATTTATCTACAAAACCCTCAGGTTGTTTCATATAGATAGTTTCATCCAAGGTACCATGTAAAAAGGCAGTTTTTACATCCATTTGTTCTATATTCCAATCATGCACAGTAGCAAAAGCAAGCAACAGTCTCAATGTTTTATATTTGACAACAGGAGCAAATATATCAGTGTAATCAATTCCCTCTCTTTGGGTAAAATCCTTAGCAACTAACCTAGCCTTGTATCTAGGTGGTTCACTCAGTTTAGTGGCTTCTTTTAGTTTATAAATCCATTTACAAGGCACAATTTTTGCATTTTCAGGTTTAGCTATTAACACCCAAGTTTTATTAACAATCATGGAATCTATTTCATCTTGCATTGCTAGTTTCCAATTTTTAGATTGTTCACAATTCATAGCTTGCCTATATGTGTCCGGAGTATATGGATTATCAACAACATCACCAATCAAGAAAGCATACTCAACCATATTAAAATCATTTGTAAACAGAACATATTCAGAATCATTGTATCTCCTATTAGGTATTCTAACCCTAGGATTTCTATCTCTCATTAACTGATAGTTATTATCATCATTGTCATGCAAGTAATCATGTTGATCATGCATAGAATCACCAATGTCATGCAGTGAATCATTATTATTATCATGCAAAGCAACATCAGAGAGATATGAAGGAGCAGTAGAGATATCACCTATATTTTCTACCCCCCTTGATTCTGACCTATAGTTCTCACTGCCTATAGCAGTGTTTTCATCAACATTTTCATCATTATTAGGAGAATTATCAACATCATAGTTCTCTTCACTAGTACTAGGTGTTTGATAATATCCTATGTCAAACTCTTCATCTATGAATTGATCTTCTCTATTATTGTCATTTGTGTAGAAATGAAAACTTCTAGTTAACTCAGTATCAATTTCAATGCTCCTGTTATTATCCATAGTGTTATTATTTCTAATTTTAAAATAGAATTCTTTTTCATTAAAGGTCACATTTCTAGATGTTATTACTTTATATCCATGTGGTTGTATGAGTAACAATTTATAGCCTTTAACACCTTCAGGATAGCCTAACATTACACACTTTTGTGCTCTTGGGTGCAACTTCCCTTGTGTTATATGGGAATATGCAGTAGACCCAAAGGGCCTTAAGTGGGTAATATTAGGCTTCCTTCCAGTCCACAATTCATATGGTGTCCTAAAATCTATTACAGATGAGGGAGACCTATTAATGAGGTAAGCTGCTATAGTAACAGCTTCACCCCATAGACTATGTTTCATACCAGCACTTATTAACATGCATCTAGCCTTTTCTAAGAGGGTTCTATTCATCCTTTCAGCTGTACCATTTTGTTGAGGAGTGTAAGGGACTGTTAGATGTCTTTTAATGCCATTTGTTTTACAAAATTCATTAAAACTAGCATTACAGAACTCTAGACCATTATGAGTTTTAAGGCATTTAACTTTTAAATCTGTTTCATTTTCAACAGCCATTTTCCAGTTTTTAAAACTTTCAAAGGCTTCATCTTTAGTTCTCAACAAATATATCCAAACTTTTCTAGAATAATGGTCAATGAAAGAAATAAAATATTTCTTTCCACCTACAGTTTCTACATGAGAAGGACCCCATAAGTCTGAATGTATGTATTCTAGAGGTTTATTAGCTTTGTATAAAGATTTGTTGAAACTATTTTTATTAGCTTTACCAAACACACAGTTTTCACAAAAGCTAAGGTTTGTCAGTTTATTTATTAAAATACCTTGTTTATGTAACTGATTTAATCCATTATTTCCTATATGACCTAATCTGCTATGCCATAGAGTTGTTTGTTCTAGGTTGTTTTTATTAATATCAGTAGTGGAGAGATTTAATTCAGGTGATTGTTCTACAAAGTACAAACCACCCTTTTTAAAACTCCTAATAAGAGTAAGACCATTCTTGACAACTTCTCTTATACCATTACTAGTATTTATAGTACACCCTAAATCGTCAAACATAGACTCAGATAGCAGGTTTCTCCTAAGGCCAGGAACCCATCTAACATTTTGAATAACCCTAATCTTTCCATCATACATGCACATAGGTATATTTCCTATCCCTTTTATTTTTAAAGCAGTATTATCACCTAACATGACATCACCAACATTAAGAATTTTTAAAGAACAAAATAGAGTTTTATCAGGGCAAGCATGCATGGTACATCCAGAATCTAATATCCACTCATCAGATTTGCATTTAAAAGGAATAGTACACATCAACAGTTCACTAGAGTACTGAGCATGGAGATCTTCAAATAAAGAAACATTATTTTCAACATTTCCTTTATTAGATTCATCCTTCTTTTTCTTTCTACAGTCATTAATAAAGTGACCAAGTTTTTGACAGTAAAAACAATTTTTATTTTTCTTGTCATTTTCACTACTAGGGCTCTTATCATAGGAATCATCTTTCTTATCCTTTTTATTTGACTTATAATTCTTTTTAAACTTTCCTTTAGTAACTAAAACTTCACACTTAACTTCAGATTTCTTATCACTAGGTTTAGTCTTACAATTTTTCATGGATTCATTCTTATCAACAATGGATTCAATTATTTTTGTTTTAGTTAAAGTTTCAGTACTGTACTGTATTACATCTCTAAAGGTGTCAAATTGTGAGGGAAAAGATCCTAATAGGATAACAGCTAGGTGAGTATCTTTAATAGTGTCATCACATCTTTCTAAATCCATTTCCATTTTTAGAAATCTATCTAGGTTATCATTCAAGGTCACATTCACATCCATCTTAAACGTGAACAACCTATGTAAAGTAGATATCCTAGAGGGCAAAGATTTTTTATTATACTGCTTATCTAAGGTATCCCATAAAATTTTAGCAGATGAGATACTTACAAACTGACGAGCCACGTCGTCAGTCAGTCTTATCATTATTTCAGCATGAGCCTACTCATCCATTTCCATTTTCCTGGCTGTAGATGTTTCTGCTAAGTAGTCACCAGTTATGGCCCTCAAACATTTTTCCTTGGTCAGTATTGCTTTCATTTTGACCTGCCACATGATGAAGTCAGAGACTCCATCATATGGCTTGAGTCTGATACTAGCTTCTGACATTTTTTATCTCCTGTAAACAAGAAGCAAAAAGATTAGAAAAAGGTCGAGAAGAGTGAGTACAGATAAGAGGTCAGATAAGAGAGTAAAGATAAACACAGTAATGACAGACAGTCAAGATGAACACTATTAGAACTAATCAGATTAAGTCCAACCACACAAGGCAGAACAATAAGCGGAAGCAAGAACAGAAAGCAAGATATACACAGATATCAAGAAAAGCAAGTAAAAAACCCCAAAAATTAGGGTTTCTGACAGATTCGAAAGACAAACTCACAGAAAGCTCTGATACCACTTTGTGAATGTAAATCTAACAATCTATATCCCTTAGTCGTAGAATCGACCAAAGACACACAAACATAAGCACACAAGCAATTTGTTGACGCAGTTCGGTAGTATATAAAATACTCCTACTCTGCGAGACCTCAAGAGGGGAGATCCGATCCCAGGTTTCACTAGGTATCCAAGAACACAGATTACAAACACTGGACAAGAGATATACTAGCACCTTTCTATAGATCTAGCAAAGAAAAACAACAAAGACAGAACTCAGGAGATACAAAGAAGCAATAGTGAAGAAAAGCCCCCTCAAAGGCACCTTGACGAAGATCTGAGTTCGATCTTCGTCTACACTGCAAGCCAACGAAGCAGATGCGAGAGATAACAGATCTCTCTTCTTCTTCTACGGATCCTTCTCACTTCAGAGCGAGATTTGGACGATCCGTACTTCTTCTTCTTCCCTTTTCTCTCTTTTTCGTTCTCTCTTTCTCTCTGTTAAGAACACTCAAGCTCTCCAGATCTAGGGTTAGGAAAGTTGCGTCTGAAAGCTTAAGTACCAAAGCTTAGCAAGGTCAAACGCTTCGTTTTATATCAAAACCCTTAAGCGAGCTGGTGAGCCGAATCAAACGGCCGGCTTATAACTCGCAAGCAGGTTCTTTCTTTTTGGATCAAGGAGATGGGCTCACTGGACTTGGATCGTCAGGCCCAAGTCTTCAACTTCAGCCGGACAAGTAAACCAATACACACAATACACATTACAACATTTGTATCTCCTAATATCATATAATAGCCTACACATATATAAGAACATTGTCACCATATCCATCACCAAGCTACATCACTTAATCTAAGTGGCAACATTGGATCAAGATAGGCATCAATGTCAAATACATAGCAAGCTTATCATATGAGTCTTATTACTCTCTACTTAGACTATAGTATAAGGTGCTAGTGTAATCTCTAAATCCTAATGCTAATAATGTTACTAGAATCAATTAACATAACAAATGCCCTCCTGATTCTTGTATCATGTCAATCTGGTTCTGTTCCCCAATAGTGTGCCCGAGACCATCCTTCATGTCCGTCATCAGTCTATGACCTGCACAAACACTCAAGGAGCATCAAAGATCTGCAGAAAATTTCTACAGAAGACAAACTTATCAGCAGTTACAATTTTAGTCCCAAAGTCAGCAGGATTCAAATCACCCTTAATTTTCTTAACTAAGAAGTGTTTCTTTTTAACCCTATCTCGAATGAAATGATTTCTAACATCAATATGTTTAGATCTTTCATGAAAAACAGGATCTTTACACAAATACAAGGCACTTTGACTATCCATATGAATCACAGGAATGCATGGCTTATGAGATATTTCACTAACTAAACCTTTAAGCCAGATAGCTTCTTTAGAAGCTTCAACAGCAGCAATATATTCAGCTTCAGTAGAAGATAAAGCAACCACAGATTGTTGTTGAGATTTCCATGAAACACAATTACCAGTCCAAGTGTAAAAATATGCAGTAGTAGATTTTCTATTATCCTTATTACTAGCATAATCAGAATCTACATAACCAAACACTTCACCAATATTATCATGCTCAGAAAACATCAAACACAAATCTTTAGTTCCACTGATGTATCTAAGAATATATTTCATAGCAGTCCAATGTAATTCACCAGGATTAGACATGTATCTACTCAACACACTTATACCAAAAGCAAGATAAGGTCTAGTGCATAACATAGCATACATGATAGAACCAACAGCCACATCATAGGGAATTTTAGCCATTTTTTCAATTTCAGCTTGATTACTAGGACAGTGTTTCTTAGTTAAATCCAGGTGCCCTCCTAAGGGTATAGAAGTAGATTTAGAATTTTTCATATTGAATTTTTCTAAAACTTTTTCAATATAGTCGACTTGAGACAACCACATCCTTTTATGTTTTCTATCCCTTATGATTTTAACACCTAAAATTTTCTGTGCAGGACCCATATCTTTCATGTCAAAGTTTAACTTTAAATCTCTTTTTGTACCAGCTATTAATACAGCAGATTTACTAATAAGCAGAATGTCATCAACATATAATAGCACAAACAAGGGATTCATGGAAGATATGCCTTTAAAATACAAACAGTAATCATAATTGCTTCTTAAAAACCCTAAGTTTTTCATGCATTCATCAAACTTAAGATTCCACTGTCTAGGTGACTGTTTTAAGCCATAGATAGATTTTTTAAGCAAGCAAACATGATCAGGTTTTGATTTATCTACAAAACCCTCAGGTTGTTTCATATAGATAGTTTCATCCAAGGTACCATGTAAAAAGGCAGTTTTTACATCCATTTGTTCTATATTCCAATCATGCACAGTAGCAAAAGCAAGCAACAGTCTCAATGTTTTATATTTGACAACAGGAGCAAATATATCAGTGTAATCAATTCCCTCTCTTTGGGTAAAATCCTTAGCAACTAACCTAGCCTTGTATCTAGGTGGTTCACTCAGTTTAGTGGCTTCTTTTAGTTTATAAATCCATTTACAAGGCACAATTTTTGCATTTTCAGGTTTAGCTATTAACACCCAAGTTTTATTAACAATCATGGAATCTATTTCATCTTGCATTGCTAGTTTCCAATTTTTAGATTGTTCACAATTCATAGCTTGCCTATATGTGTCCGGAGTATATGGATTATCAACAACATCACCAATCAAGAAAGCATACTCAACCATATTAAAATCATTTGTAAACAGAACATATTCAGAATCATTGTATCTCCTATTAGGTATTCTAACCCTAGGATTTCTATCTCTCATTAACTGATAGTTATTATCATCATTGTCATGCAAGTAATCATGTTGATCATGCATAGAATCACCAATGTCATGCAGTGAATCATTATTATTATCATGCAAAGCAACATCAGAGAGATATGAAGGAGCAGTAGAGATATCACCTATATTTTCTACCCCCCTTGATTCTGACCTATAGTTCTCACTGCCTATAGCAGTGTTTTCATCAACATTTTCATCATTATTAGGAGAATTATCAACATCATAGTTCTCTTCACTAGTACTAGGTGTTTGATAATATCCTATGTCAAACTCTTCATCTATGAATTGATCTTCTCTATTATTGTCATTTGTGTAGAAATGAAAACTTCTAGTTAACTCAGTATCAATTTCAATGCTCCTGTTATTATCCATAGTGTTATTATTTCTAATTTTAAAATAGAATTCTTTTTCATTAAAGGTCACATTTCTAGATGTTATTACTTTATATCCATGTGGTTGTATGAGTAACAATTTATAGCCTTTAACACCTTCAGGATAGCCTAACATTACACACTTTTGTGCTCTTGGGTGCAACTTCCCTTGTGTTATATGGGAATATGCAGTAGACCCAAAGGGCCTTAAGTGGGTAATATTAGGCTTCCTTCCAGTCCACAATTCATATGGTGTCCTAAAATCTATTACAGATGAGGGAGACCTATTAATGAGGTAAGCTGCTATAGTAACAGCTTCACCCCATAGACTATGTTTCATACCAGCACTTATTAACATGCATCTAGCCTTTTCTAAGAGGGTTCTATTCATCCTTTCAGCTGTACCATTTTGTTGAGGAGTGTAAGGGACTGTTAGATGTCTTTTAATGCCATTTGTTTTACAAAATTCATTAAAACTAGCATTACAGAACTCTAGACCATTATGAGTTTTAAGGCATTTAACTTTTAAATCTGTTTCATTTTCAACAGCCATTTTCCAGTTTTTAAAACTTTCAAAGGCTTCATCTTTAGTTCTCAACAAATATATCCAAACTTTTCTAGAATAATGGTCAATGAAAGAAATAAAATATTTCTTTCCACCTACAGTTTCTACATGAGAAGGACCCCATAAGTCTGAATGTATGTATTCTAGAGGTTTATTAGCTTTGTATAAAGATTTGTTGAAACTATTTTTATTAGCTTTACCAAACACACAGTTTTCACAAAAGCTAAGGTTTGTCAGTTTATTTATTAAAATACCTTGTTTATGTAACTGATTTAATCCATTATTTCCTATATGACCTAATCTGCTATGCCATAGAGTTGTTTGTTCTAGGTTGTTTTTATTAATATCAGTAGTGGAGAGATTTAATTCAGGTGATTGTTCTACAAAGTACAAACCACCCTTTTTAAAACTCCTAATAAGAGTAAGACCATTCTTGACAACTTCTCTTATACCATTACTAGTATTTATAGTACACCCTAAATCGTCAAACATAGACTCAGATAGCAGGTTTCTCCTAAGGCCAGGAACCCATCTAACATTTTGAATAACCCTAATCTTTCCATCATACATGCACATAGGTATATTTCCTATCCCTTTTATTTTTAAAGCAGTATTATCACCTAACATGACATCACCAACATTAAGAATTTTTAAAGAACAAAATAGAGTTTTATCAGGGCAAGCATGCATGGTACATCCAGAATCTAATATCCACTCATCAGATTTGCATTTAAAAGGAATAGTACACATCAACAGTTCACTAGAGTACTGAGCATGGAGATCTTCAAATAAAGAAACATTATTTTCAACATTTCCTTTATTAGATTCATCCTTCTTTTTCTTTCTACAGTCATTAATAAAGTGACCAAGTTTTTGACAGTAAAAACAATTTTTATTTTTCTTGTCATTTTCACTACTAGGGCTCTTATCATAGGAATCATCTTTCTTATCCTTTTTATTTGACTTATAATTCTTTTTAAACTTTCCTTTAGTAACTAAAACTTCACACTTAACTTCAGATTTCTTATCACTAGGTTTAGTCTTACAATTTTTCATGGATTCATTCTTATCAACAATGGATTCAATTATTTTTGTTTTAGTTAAAGTTTCAGTACTGTACTGTATTACATCTCTAAAGGTGTCAAATTGTGAGGGAAAAGATCCTAATAGGATAACAGCTAGGTGAGTATCTTTAATAGTGTCATCACATCTTTCTAAATCCATTTCCATTTTTAGAAATCTATCTAGGTTATCATTCAAGGTCACATTCACATCCATCTTAAACGTGAACAACCTATGTAAAGTAGATATCCTAGAGGGCAAAGATTTTTTATTATACTGCTTATCTAAGGTATCCCATAAAATTTTAGCAGATGAGATACTTACAAACTGACGAGCCACGTCGTCAGTCAGTCTTATCATTATTTCAGCATGAGCCTACTCATCCATTTCCATTTTCCTGGCTGTAGATGTTTCTGCTAAGTAGTCACCAGTTATGGCCCTCAAACATTTTTCCTTGGTCAGTATTGCTTTCATTTTGACCTGCCACATGATGAAGTCAGAGACTCCATCATATGGCTTGAGTCTGATACTAGCTTCTATCATTTCTCTACAAACAAAGAAAAAGAAAAAAATTAGTATTAATCAGACAAGGAAAAATAAGTACAAAAAGAGGTAGGATAAGAAAGAAAAGATAAGCACAGCAGCAAAAAACCCAGTCAAGATGATCACTACAAGGATCAATCAAAGTAGATCCAGCCACACAAGGCAAAGCAACAAGCGGAAGCAAAACAGGAAGCAAGATATTCAATGATATCAAGAAAAGCAAGTAAAAAACCCCAAAAATTAGGGTTTCTGACAGATTCGAAAGACAAACTCACAGAAAGCTCTGATACCACTTTGTGAATGTAAATCTAACAATCTATATCCCTTAGTCGTAGAATCGACCAAAGACACACAAACATAAGCACACAAGCAATTTGTTGACGCAGTTCGGTAGTATATAAAATACTCCTACTCTGCGAGACCTCAAGAGGGGAGATCCGATCCCAGGTTTCACTAGGTATCCAAGAACACAGATTACAAACACTGGACAAGAGATATACTAGCACCTTTCTATAGATCTAGCAAAGAAAAACAACAAAGACAGAACTCAGGAGATACAAAGAAGCAATAGTGAAGAAAAGCCCCCTCAAAGGCACCTTGACGAAGATCTGAGTTCGATCTTCGTCTACACTGCAAGCCAACGAAGCAGATGCGAGAGATAACATATCTCTCTTCTTCTTCTACGGATCCTTCTCACTTCAGAGCGAGATTTGGACGATCCGTTCTTCTTCTTCTTCCCTTTTCTCTCTTTTTCGTTCTCTCTTTCTCTCTGTTAAGAACACTCAAGCTCTCCAGATCTAGGGTTAGGAAAGTTGCGTCTGAAAGCTTAAGTACCAAAGCTTAGCAAGGTCAAACGCTTCGTTTTATATCAAAACCCTTAAGCGAGCTGGTGAGCCGAATCAAACGGCCGGCTTATAACTCGCAAGCAGGTTCTTCTTTTTGGATCAAGGAGATGGGCTCACTGGACTTGATCGTCAGGCCCAAGTCTTCAACTTCAGCCGGACAAGTAAACCAATACACAACAATACATACAATACACATTACAACATTTGTATCTCCTAATATCATATAATAGCCTACACATATATAAGAACATTGTCACCATATCCATCACCAAGCTACATCACTTAATCTAAGTGGCAACATTGGATCAAGATAGGCATCAATGTCAAATACATAGCAAGCTTATCATATGAGTCTTATTACTCTCTACTTAGACTATAGTATAAGGTGCTAGTGTAATCTCTAAATCCTAATGCTAATAATGTTACTAGAATCAATTAACATAACAATCTGGAATTGCACACCAAAACCTACCCTCACCAAGCTCCACATCTGAAATTTGATACTCAATACCATTTCTAAGCTTTGTCTCGCTCATAACGTAAATGAAGATCATCTTAGGACTAAATGTCCCTTCACCAACCTTGTCCTATATATCATCTCCTGTTGGGCTCGCCTCCCGCCCCCCTCACCCAATAACAATGACCTTTTGAACCGGCTTGACACCCTTGAAAGAAAGAATAAAAGCTTCATCAATCATATCTGAATATCTAGTATCACTACCTACATCTACTTCACCTGGAAAGAGAGAAATGAGACAATCTTCAACAACTCTACTTGTAACGACATAGAATTCGCCCACAAGATCATTCAATCAGTCAAACTTTTCCTTTATCCAGAGGAAGGACCAATCTTCGGATTCTACTGCTTGAGCCAAGATTCTCGAGATAAAATTTATATAGGAATCATCTTGGAATGCATGCCTTTACTACCTTACATATATGTAACCTAGTCAAGATGACTTTTTTGTACATCCCGTTGTAAATTTTCGCATGGAAAATCTCATTTACCCATACTTATATTCATAAATTTATTTTACCCGCAATTTATTTTTATGGCAATTCGATTGTTGATAAGTGGGTGGGAATATAATTTAATCTAATTTAATATTACATATAAAAATAATATAATAAAAACAAGTTATAAAAATATCATCCACCTAGTTAGACATAACTTATTCCATTCATACTCATCGTTTATTTTGTCATCCGTTAGGTGTTTTTTTTTTTGATACAAGGTAAAAAGACTTAGAAGGATCAATTTCTAGAAACCGATCGTCCTAAAGCATCCTTTCGGATGAGGTCTTGAACATCTTCTGGGATTGCATCCACGTCCATTTCTCCATGGTATCCATGTGATGCAATCTTGTCCGCAACCTTGTTAATCTCCCTGAAAATATGACGTGCGGTGGAGTAGTGGAAATCAGCCCTAATGATTGAAATGTCGTTGGTCATCATATCAAGATCCCACGGTGGCTTCCAGATTCGATTAATCGAATTGATAAGCGTTAGGCTGTCTCCTTCAATCTCAATAGAAGTGACTCCACACTCCTTAGCCTTTTGATGTCCAAACCGCAAAGCAATTGCTTCTACTTCCAATACTGAGTTGGCATTACACATGCCGCTTCCCACTGCCATGGGGATCGTCTGGTGGTCCCGGATGATAAATCCATAGGCATACTTATTTGGTGAATTATGTGCTGCATCAAAATTAAGTTTGTAGGATCCTTCCGTAGGTCGTTGCCATTTAATATTTTTCTTTTTTCTTCTTTGTGATTTGGTTGTTAAGGTATTGTTTTTGTTTTCCGACTTCGCTAATTCCCATCTTTCGATTTGGTTGATAGCATTGTCCTTGACATTTTGTGAGAATTTTTCTTTTTTAAAAACGAAACAAATTCTAGCCATCCACATATTCCACCATATAACACCTATGAGGATCATCTCCTTAGTAGAAATTGAATCTTTGAGTTCAGAGAGGATCTCAGTGATTCCTTGATTGTCGAGATCAATATTTTGGATGCAAATTTTTATCTTCTGGTTGTCAATGGTTGTTATCATAACCGGACATTGAAAGAAAAGGTGTTTGGCACTTTCAGTATGATGATTACAGAACTCGCAATTCATGACAACCGGAATTCGTTGTTTGTCCAGATTTTGTTTTGTAAGAAGTCCATCCATAGCTAATTTCCACAAGAAATTCTTTATTTTTGGTATAGTGTCCATTTTCCAAATCCATGTTTTATCCAGCGTTACTCCAACTTTCCGTTTTTGAACCATCTCTAACGATGATTTAGTCGAAAACCACCCATCGTCATTTCTCGACCAATATAAGCGATCACGAATTTTACTTTTAGGGAGGTTATATTCCTTTATTTTTTGTAGTATATTGTTCGCCACTTAGCGTGCGTGCAAATAAGCTTTAAATTTATAAAACTAGAATCAAGCAAGCGAACTCGCAGTGTACGGATCGACGTAGTTAAGCAAGAATTCCAGAGTATCGAACACAGGGATTTGGGGGGAACAAATTCAATTGTAGGTTATCAAGCAAGTAAATGTATGAAGCTTTTCAAATATTGGGAAAACAACAATCCTAAAGATCCAGAAATCCAGTCGTGGCAATCGATACAAGATATACTAATGATATAAGGACAGAGTTAAGATATGCAAAGGTATGCTAATGTAAGGTAATCGTACGGTGAAGTTCCAAAAACCTTATATGACTCACCTAAAAGATACTCTCTATAAAGGTTGTTGAGGCTTCAGTATAGAAAGGTTCTAAAGGTAAGAGTTAACGTCAAATACCCAAACTTGTAATCCAAGGATCACGACTAACTAAACCGATTAAGGTTGTGACACTCACAATCGAGGTAGAGGTTGTTGAGGCTTCACTACCACCTAGAAAAGGCAAGCCAAGACTAAGTTAAAGCAAATCTTTAACTTTGGATTAAAGTAAAAGCAAGTTCGTAACTTAACACAAAATTACGGGTAGTTCTTGAGTTCCACGGCCATGGAAGCTCAAGAACAGACCGTGGATTAAGGTTGTCGTCGATTCTCTCTAACTATCAGGGTCCAATCTAATTACGATCGATCTATCATCATCTAAGCCACAACTATCAACCCTTCACCCTAGAATTGTTAAGGGTTTTTAGCCAATAACAGTCATATTGATATCAAATTCAAGATTTGAAAGAATGAAAGATGAAACTTCCGAAGACCTTCAATAACTTTCAAACTAATCTCAAATCCACAGATTAAGAACAATATCGTCAATAGATTCGGAACAACACAAGCAATCACAATCTTAGATAAGAAGGAAGAACGGGATGTCAATCCGTCTTCTAAATCAAACCTAAGCAAGAAGCGTAATCTTCTTGCAAACAATCTTCCGAATCTTCGATCTTCCGTCAATCCGGAAATCCCAATGGCAAGCGCAAAAATCTCTCAAACACAATCTCCGCCAAATGCGAAATTAGGGCAATTCCAAGCGCAAGCGTAAGATGCGTCTATGCGTAAGCGAAGGTGACGGAATCTCTCTTCGTCCGTCCTTTATAGTGTAAGATAAAATATCGGCCCGGCCCAATTGCGTAGGAGATCGTGGCTTAAAGTGTGGCGAAAAAGATTGCCAAGATCACGGTCGTGGAAGGGTTCCACGACTGTAATTTAGAGCGTGGAAATCAACACGGTTTGACACAACTCCTCCACGGCCGTAGAAGTTGCTGGAATGAACCACGCTTCCCTTGCCATGGTTCCACGGCCGTGGACTTGAACGTGGAAAGTAGTACGGCCGTATTTTAGAGCGTGGTTTAGGGCATAGAACGTGATTCTTCCTTAGCCTCGTGCATCCTTCAAGTTGGCACTCCCTTAGCTCCTAGGAATGCCCTCAATTCACGGACATGTTCAGTCAACTCCATCATTGCTCCATTCCGTTCGGAAATAGCTCTCAATTACATATAATCAACATAAAGCTTGTGTAGATCTTTATATCGACATTATAGACAAACTAGCTCACAAATGCATCAATGCTCAATCAATGACTATCAAAATGGATCAAATACACTTAGAAAACGTGCCTAAAATATCACAATATTTCATGCTAACAAATAACCCCATACTTGCTACTTGCTTGTCCTTAAGCAAGGTCTTTCAAAAGCTTTAAAACAAAAGTTAGGATGAAATATGTGTACCTTCTCAAAGCAATACTTCTTTTTGATGAATGTGCCTTCTAATCAATAGATCATTCTCAAATCTTGCTTCAATCGTTTATAAGACTTTCATACACTTAATCAAAGAGTAGAGAGTAAAGAAAGCTCATGAATCAATCAAACTTCCATACAAACATCATAACCTTCAAACATTATCAAAATCAATCATAAGAAACTTCAATTTAGATCACTAAGTCATATAACATTCTTTTGATCTTAAGGACTTTCAAAGAAAAGGTCTAGAATGTGGAAAGGGAAGGAAACTTTAAGGAATGTGGTGCATGAATCCGGGAAAGTGGATAACTACTCTCTTCTTCTTCTCTTGCGGTTTCCGCAGCACTTTCAACTTAGAGCTTCGCTCTCTTCTTTTCATTTTTCGACTTTACTTTTGGAGTTATGGATAGAGGTGCACAAAAACCGAAGCCTAGGAGATTGGCGTTTCTCAATTTTTATGAGATGCCTCAAACCCTTAGCACACATACCATAATCCGCTAGGAATATCGCTCAATCCGACTTTGGTAAGACACAAACACCCGGCTATGTGAATGGTGCCGAGTTACTCATCGTCATGATTGACTTCCCCAAACCTATAATTTCTTTCTGTTCCTTTGAATGCAAAGTATTTCTTTCATGGCCCTCCCACATCATACATGCCTTTTTCATTCAACTCCTCCAAATTCCCGGACAGGTAAAGGAGGTCAATATTTCAATGAGGGGCTAAGTGATCAAAGAAAGAAGAAAGAAAAATCGAATTGCCTTAATCATCTCAACAAGAAGCATAAGAACTTATAGTGTGATTTCAACTTCAATTCCTCAACATGATTTAAGTAACATTCATCACATTATGAAACTTGCGAAAGAGGTATAATCAACTCATTCAATTTCTTTTCAATTCACTATTCGTTTAAGCATGCAATTGTCATCAAACTCAATTCACAAGTAGCGATTATCATAGAAATCCTCTCTATCTTTAGAAGCACAAAATTTTCGAAAATTTTCAATTTTTATGGGTTTTTCAAACTCTTTTTCATGCAATGCAATAATGAAACGTGTAACAATATAGTGAACATGCAAGATAGTCTCAAATAGAAGCAATCATAGTGAGTAAGAGTTATTACAAACTTTTAGTCACACCCCACCCCATACTTGGAACAAACATTGTCCTAATGTTCAAATAGAAGAAAGAAAAGAAGAAAAGAAAGAAAGAAAAAGAAAGAAAAGAAAAAGAAACTCACAAAATGGCGGTGGAGCGGCTAAAACTGTCGGTCATGCAAATCATCACTACAGTGGAGGCGGAGGCAGGAATGGAGAGAAGCTAGGATCGTAGTACCGCCCGAACTGCTGGCGGTAGACGTCTCTCATCATATGGTCGAGGTCGTCCATGCGTCCATCTCTAGCATCGGCTCGTATCTCCAATGCTCTCACTCTATCAGAAAGGCTAGTAGCCCACTCTAGCATCTGCTCATACCATCCTGGAGCCTAACTGTACCATCCTGGTGCATCTGACGGTGCTGGTGCTGGTGGCGGTGGCTGCTGTGTGGACCATGGAGGTGGAGCTCCGTACCATGCAGGAGGTGTCTCCATCCAAGTGGGTCTCTCGCTCACGCTGGCGCGGCGAGAAGATGAACCTGAAGCTCTGGCTGGACGTGGAGAACGTCTGGGCACATCAGAAGCAATGTCCGGCTGATCCGGAAACGTGCCAAACTCCTGCTCTGCTCCTCCTCCTCCCTCATACTGATCTCTCATCTCCTCCTCCTCAACTACGGGCGGTGGTGGGACATATGGAGGAGCCGCAATCCTGTTCGCATGCATAGCTGCGAACGTAGCCTTCCAATTATGGCGTCCAGCCATAATGGAGTACTCCGGGAGCCACTCAATGCCCCTCCCCGTCCTGCTCTCCCAAGGCATAGCTGCATAAGGTGGACCTCTATGGGTAGGGAAGATAAGACCTCTAGTCATGAAGGCCTGAAGTCCTAGGGGTACGGCGGGAATGCGTGTACATGCAGAAAAATCCACCCCTAACATCCTAGCAAGGTGGGTGACTATCCCACCATAACCAATGTTGCCCGCCCTCTTGTTCTTTAGCTTGCTCATGGTAGCAGCTAAGAGGGTGGCGCAATCAGCAGGGCGCCCATACAGCATAGAGTACAAAAGGAAGAGCTCATCCGTCTTGATCTTCTGAGGTGTCTCCGTCCTAGGGAAGAGACACTCAGAAAGAACACGGTGAGCAATCTTCAAGGCTAAGTGATACATCAACTTAGCCTTGGTATCAGCTGGTTGTCAGCGGTCCTCGCTGGCGTAAATCATAGCAACCTCCTCCCAAAAATCTTTGGCGTAAACGCCGCTAGGAAAATGACCATTGAAGGTCTCTTGGAACCCAAAGAAGGCTCCGAACTCCCGGATGGTAAAATCATAGTTCCTTTCCATCAGACAGAAAGAAACTGTCCTATCCACATGGCTGTGCTCAAACGACGTCACAACCTCTCTCGTGATCTCCTCATAAGTGTCAACTCGGATAGTCGAGAAGACGATAAGACCGGCTCTATCCAAGAGCCAAGTAAGGTCATCTACTATGTGTAGAGGAGCTAAATCCTCTAACAATAGGTACCTAGGTCCGATAACAGCCCTCTTGTGGATCCTCTCTAATGCATCGAGGTGATCCTCGTGAATGGTAGGTACCCTAGGGCTAGGAGGTGCGGGTGATGAAGGTGATGATGGAGGTGAGGGGAGGAAGGTGGTGGTGCACTAGAGGATGAAGAGGAAGAGGGGTTACCCTTCCTCTTTTTGTTCTTATCCTTCTCATATTTCTTCTCCTTAATCCTCCCAGAAACTCTCCTCACAAAATCCATTACTGTTCAAAACCACGGTCTGTTCTTGGTGTTCCACGGCCGTGAAATTGACAAAGACCGTGATTCGTCTCACTTTTTCTCAAAATTCAGCAAACAACAGCCAATCTCAGCAATCAAGCAGTCCTAGTCTAATTCCTTCCAATTTCAATCAGTTCTCCTATAATTTCTAGCAAAAACGAACTCAAATTGACAAAGATAGAGAAGAGCGAAAAACCTAGGTTTTGGATTTTAAAATCCGAATTCTGCGTTCCTTGGTGATTTGCCGCTCGATTTGTTGCTTGGATCTCGTTGGTGATTGAATTTGCTTCAGTTTGGGTCGAAGAATCGTTGAAAACGATTAACGAACGGAGAATTGAGGTGAGGGGCGTGGAATCGGCGAAAATGGTCGTGGAATTGGGTTTTGTGAAGTGTTTTTGTGAAGAACGTGGTTTATATAGTGGCCGGCAAAATTTTTGAAAACCACGGTCTATCGGGGGGTTCCACGGCCGTGGAAATGTACGGAACCGTGGTTTTGGTGATTTTTCAAAAGCTTTTGGAAATTACGGTCACTGTAGCTGTCACGACCGTGGTTTAGACCGTGGAACTCTCTGTAATGCTCCAAAGTCCAAGTTTCGTCACTTTTCTTCAAAATTACTCTTCCCCTTTCCTTTTCCACTGTTCCTACATCCAAAAATACGAACATACCGGAAGGAATTGAAGGCAAAACAAAGCAAAAACGTCTATTCTAAGCTAAACTATGAATCGAAAACAAAAACGTAAATGCAATACCTTGGGTTGCCTCCCAAGAAGCGCTTTGTTTAAGGTCCGTAGCTAGACCAAACTCGCACTTATTCGAGTGCGGTGGGCGCGAACTCTTCAGTTTGGAGTTCTGGCGTATACTTCTTGAGTCGTTGACCGTTCACCTTAAAGCTTCCGCCCGCTTCACCCCATACTTTAACTGCACCATGGGGGAAAATACGTTTGATTAGAAAAGGTCCGGTCCAACGAGACTTAAGCTTACCTGGAAAGAGACGAAGCCTTGAATTGAAGAGGAAAACTTGATCTCCTTCTTTGAAGTCCTTTGGAATGATATGCTTATCATGTCAACGCTTTGCTCTCTCCTTATAGATCTTGGCGTTCTCATAGGCGTTCAAGCGGAGTTCTTCAAGCTCATTAAGGTTCAAGAGACGCTTCTCCCCCGCTTCCTTCATGCTGAAATTCAACCATTTGATAGCCCAAAACGCCTTGTGCTCCAACTCTACCGGTAAGTGACAAGACTTCCCATACACAAGGTTGTATGGTGTGGTTCCTATGGGAGTCTTGTATGCGGTCCGGTACGCCCACAATGCATCATCAAGCTTCAAGGACCAATCCTTCCTAGTCCTTGAAACCGTCTTCTCTAGGATTCCTTTGATCTCCTAATTTGAGATCTCAACTTGTCCACTAGTTTGTGGATGATAAGGGGTGGCGATCTTGTGAGTAACCCCATACTTAGCTAGAAGAGCTTCAAAGCGCCGGGCAATGAAGTGAGAACCTCCATCACTAATGATAGTCCTTGGTGTCCCGAATCGTGGAAAGATGGTCTTGTTGAAGAACTTAACCACCACCGTGACATCATTGGTGGGAGAGGCAATAGCTTCCACCCATCTAGAAACGTAATCCACTGCCAAGAGTATGTATTGGTTTCCACAAGATGATGGGAACGGTCCCATAAAGTCAACTCCCCAAACGTCGAAAATCTCCACCTCTTGGATGTTATTGAGAGGCATCTCATTCCTCCTAGAGATATTTCCTGTTCTTTGACAAGCATCGCAGCAGGAAACAAAGGTTTGCACATCTCTAAATAAAGTAGGCTAAAAGAATCCAGATTGCAATACCTTAGCGCTAGTCTTGTTCGAACTAGAGTGTCCTCCACATGGTAGTGAATGACAATTGCGGATGACACTTTGCATCTCATCTTCCGGCACACATCGCCGAATAATGCCATCCGGACCTCTCTTAAAGAGGAGAGGTTCATTCCAAAAGTATTCCCGGACATCCTTAAAGAACTTCTTTCTTTGTGCGTAGGATAATCCGGGCGGTATCTCCTGACAAACCAAATAGTTAACAAAATCAGCAAACCATGGTTCGTTACGTTTGGAGATTACATCGATGCACTCCTTTATAATGTGTAAATGCTCGTCCAGGAAGGAGTCATCTATAGGTAAGTGGTCGTCCTCTAGATGTGTTAGGCGACTCAAATGATCCGCAACAAAATTTTCCAAACCCTTCTTGTCGCGGATCTCTAGACCGAATTCTTGTAGGAGAAGAATCCATCTAATTAGCCTTGGCTTCGCATCCTTCTTTGCAAGGAGGTACCGGATCGCAGCATGATTCGTGTAGACAATCACCTTTGCACCTACAAGATAAGAGCGAAACTTGTCAATAGCATAAACAATGGCTAAAAATTCCTTTTCCGTAGTGGCGTAGTTGAGCTGCGCTTCATCTAGCGTCTTGCTAGCATAGTATATGGCATGGGTTCGTCCTTCCTTTCGTTGTCCAAGAACAGCTCCTATAGCTACGTCACTAGCATCGCACATAACCTCAAAGGGAAGAGTCCAATCCGGAGGTTGGATAATAGGTGCTGAAATTAGAGCTTCCCGGATCATGTTAAACGCATCCAAGCATTCCTGTGAAAACTCAAAAACCGCATCCTTCATCAATAGATTAGTTAGCGGTTTTGATATTTTAGAGAAATCTTTTATGAAGCGTCTATAAAATCCGGCATGTCCTAGAAAACTTCTTATCCCTTTCACCGAAGTTGGGGGAGGAAGCTTCTCTATAGTCTCTATTTTCGCCTTATCCACCTCTATCCCTCTACTAGAGATTAGGTGTCCTAATACAATTCCTTCCTTTACCATAAATTGACACTTCTCCCAATTAAGAACTAGGTTAGTGTCTTCACACCTTTGTAAAACAAGAGCAAGGTTAGAAAGGCAATTGTCAAAAGAGGAACCGTATACGGAGAAGTCATCCATGAAGACCTCCATGATTTCCTCAATGTATTCGGAGAAGATGACCATCATGCACCTTTGAAAGGTTGTTGGGGCGTTGCAAAGCCTGAACGACATTCTCCTATAAGCAAACGTACCCCACGGACACGTGAATGTGGTCTTCTCCTGATCGTCCGGGTGTATCGGAATCTGAAAGAAACCACTATAACCGTCAAGATAGCAAAAGTGTGAATGTTGTGCTAACCTTTCAAGCATTTGATCGATGAAGGGTAGTGGGAAGTGATCCTTCCTCGTCGCGTTGTTAAGCTTGCGGTAGTCTATGCACATCCGCCATCCCGTTACGGTCCGGGTAGGAATGAGTTCGTTGTTCTTGTTGGTGATGACCGTCATTCCTCCCTTCTTCGGAACTACTTGAACGGGACTCACCCACTTGCTATCGGAGATAGGGTAGATGATACCTGCATCAAGAAGTTTAAGAATTTCCTTCTTGACAACCTCCTTCATGGTCGGATTCAACCGCCTTTGAGGTTGTCTTGAAGTCCTAAAGTCCTCTTCCATTAATATTTTATGCATGCATAGGGAAGGTTTGATTCCTACTAAGTCTTATATAGTATAGCCTAAAGCTTTCCTATGTTTCCTAAGGACAACTATAAGCTTACTATGTTCATCTATGGTTAGATCGGAACTAACAATGACCGGATAAGTAGAGTAGGTCCTAGAAAAGCGTACCTTAGATGAGTAGGAAGTGGCTTTAGTTCCATTGCTTTCGGAGCTTCCAATGGCTCTTGAGGAGCATCAGATGTCTCCTTAGAAGTGTCTAAGGGTGTAGAAGGTGTGGGAGAAGAATCAAAAGAAGTTGAAGAAGTGGCTCGATCACCCTCTTCCACGCCCAGAATCACGGTTTCCCTGCATCCTCCACGGCCGTGGTTTAGGGCGTGGAAAGGAAATACGGTTGCTCTGTTTCCTCCACGACCGTGTAACCCTCTGGAGTGAGCCACGCTTTGGGTTGTGAAGTCCACGGCCGTGGAATATAGTGTATGGCCGTGGATTCTCACGTTTTCTACCTCGTCGTGGAGTTTCTCAAACTCCTCTTCACACACTTCCTCTTGTGCTTCTAAGGCTTCAATTGCCTTATTGCACTCCTCTTCTTCCCCTACATTCGTTAGACTCATAGTAATAACCTTTTGCAAAGGATCTTTGAAGAGAATCGCACTTACCTCCTCTCTAGACAACCCCTCTTCATCATGGATATTGAATATATCCTCATCAAAGATTGGCTCCTTCACTAGAGTGGAAAGAACGAACTCTACCTTCTCCTCTCCTATGTCAAAGGCGAGTCTAGCATTCTTGCAATCGACTATGCAGCCGGAAGTTGCAAGAAACGGTCTTCCGAGTATGATCGAGACCGGACTATCTGCAGGAATGTCAAGCTCAACAAAATCAATGGGGACAAAGAATTTACCTAGCTTGACTGGGACGTCTTCTACACTACCGACGGGGCGAGTGATGGATCGATCCGCCATGTACAACGTCATCTTCACCGGTTTAGGGTCGCCTAAACCGATCTTCCTACATAATGCAAGTGGTATGATGCTCACACTTGCTCCTAAGTCACATAATGCATCGTATGTGACATCTCCCACTTCTATGGGAATACAAAATGACCCCGGATCCTTTAGCTTTGGGGGCATTTTCTCCTTCATGGTCTTGATGAGATCCGAAGAATCCGAACTCATCTTAACCTCTCCAAAATCCTCTAGCTTCCTCTTGTTGGAGAGGAGCTCCTTTAAGAACTTGCCATAAGCCGGCATACCTACAATAGCATCAATGAAGGGTATATTAATATCCAGCTTGCTCATGAGTTCTATAAACTTACCAAATTGTTTATCTAGGCGTGCTCTCGCTCTAGATTGAGGGAATGGTAGGGGAGGTTTGTAAGCCGGAGGAGGAACGTAGACATCCTCCTTCTCCTTCCCCTTCTCCTTGTCTTTCTCAACGGGGACTTCAACAAACTTAGGCTGCGGATCGGTGGTAGTCACTCCGCTCCTAGTTGCGATTGCCATCACCCTTCCCTTAGGGTTGTCCTCCGTCTTTCCTGGAAGTTTCCCTTGATTCCTCGGAACTTCCTCCGCATGGCTGAACATTTGGTTTTCTAAAACCTTTTGGGCTTTATCAACCTTAGAAATTTGATCATCAACCTTAATGATGCGGTTCTCCAAACCTTGAAGCTTTCCCAATATCGTTTCCAACATGGGATCGGGCTTCTCCTTCCCCGAAGTGTTTCCTCCATTAGATGTTTGCCCCTGGCTTTTCAAAGGAGTAGAGGAAGAGGAAGGTAGAGTTAGTGAATTCGAATTGGAAGGATAAGAGTTACCGGAGTTTTGTTGATTGGAGCGCCAATTGTTGTTGTTTGAACCCTTATTGTTGTTCCAATTATTGTTCCGGTTGTTGTTGTTGCCATTCCAATTATTCCGGTTGTTATTCCGGTTATTGTTGTTGCGGTTTGTATTCTCACCACCATTGTTGTTGTTGTTGCCCAAGTAGCCAACATCCTTTCCTTGTTGCTTTGAAAAGTTGGTCTTGATAGCCTCCTTCAACTCTTTGATTTTATTGTTGAGGGAGAAAATTTGATTTTGAGCTTCATGTGTGAGCTTTGCTCCTTGCTCCACACGATTTCCTTCTACCTTCCGGTGAGAATACTTCTCTATGACCCTTGCTTGCTTCTCAATGAAGTCCCAAGCGTCATCTTCTCTCATGTCCATGAATGTACCACATGAGAGGGATTGGAGCTTGAATTGTGTCTCCACATCCAGCCCCTTATAGTATATCTCTAGCAATGCAAGCTTGGATATGCCATGATGAGGACAATCCAAGAGCAAATCCTGAAACCTTTCCCAAGATTGAAACAAACTTTCGTTAGATCTCATGGAAAATGCATTAATCTTACCTCTAAGTTCCGCCATTTTGGATGGCGGAAAGAACTTAGTGAGGAACTACGCGGAAAGGTCTTCCCATGTGTCTAGTTTCCCACTAGGAAGAGCTTGATACCAAGACAATGCTTTCCCCTTCAAGGAGAAGAAGAAAGGCTTGAGCTTATAGTTGTTGGTAGTCGCGTTCTTCGGCCTCATTGTCTCCATCATACACTCAAAGTTTTGCAAGTGTTGGTGTGAAGATTCAGCGCTTGTCCCGCCAAATTGGTTTTGGCGATCAAGAGTAATAACTTGAGGTTGAAGCTAAACCCTTGTACATCATCAGCATCAAAGTCCACACCTAGACGGCGTGGTTGCTGCGTTGGATCCATTCTTTGGCCAAGAGTTCTTGGCTCCTCATCCACACGTTCGATCCTAGCATTCCTAGGTGGAACACGGCGATTAGCAGCTGCCCGTGGATGGAATGGATTTACATTGATCGTGGGATCAATTTCCTCTAGCGGTGGCATGGAGGAGTCGCTATCATCATTAGATGAGTTGGCTCTAACCGATCTTCCCGGTCTCCTCCTTTTCTTTTTCTCCTTGAGGTTGTTTATCTCAATCCTCATTTGGAACATCATGTCAGTTAGATCATCAACCTTCATTTGGTGACGATCCGTTTCTTCTCTACGTGTCTTCTCACTCCATAGGAGTTGAGCTTCTTTCTCCGCTAGCTCCGATTGAAGATCACGTTCGTGTTCTTCAACCATTTTCTTTTCCTTACGCTTTTGCCTTAAAGTCCTCTCAAGCTCTTGATCAAGAGGTAAGAGATCCTCGGTGTTCCTAAACCCGCACATGCACTCAAAGAGATATCAAATAACAAGGGAGAGGCTCCCAAGCTTGACAACCGAAAACCGAATTCGGCCTAGACCAATTCCCTGGCAACGGCGCCAAAAACTTGTTCCCCACTTAGCGTGCGTGCAAATAAGCTTTAAATTTATAAAACTAGAATCAAGCAAGCGAACCCGCAGTGTACGGATCGATGTAGTTAAGCAAGAATTCCAGAGTATCGAACACAGGGATTTGGGGGGAACAAATTCAATTGTAGGTTATCAAGCAAGTAAATGTGTGAAGCTTTTCAAATATTTGGAAAACAACAATCCTAAAGATCCAGGAATCCAGTCGTGGCAATCGATTCAAGATATACTAATGATATAAGGACAGAGTTAAGATATGTAAAGGTATGCTAATGTAAGGTAATCGTACGGTGAAGTTCCAAAAACCTTATATGACTCACCTAAAAGATATTCTCTATAAAGGTTGTTGAGGCTTCAGTATGGAAAGGTTCTAAAGGTAAGAATTAACGTCAAATACCCAAACTTGTAATCCAATGATCAAGACTAACTAAACCGATTAAGGTTGTGACACTCACAATCGAGGTAGAGGTTGTTGAGGCTTCACTACCACCTAGAAAAGGCAAGCCAAGACTAAGTTAAAGCAAATCTTTAACTTTGGATTAAAGTAAAAGCAAGTTCGTAACTTAACACAAAATTACGGGTAGTTCTTGAGTTCCACGGCCGTGGAAGCTCAAGAACAGACCGTGGATTAAGGTTGTCGTCGATTCTCTCTAACTCTCAGGGTTCAATTTGTTTACGATCGATCTATCATCATCTAAGCCACAACTATCAACCCTTCACCCTAGAATTGTTAAGGGTTTTTAGCCAATAATAGTCATATTGATATCAAATTCAAGATTTAAAAGAATGAAAGATGAAACTTCCGAAAACCTTCAATAACTTTCAAACTAATCTCAAATCCACAGATTAAGAACAATATCGTCAATAGATTCGGAACAACACAAGCAATCACAATCTTAGATAAGAAGGAAAAACGGGATGTCAATCCGTCTTCTAAATCAAACCTAAGCAAGAAACGTAATCTTCTTGCAAACAATCTTCCGAATCTTCGATCTTCCGTCAATCCGGAAATCCCAATGGCAAGCGCAAAAATCTCTCAAACACAATCTCCGCCAAATGCGAAATTAGGGCAATTCCAAGCGCAAGCGTAAGATGCGTCTATGCGTAAGCGAAGGTGACGGAATCTCTCTTCGTCCGTCCTTTTATAGTGTAAGATAAAATATCGGCCCGGCCCAATTGCGTAGGAGATCGTGGCTTAAGGTGTGGCGAAAAAGATCACCAAGATCACGGTCGTGGAATGGTTCCACGGCCGTAATTTAGAGCGTGGAAATCAACACGGTTTGACACAACTCCTCCACGGCCGTAGAAGTTGCTGGAATGAACCACGCTTCCCTTGCCATGGTTCCACGGCCGTGGACTTGAACGTGGAAAGTAGTACGGCCGTATTTTAGAGCGTGGTTTAGGGCATAGAACGTGATTCTTCCTTAGCCTCGTGCATCCTTCAAGTTGGCACTCCCTTAGCTCCTAGGAATGCCCTCAATTCACGGACATGTTCAATCAACTCCATCCTTGCTCCATTCCGTTCAGAAATAGCTCTCAATTACCTATAATCAACATAAAGCTTGTGTAGATCTCTATATTGACATTATAGACAAACTAGCTCACAAATGCATCAATGCTCAATCAATGACTATCAATATGGATCAAATACACTTAGAAAACGTGCCTAAAATATCACAATATTTCATGCTAACATATATTATTTGGTAAAATTGTTGTTAGTTGGTTTATTTTTTGGTGATCCCAGTCATTATTACTAATGAAAGAGGAAGTTAGTACAGCTTGGTTTATTGTCGTTTGGTTGGTTATTTCATGTTTTAGTGGTTTATCCAACAACCATACATCTGACCAGAATCTAATCGTTTCTCCATCGCCCACTCTCCATGCCAGGCCTTTAACAAATTCTACATGAAGCTTATTCAAGTTTTTCCATTGCCATGAAACATTCTTTCCACATTCGTACTTTCAAAGTCTAACTCCTTTTAGGTATTTTTCTTCCACGATTTTGACCCAAATGTTGTCCGGTTCTGCCAGGATTTTCCACAATAGTTTCATTTGCAATGCTTTGTTCATATCTTCCGCCTTTCTTATCCCCATCCCCCCAAGGGATCTCGGTTTGCAAATCTTATCCCAACTAATTAAAGGGTGGTGATTAGGACCCTTATTCCAAAAGAAATTTCTATTAACTCTATCCAGTTCGTTATGTATGTTTGCCGGTAATTAACATGAATGCCTGCATTAAGTAACTTGGTTTTGCATTAAGATTAGCTTTTATTAACGTTATTCTTCCTTCTTGGGACAAAGATGAAGCTTTCCATTTCGTTAGTTGTTGTTTAGTCTTAATGATTACGGAATTAATGATGTCCTTATTGACACGTCCATTAATAATTGGACAACCCAAGTATTGTTCTAGATTGGTAGAGCTATTAACTCCTAGGTGACCTTGGATTCTTCTCCTGTTACTTTGATCAACGTTGCTGGTAGTTTGGAAGCTGGATTTATGATAATTAATGACCTGTCCAGAAATGTCACAATAGTCCTTGATTACCGAGAGTACCATTCCACTGGCATATGTGGATGTTTTGGAAAAAATAATAATGTCATCCGCAAATGCTAGGAATGGTATTATAGTCCCATTCTTTGAAATTGGGAAACCAATAGATTTGGGGTTTTCATTTGTTACTTTTTGTAAGTTTCTAGCTAACACCTCTGAGCACAGATTGAAAAGTAGAGGGGAGAGTGGATCGCCTTGTCGGAGTCCCCGTTTTGGAGAAAATAGTTCCGTTGGAGAGTCATTGATTAAAATGGAATATGAAACCGTTGATACGCACTCAATAATCCAATTCTTGAATTTTTTCCTAAAACCAAATTTATCCATCACTGCTTTGAGGAATTCCCATTCAATTTTGTCATATGCTTTTTCCATGTCAAATTTAATAGCCATATAGCCTTCCTTTCCTTTTTTTGATTTAAAACCATGGAAGATTTCGTGAGCAATGAGTGTAACGCCCCGTTTATTGGTGCGTTCTCGATTTTATATTTTTTTTATTTTTCATACTTCTATTGATATTTTAATAAGCCTAAAAAGTTTTTTCCGAGTATTATTACGTCGTAAATTAAATTTTACGAGTATATATGTATGTATCAGTATAATTCATATTCATATATAATCCGTTGTAAATTAATATATTAATCTCGTACATATTTTACTAGAACGATTCTATATTGGCAATCATACTATTACAAGTATATTTACATATTTTGGAATTATATATCTTCCGCAAATTATTTGAGGGGAAAAGTTCGGAAAATTTCGGATCCGATATTTTTAAATCGAGTATATATCGTATCCTTTTTCTTTGGTTATTTAATTTATTTATTTTCAAGTTCTTTTCCTTCCCCATCTGATGAGGCGGACCCTTCCCCCACCTCCTGAGTGTTGACTCCTCCCTAGCCTGCGCCTAGCTCCTAGCAGCAGCCTAGTAGACCCCTCGTTGCACTCAACCTCTCAACCCTAATGACAACCTACTCTACCCGGTACCAACACCTTCACCCTCTCTTCACCTCATTTTTTTTCTCCTCTGTGTTAATCCTTCTTTCACGTCCAAACTCAACCACTGATTGACTGCTTCTTCCCTTCCAATGCTGCCGCCTGGGAGCAACCTACAACACTTGTCCATCCGTCGAGCTCACCGGAGACACAACTCGAGCAGTCACCACCTACACTCCACCCTCTGCTTCTTTGCCCTTCTTCTCCCGGGTTTCATCTGTTTTGTTTCTCGAGCCTCTGCCAAGCCACCAGGAAAGAGCCGGAGAAACCAGCCTCGCAGTCACCGCCTTAGTCCGTCGGGAGAGCCCTTGTAAGCCAACAGAACCACTGCCCCTGCTTTAATTGCCTTAACCCGCCTTTTGCGCCCATCCGAGAAGCCCATCTGAGAGTCGGAGACGCCCATCTGTTGTCAAGCCACCAGGGGAGAGCCGGAGACCCGGAGCACCGCCTCTCTTCACCGGATCCCCGCCGCCGTCCCTTCGCCCATCAAGGCCTCTCTCTCCCATTGCTTGCGCAACCCTCAACCGCTGTTTCAACAGTAGGGTTATGAAACCCTTTTGTTTTTGTTTTTGTGATATTAAAATCGGGTCTCCCTATTATTGTATATTTACAATTTGTGACCCTATATTTTACATTTGCAGTAATGACTCTAATTTCTGAAGTTTGTATTTGTGTCCCATATTTCAATATTACAATTTTGAACCCAGATTTTTGGAATGTGACTTTATTCCCTCCGTTGTGATATTTTTGGAAAATATCCCAAGGTTTATTTACGGTTTGTGGGCCACATTACAAGATTGCATATTTTGCCCCGGAAAATGGTTGAGCGGTCTTGTTTCGTCCCCGACTTTGAAAACGAGTTTTATCTTGGGTTTATGATGTTATAGAATTTGCCCGGAATATATATTTAACGGTTTTTAACTTGGGTTTTAAAGTGGGGTTTTCCTTATATTTATATATGTTAACTATTCCGTTCAAATTTAGCTTATAAGCTAAATTTGTTTAGCTTTGGTTTTAGGTTCGGAAGTGCCCCGATTAAGGCTACCAAATCCAAACTCGACATCTGTAGATCATCTTCCGCCTTTGACCTCGTGTGAGTATCTCCTTCCTCGATTTAGTTATGTTTAGTACTAGTATCTTGCTAGATTGGATCTAGCATAACTTAGAGTGAATGCCAAGTAGTGCTCTTGAACCTTAGGGGAGTTTTGAGGATTTATGATTGTGATAAGACTTGAGGTGTTTGGTTATCTGGTGAGGTTGTTATAAGGTTTTAAGTTATATGGTTGATCTTGTGAGCATTTTGAGGCTCGAGGTTGGGGTTGTATGATCTTGTGGGATTTTGGAGTTTAGGTTTGGCTTATCCTAGTATGTGGTTATGAGTTACGATCTTGCGAGATCCTTGGAAAGGTAGATGTCCCTATGTTGTTATAGTTTATGATCTTGCGAGATCATTGGTACTAGAAGTCTAAGGACTTCTAGCATGTGAGAGAGATGTTGATCGTGTGCCTTGTTTTGACCAGGCGTTGAGTGCCTTCCTACGGGAAGTTGTGAGCAGTGGTTATTGGGTTTATCTTTGGGACAAGGTAAGTCTCCAGACTTACTTAGCTCTTATTCCTTGTATTAGCATTGATGTGTGTTTGGTGGTGTGTGTTTATTCTTTATTGTTTATAACAACTAAACCGGTAATAGGACCACCGACCATATATTATTTTGGCCCAAGTGTATGATAACGGGCGGTGACATCATCTACCTAGCTCTTGCGAGAGTCCAGGAGGTTCTTGGCGACTAGCCCGTGCTGGTTAGACGGTCGGAGGCATCCGTAATGTTCCACGCCGGTAAGTAGGGACCGAGGTGGGACCACGGTGGTCTCGTGTCACAAACCTAAGTTGAATTACAACGGGATACGACCTAATAATAACAAAGATAATAAACCAGGTTGATGTGCTTTTATGTATGTTGTATGCTTGTGATGAGATTATTTGTGTATGTGCCTTTCCGATTTATTCTAATGCTTCGAATATGGGCTAACGGTTTTATACCGAATGTTGTAGATTGCCTTGCAAGTTAAGAATGCGGCCGAGAGATCCGGAAGGGTGGGCAGCCGGGGTCCGTACATTTTAGGATTGAGTTTTGGGTGGAGTCGAGTTTGAGTATTGTATATATTGCATGTTGTATGGCGTTTAGTCTTTGGGGTTGTATTTTTCGGCTGAAGTCCCTTGTTGTTTTCCTTTGGGTTTTTCATTTCATTGCATAAAAATATATTTCGGTTTTGGCCTTTATTTGTGCCTTGTTGCAAGATCCAGTGAAATTGTTGTCAAGCTAAGGGTCGGGACCCATTGTGAGGTCCCAACCCGTAGCGCCCCGAGTCCCGCGGATTCGGGGTGTTACAATGAGCACATTATCATGTATTGCTCTATTTTTAACGAAGGCACTTTGTAATGGGTGGATCAGTTTTGGGAGGACTAAACTCAGTCTTTTTGCTAATATTTTCGCGATAATTTTGTAAACCGTTGATACTAAACTGATTGGTCTGTACTGTGACGTTGTCATTGGATTATCAAATTTCTGTATGAGTGCAATGAAAGTATGGTTAAGTTGTCTAAGTATCTTGTCTGTTCTATAGAAACTCTTTACTGTTTTAGTGACTATTGGACCCACTATATGCCAGTATTTTTGGTAAAAACCAGCTGGCATACCATCCGGTCAAGCTAAGGGTCGAGACCCATTGTGAGGTCCCAACCCGTAGCGCCCCGAGTCCCGCGGATTCGGGGTGTTACAAAAGTGGTATTAGAGCCCTAGGTTGACAACAATGGCACTCGCAATCTTCTAAAGGCCGAATAAGGAATAAATAGAACCCCACGGGTTTTGAGTTTTCGTTTTCAAAATCATCTGCATGAGTCGGGTCTGGGTTAGAATGTACGGACCACCACTCCTTCCGCGGATCTCGGCAGCATAGTTATTGGATTTTTAGTATATATATATATATATATATATATATATATATATATATATATATATATATATGTTTATATATGTAGATATGTATCGTGGACCTAGGATGTTTTTGGACTATTATTATATGTTGATCATAGTTATGCATGATGGACTTGTTATAGTGATGGCATGGCCTTTATTATGATATGAGTTGTACATGTGGCATGATAGTATTATATTAGTGCTTGGAACTTGTTCTATGTGAGTGTTTTTCCTGGATGTGATATGTTGGTGGCAATTTGGACATAGGACTTATATAGTTATATACGTATACAAGGATATATAGTGACATGGATGTGAGACCTTATAGTCGAGATGATAGAAAGCTATCATTGCCCCTGGGGTGACGTCATTCGGCTTAGGATAATTTACATTTGAGGATGAGTATGTTCAAGTACCGAGTTGGGCATAACGTTCTGACGAACACCTTGGTGGTTTCTCGGACTCCTTAAGAGGACATCGAAGCGGAGGATTAGAGATGACGTAAACGAAGGAAAAACAAGTGGAAGAGAACCTCAAGATAGTTTAAGCAAAACTGAGAAGGAAGTCGTGCAAGTAAGAAAGCGGCAAGAAGAGACAAGCGGTGGTTTCCAAAAGAAGCGACGATTGAACAACAATGAAGCAACTAGAGACAACAAACGTAAGATTTTTTCAAGTCCGGTGTCGATGGACTAAAGATGCGAATCAAGTAAGGATGACTACATTCTCGCTCGAGAATAAAAGTGGCGTTCTAAGTAAGACGAGTTTTCAATAGGTGCTCCTAAGTATGAGAGTCAAGATGAGAAGAGTTGTCAAACAATTGTGAAAGCTTGATGAGATCCTTAAACTTAAGTTTACAGAGGAACTAGAAAGTAAAGTGATGGTTTGCGAGAGCCTAAGCGGGACACTTCTTCAGAAATACGAGAATTACGAAGAGGACTACATGGTAGAAGTTCATATGGTAGAATTATCGGGTGAGTCAATCATTTTCCGTCATTGTGATGAGACTTAGCAACACTAGGAAGGAGGAAGTGTGTGCGGATGATGATCTTCAGAAGATAAAAGATGAAACAAGGAGCTTGGATCGAAGGACTTAAATTGCCAACCAAGAGGAGTGAGAGTGGATGCTAATGAATGTTAGAATATTTGAGAAGTGCCCTTGCAAAATATTATGAAGAGCGGTTAAGCCTATGAAGGTGGGTCATATGACACGGAAGAGCTAGGAGTTATAGTTAACTTACAGAAGCGGAAGGAATAGGGGAGCTAACAAAGTCGGAAGTAGAGTAAAGTGAGCTAGTGAAGTTAAGGCGGAATATCCCAATAAGGTATCCTTCAGGACTATAGTAACATGGAAGTGTGGTAGGAGGGTAAGTCGTTCATCTTGGAAAGGGTCATCAATGAGTTAATCAGTGACCACCGAGAATGCACAGGTGCAGGTTGTATATTGAGGACTATAGGTGGGGAGAGTAAGCCAAGGTGTAGGAACATGAAGAAGAGTAACAAGAGCTCGGAACATTCGTGGTGGTTGAATTTCAGTAATAAGGAGGTGTACTAAAGGAAGCATAAACGTCTTAATCAAGTAACATTTTATCGATTCCAACAAGCGATGGTAACGTACCTCGTGGGGAGGGATTACAACGATATGGTACGGCCTTCTTAGGTCATGGGGGTTGTTGTATGGAGAAATGACACGGATCAAGGTAAAGCAAATTGGAAGGACGAAGAGGAAAGTGAGACTTCTATAATTGTTGTGCGTAAAGGGAGAATATATAAGGGGAGGTATGATATGTTATTCTAAGGTAATGGATGTCATGTTTGCGAGAACAAAAGCTAAGTCATGTGTTGTGACTCGCATGACGAAGCCATAGTGGCTATGACGTGAAACCAAGAATCTAGATTTTTAGCAGCCCTTCAAGTTAGAGTTGAGGACGTTAGCACTTGGGAAGTAATGTGTTAGGTTTTCGGTGACGTGGGTGAGAATTTCAGTTAGCGTTCTCCACGGGACATACTTATACGGTTGTGAAGTTGTTAATGTAATACCAAGAAATGCATAAGGTGACCAACAAGAGTAATAGAAGACCGACGTTTTGAACATAGGATGTACAAGAAGTAAATGAAAGGTGGAGATTAGAACATCTACGGTGGGATTGACATTACATAAGAAAATGTAGTGTAGATTTCAACAACTACTTGAAGAAAGGATGTCTATTGAGAAAGCTGATCAAGGATACAGAGAGCTCCTCCCATAGGTTGGGATGTCGGAGAAAGCGGAGATGATTGTATCGATTCATTATGTAGCATGTTTGAGTCTTGAAGTTAGGACTTTCGTGACTGAACATATGTGCGAGAAAAAAAAAATTATTATCGCCATTCCTTCGAAGTGAAAAGGGGGATTAAGTTGAAATATTGCTTAACCAAGGCTTCAAGAGTTAGAAAACTCGAGCAAGTCCCTCGAGTTCAGGAGATGAAAGATCTTTGAAAGAGGACGGTCGACATTGTAGCTGAAGATGGAACAATACACAAGTCTTAAAGAAGTCATATAATAGAACGAGGTAGATCAATTGTGTCATGTCATTTGTAAAGTGATAAGACAAGATTGTGTCGGATATTACGATATATGACGAGACGAGAAAAGATGAAATCTGAGATATCATGGATTCCTATACATCGGAAAGTGTATTTTGCCACTAAGGTTGATCTTGACCCAACCCCAATTTTCAAAGAACTATACAAATGATATTAATAAATGACCTTACTAAGAGACGTGAGTTGTGGAAGCAATTGAGTGAGTAATTTGAAGAACTTATTGATAAGATTTCATTAGAATAAGTAAAATGCTATGGAGAACTCAGAATGTTATCTTGAGCTCTTGATTTGAAGTTCATATTATAATATATCTTAAACTCTTGATTTGAAGTTGTTGTGGAGAACACCAGCTTGTGAAGAAAAAGACACAGTTCTCTCCAATTGAACATCGATTACCGTGAGTCGAAGGACAAGTATTTCTTACAATGAATGGATAATCTACTCGATCGGTTACAAGGGTCGATAGTTTCTTTTGAGATTAACTAATATTTGATTATCACCGTTTGAGAATTCGAGACTTAGATATTGCAATTACGGCATTCTAGACCAGCCAGGGTCACTACGAGTTGTAGTTACTCCATATGGGCTTACTGATGCCCGAAGGAGATATTTTGGGTCTACTCTCGAGAAGAGAGAAGTTGTATGGTTAGTTGTCTCGGGATGGTAACCCCCAAAAGATGTGAAAGAAGTTACAAGTTTTCTTGAATGTGTTGTTCATTACCGGAATTATGGAGAGATTCTCCAAAGTAACACCATCTATGGATAACTTACTCCGGATGACAATGAAGTATTGAACGGGACGAAAATTGACCATGGAGTTGTTGAGAGTTAAGAGGAGATTCATTGGTGCAACGATTTGAATGTGCCTCGAGGTATGATAGGTTGGAAGAAGACAATGGATTCTCCAAGACAAGTCTTGTTTGAGTATTGAGGAATGAGGTAAAGTAATAGCATGCGTGTCTCATTAGTAGAAGCGGTGTGAGGTAAAGTACTTCCTCCATTTTTGGGGACTTACATCAAGAATTGAAGAAACGTAAAATTAAAGTTTGGGTCGGCAAGAATCAATGTCAACTCTGTAAATGGGAAGATTTGATCTTCTTTGTTAGAGACAATCAAAGAGAACCATAGTGGAAATGCTGCATTGAGAAAGACCCGAGAGGGAAGCTGAGTTTTTTATATATCGGACATTTTTGAGATCATAGCGCAAGTAAGGAAAGTAGTTTACCGATTGGCGTAGTCGCCGAGAGTAGGGGGTGTTCACTCGGTGTTTCGTGGGTATCGGTCGAGAGAGTACATGCATGATTCGAGACGTGTGGTCAGTCACGATGATCTAGTGGCAGACGAGGAACCAATGAGGCTTATAGGAAGACGAAAGATAGTATCTTTGGTTGAGTGTTATGCTAAGCTAGTAGCTTCGATAGAATCGACGGGTTAGACCTATTTCTTCCCTTATTTATATTATGTGCATGTGTGATGTTATAATTGTTTGTGCCCCGTGCGGAATGTGTTATATGACCTGATATTGCAGTGATAATTTAAGTAGATTTGTGTGTATAGATTAGAAGGTTTAAGCCTTCTCACTTTGAGAGTTCATACCTCGACCTTAGGGAATGAGAAGTTCGGTGTATAGCAAGTTTCGGGACAAAACTTGTTTTTAGGGGGATCTAATGTAACGCCCCATTTATTGGTGCGTTCTCGATTTTTTATTTTTTTTATTTTTCATACTTCTATTGATATTTTAATAACCCTAAAAAGTTTTTTCCGAGTATTATTACGTCGTAAATTAAATTTTACGAGTATATATGTATGTATCAGTATAATTCATATTCATATATAATCCGTTGTAAATTAATATTTTAATCTCGTACATATTTTACTAGAACGATTCTATATTGGCAATCATACTATTACAAGTATGTTAACATATTTTGGATTTATATATCTTCCGCAAATTATTTTAGGGGAAAAGTTCGGAAAATTTCGGATCCGATATTTTTAAATCGAGTATATATCGTATCCTTTTTCTTTGGTTATTTTATTTATTTATTTTAAAGTTCTTTTCCTTCCCCATCTGATGAGGCGGACCCTTCACCACCTCCTGAGTGTTGACTCCTCCCTAGCCTGCGCCTAGCTCCTAGTAGCAGCCTAGTAGACCCCTCGTTGCACTCAACCTCTTAACCCTGATGACAACCTACTCTACCCGGTACCAACACCTTCACCCTCTCTTCACCTCATTTTTTTTCTCCTCTGTGTTAATCCTTCTTTCACGTCCAAACTCAACCACCGATTGGCTGCTTCTTCCCTTCCAGTGTTGCCGTCTGGGAGCAACCTACACCACTTGTCCATCCGTCGAGCTCACCGGAGACACAACTCGAGTAGTCACCACCTACACTCCAACCTCTGCTTCTTCGCCCTTATTCTCCCAGGTTTCCTCTGTTTTGTTTCTCGAGCTTCTGCCAAGCCACCAGGAAAGAGCCGGAGAAGCCAGCCTCACAGTCGCCGCCTTAGTCCGTCGGGAGAGCCCTTGTAAGCCAACATAACCACTGTCCCTGCTTTAATTGCCTTACCCCGCCTTTTGCGCCCATCCGAGAAGCCCTTCTGAGAGCCGGAGACGCCCATCTGTTGTCAAGCCACCAGGGGAGAGCCGGAGACCCGGAGCACCGCCTCTCTTCACCGGATCCCCGCCGCCGTCCCTTCGCCCGTCAAGGCCTCTCTCTGCCATTGCCTGCGCAGCCCTCAACCGTTGTTTCAACAGTAGGGTTATGAAACCCTTTTGTTTATGTTTTTGTGATATTAAAATCGGGTCTCCCTATTATTGTATATATACAGTTTGTGACCCTATATTTTACATTTGCAGTAATGACTCTAATTTCTAAAGTTTGCATTTGTGTCCCATATTTCGATATTACAATTTTGAACCCAGATTTTTGGAATGTGACTTTATTCCCTCCGTTGTGATATTTTTGGAAAATAGCCCAAGGTTTATTTACGGTTTGTGGGCAACATTACAAGATTGTATATTTTCCCCGGAAAATGGTTGAGCGGTCTTGTTTCGTCCCCGACTTTGAAAACAAGTTTTATCTTGGGTTTATGATGTTATAGAATTTGCCCGGAATATATATTTAACGGTTTTTAACTTGGGTTTTCCTTATATTTATATATGTTAATTATTCCGTTCAAATTTAGCTTATAAGCTAAATTTGTTTAGCTTTGGTTTTAGGTTCGGAAGTTCCCCGATTAAGGCCATCAAATCCAAACTCGACATCCGTAGATCATCTTCCGCCTTTGACCTCGTGTGAGTATCTCCTTCCTCGATTTAGTTATGTTTAGTATTAGTATCATGCTAGGTTGGATCTAGCATAACTTAGAGTGAATGCCAAGTAGTGGTCTTGAACCTTAGGGGAGTTTTGAGGATTTATGATTGTGATAAGACTTGAGGTGTTTGGTTATCTGGTGAGGTTGTTATAAGGTTTTAATTTATATGGTTGATCTTGTGAACATTTTGAGGCTCGAGGTTGGGGTTATATGATCTTGTGGGATTTTGGAGTTTAGGGCTTATCCTAGTATGTGGTTATGAGTTACGATCTTGTGAGATCCTTGGGAAGGTAGATGTCCCTATGTTGTTATAGTTTATGATCTTGCGAGATCATTGGTACTAGAAGTCTAAGGACTTCTAGCATGTGAGAGAGACGTTGATCGTGTGCCTTGTTTTGACCAGGCGTTGAGTGCCTTCCTACGGGAAGTTGTGAGTAGTGGTTATTGGGTTTATCTTTGGGACAAGGTAAGTCTCCGGACTTACTTAGCTCCTATTCCTTGTATTAGCATTGATGTGTGTTTGGTGGTGTGTGTTTATTCTTTATTGTTTATAACAACTAAACCGGTAATAGGACCACCGACCTTATATTATTTTGGCCCAAGTGTATGATAACGGGCGGTGACATCATCTGCCTAGCTCTTGCGAGAGTCTAGGAGGTTCTTGGCGACTAGCCCGTGCTGGTTAGACGGTCGGAGGCATCCGTACCGTTCCACGCCGGTAAGTAGGGACCGAGGCGGGACCACGGTGGTCTCGTGTCACAAACCTAAGTTGAATTAGAACGGGATACGACCTAATAATAACAAAGATAATAAACCGGGTTGATGTGCTTTTATGTATGTTGTATGCTTGTGATGAGATTATTTGTGTATGTGCCTTTCCCATTTATTCTAATGCTTCGAATATGGGCTAACGTTTTATACCGAATGTTGTAGATTGCCTTGCAGGTTAGGAATGCGGCCGAGAGATCCGGAAGGGTGGGCAGCCGGGGTCCGTACATTTTAGGATTGAGTTTTGGGTGGAGTCGAGTTTGAGTATTGTATATATTGCATGTTGTATGGCGTTTAGTCTTTGGGGTTGTATTTTTCGGCTGAAGTCCCTTGTTGTTTTCCTTTGGGTTTTTCATTTCATTGCATAAAAATATATTTCGGTTTTGGCCTTTATTTGTGCCTTGTTGCAAGATCCCGTGAAATTGTTGTCAAGCTAAGGGTCGGGACCCATTGTGAGGTCCCAACCCGTAGCGCCCCGAGTCCCGCGGATTCGGGGTGTTACAATGAGCACATTATCTTGTATTGCTCTATTTTTAACGAAGGCACTTTGTAATGGGTGGATCAGTTTTGAGAGGACTAATCTCAGTCTTTTTGCTAATATTTTCGCGATAATTTTGTAAACCGTTGATACTAAACTGATTGGTCTGTACTATGACGTTGTCATTGGATTATCAAATTTTGGTATGAGTGCAATGAAAGTATGGTTAAGTTGTCTTAGTATCTTGCCTGTTCTATAGAAACTCTTTACTGTTTTAGTGACTATTGGACCCACTATATGCCAGTATTTTTGGTAAAAACCAGCTGGCATACCATCCGGTCCTGGTGATTTATCAGCCTCTATATTGAAAACTGCTTCTTTAATTTCATTTGTGGAGAAAGGCATTTCCAGATTCTCATTATCATTAGTGGTAATTTCTGGGAGGATAATTTGTAATTGGTTTTGTAGTTTGTTCCTATCAATTATCGTGGATTGGAAACGATCCTTGTAATCCTTTACAAATTCTTCATCAATGTCCGTGACTTTCACCAATATTTCTCCATTGTTCTTAGTAATCGTCGTAATTATCTTTTTATTTCTTCGTCCTGTCGCTTTTCTATGAAAAAATTTGGTGTTCTTATCCCCAAATTGTAAATTTCTTGTCTTAGCTCTTTGTGCCCAGTATTTATGTTGATAATCTATTAAACACTCTCTTTTCTTGATTAGTCTATTAATTTTATCATTAGTCTCTTGATCAAACTGTAGAAATGTAACTTTTTGTAGATTTTCTAGATCTTCATCTACTTTAATCAGTTGTTTGTTTATGTTGCCAAACTTTTCTCGATTCCATTGTTTTAGTCTTTGTTTGAGCAGACTAGTCTTTCTCACAAGGTTAAACATATTTGTACCTTGAAAGTGGGTTCTCCATGCTTGCTTCACAATATTTTCACAATCATGTCTAAGCATCCACATTAATTCGAATCTAAAAGGTTTGTTTCTTATCCTCGTTTGGTTATTTTGTATACTGATGGAAATCATACAATGGTCGGAGTTTGTGAACGCATGATTCCTTGTGTGTATAGTGGGATATTGTTGGATTATTTCGAAAGAGGTCATTACTCTATCTAGTTTTTCATACGTATTATTATCACCTTCTCTCTTTTTCTTCCAAGTAAAATCGTTGTCTTTCGTTGGTAGGTCCTTTAAATTAAATTGGTTAGACACTTGCAGAAGTCTATCAAACGTATTATTTGCGGGTTGTGCTCCTCCTTTCTTAACTGATGGTTCTAGCAAATCATCGTAATCTCCCATAATAATAATTGGTAATTCTATTTTTGCCATTTCATCCCTTAGTTCATCCCAAAACGAATTTTTCAGTTGTTCGTTTGGCGGTGTATATATGAAAATTATCATTGATTCGAATTGTGTAGTAGAATTTGTATGTTTCATTAGGAGAAATCTTTGAGATGCTTTAATAATTTCTATTTTTTCCCCTTTTATTTGGTATTCTTTCCAGAGGAGACATAGACCTCCCGCAAACCCCATGGACGGGATAAAAAACATTTTATCAAATCCCGCACTCTTCCATGTATTTTCATCGGGTTCGTCTTTCATTTTTGTTTCTGCTAGCATAATCAGTTGAATATTTTCGTTTTTGCATGTCAGATTTAAGTTTATCCAAAAGTTCTTTTTCTTCATACCTCTACAATTCCAGAAGGCAATCTTCATTTCCGAATATGGTTTCGTGTTTGGGTGTTCAATTCCCCTATTCTAGACAATCGTTTCGTTTTATATTTTAGTACATAAAAATACCCATATCGGTCCTTTTTCTTGGTCTTAGTGCGTGTCGCTCTACTCTACACATAATGTCCACGTACCGGTTAGCCCTTACTTTTGTCGACTTACCATGTGTGTCTTCCCTATTAATAATCCTCCACATAATTAAAACTAAATTGTTATCATCTATTATCATTTTCCTGAAAAGATATTTCTTTAGGTTTTTCCTACTAAAATTCTTCATCTTTATTCTTGATAGAATCAAATGATCATATAATTTGTAAACATCATGTTTAAATATTCTACACTTATTTTGGTGACCTGCATTCCATATATACTCCCAGTAGAGATAGCTTTTTATTCCGGAATTAATGATTGTTCCACCATAGCAATACCAAGAGGACTCTACATCCAATAAATTACACAAAAGTTGCCAATATTTGGTTTGATGACGTAGTTCAATTAGTTGGTTTATATGTTCCCTGTTAGCATATAACATACCATAATAAAATTCGCCCTTCTGATCTCTATGTTCTATCAAGAGATAGGGGAGTAGATAATTAAATTGGGAGTGCATTACACTTGTGTTCCATCGGTGACAGCGTACCAAGTCGTCGCAGGTTGAAGGGCTCATGAAGATATGCTGCTTCATATACCAACCATCCAGTTGTGACTTCTTTTTAATTTGTTTCTCCTTGTTCTTTAATCTTTTTCCTCTATTGCACAATTCACATTTAGTTTCACCTCCTGCAATCACTATAAACAGATTGTAAAAGAGGTTTTTCATTTCTGATATGAAATTTAATACGGAGAGTTTATCACTATCGGATTCCGCATCCAATGATCTCCACACTCCAGTTATTCTTTTGGTTCCTCCTTTATTCAAGGTAAGTACATTTATTCTATTTGGTAGCTCCTTTCGTTCTACAATACATGATTTGGTGAGATGAAAATTATAGTCCCATAATTTCCTGATGTCATTTACCTTCAAAACTGGTGAAGGCACAAGTTATTAGTCCTCTTAAGCCTAAAAATATACCAACGGGGTGACGTTAACCCCTCAGAGCAGGTTGTTATTTGTTTTGCTGGTTTCATGAACATACCAAACTTTTTCTTAGTTGATCTTATAATTCTACTTTCCATATTCCATTTATCAAACAACACAAACTGTAATTCAAGAGGTTGAATGCAGAGACTATATATTGTTACCATACTTTGGATAACAACTTGTTTGTTCATTCCTGTATAAATCATATCATATAATATTTTGAGATGTTTCAATAGAGAGGTTGTCATATGTTTTATCCAAGAAGAATACCTCTTTGTGTCTTTCTTCACCTTTGCATTGGGCCTGTTGTTAGTAGTTAAGTTACATGGCTTCATATTATACTGCACATGTAAAAGAACACTTGCAAGGAATTAGTAGATGCTGCAATTGTTAAGAATCTCAGTTTACAGTAGACTCCTTCAAACACAGGGAACTTAAAAGACTCATAATTAGAGTTACCAAGGGAATAAACACACAGACAAGTTCCCCTTGCTAGTAAAAGGTGCGATTTACTACCTTGTTCTTCTGTCCCCTGTTTTTCCTGCATTAAATGACCTTTTTGATCGATTGAGTGAGATTTATGCTCCTTCCGAACTAAAACGCACATCTTCTTGTGATAATCTGGCACAATCTTCCCTCCTTTAGCCACTATACGCGTTACCAGATCTGGGTGAGGTTGCTTCAGCATCTTCAACCCCGGTTGTATTCCAAATAGCTTTCCTTTGTCCGCCTTTTTGATATAGACATTTGTATCTCTTCGAGATTCCATATGTAACCTCAAAAGACCTTCCCTGCGATGCTTGTTTGAAACCTCCTGTATCGCCTTTTAGGAGTCTTCCACCTTCTCTTTTTTCGGGGCCAAACTTGCCAGCCTTTCCTTCTTCGATTTTGCAGTCTCTTGTCTTCAATCGGCACCGGTTTTACACTTCTCTTCGATACCATTGAGTAGAGATCTCCAGATTGGACGGTGATTAGGTTTTTCAGGCAATCGATGGTCGGAGACTATTGTAGTGTAGACGAAAGAGGGAGATCGACGGCTAGGGTTAAGTTTTCCAGGCAATCGATGATCGGAAGTTGTTGTAGTGTAGACGAAAGAGGCAGATCGGCGGCTAGGGTTTTCGGTTGGTGGTCGGGAAAGGTCGACTTCCCTAAGCGCGTCGTAGGCGCGTTCATTTTGTGAAATTAGGGTTTTTATTGAAAACAAATTATTAAAATGAGAGGAAGTGCGTATCCGTTAGGTGTTTGATTAGGATACAAAATAGGCTTACAATTTTTTCGGATTATAAATAAAAGAAAAAAAAGTTGGATTTATTGGGTAATATAATGATATTTTAAGGGTAAATACGTAATTGAAAAGGGACAAATAAAAATATAAAAATAAGGATTTTTCCTCTTGGTGTCATCAAGGTTTAGACTTTTCCTTTTCGTATCCACTAAGTTTTAAAATTCCTTTTGGTGCCCTCAAGGTTCAACTTATTTCCTCTTTATACCCATTCTTAATATATTATATTAAAATTCATTATAAAGTAATAATAAAATCAAAAAAAATAAATTTAAAATATATTATGACCTCATTAATATTGTTATTTTCAAATTAAAATAAATTATATAAAATTAACTTCAAAAAATAAAATTTATAATAATAGATTTATAATAATAGTAGTACTAATAAATTTATAATAATTGTATTTTTTAAAGACTTATTTATTTGTATTTGCATTTTATTAAGAGTCTAGAAAATTAAAATATTATAATATTTTATTTATTTTGAATTTAAATTTTATATAATGTATATTAATTCGAAAATGTTAAAAAATTATGTTTTTTTAAAAGTTTAAGATTATGGAAAAGTATATTATAAAAATAATAAATTAACACATAAAAATAATATTGTTATTTTCAAATTAAAATATATTATATAAAATTAACTTCAAAAACAATTATAATAATAGATTTATAATAATAGTAGTACTAATAAGTTTATAATAACAGTTTTTTTAATATATTTTTCTAATTAAAAAAAGTAAAGTAAAATAAAGATAATTATTATTTTTGAAATAAAAT
>BSUD01000006.1:103417773-103476660 GCA_033239045.1 Fagopyrum esculentum | reverse complement strand
ATAATATACTTTTATATATACTTTTTGAATTAATATAAATTATATAAAATTTAAATTCAAAATAAATAAAAATTTTTATATTTTAATTCTCTAGACTCTTAATAAAATTTCAAAAAAAATGTTGTTTATTTAATTCTATATATATTTTTTAAATCGAAAGTAAAAAGTAAAAAAAAATATATCTCTATTTAAAAAAAAAACAAAAAATTTATATATAAATACAATATCTATTATAAATTTATTTATTAAATTTAAAGAGGTCACAACCTATTTTAAATTTATTTTTTTGATTTTATTATTATTTTATAATGAATTGTAATGTAATATATTAAGAATGGGTATAAAGAGGAAATAAGTGGAGCCTTGAGGGCACCAAAAGAAATTTTAAAACTTAGTGGATACCAAGAGGAAAAGTCTAAACATTGATGACACCAAAAGAAAAAATCATAAAAATAATCATTTACGTCTCTGCATCCGAAAAATTCGTTTCAACCCCTAAACTTAACTTCCCGTCGGCGATCCCAGTCAACAACTAAGTTGGTGCAAAGTAGTGGTGAAACCCTTCCGAAATCAGAAATGAACCACTTAGTTGGGTTATGTGAAATGGAATTATCATATAGTCTCTTAAATTAATCTTTTTTAAATAAATTTAAGGGATCTTATTTAAATTAAAAGGGTCTACTTAAAAAGGCGAATCAGATCTGGCTGAAAAAAAAATACTCTCCTTTGTCAAAAATCAACGCACCCTACGCGCCCCCATTTCCAACCCTGAAGAACGCTTACGATCGAAATCCCCAAATTGTCTCCTCATCCGACAAATCCCTTCTCGCTATCAAAGTAAATATGATGAACAACCTCCTCAAAGTCAGAGGCAGGCCGATCAAAGTATCGACAAGATCCTGATGGTTCCTTTCTCCTTCGATAACCCAGATAAGCAAAGTAATCATGAAAGTTGTTCGAGGCCAGAAGAAGTCCGTGAAGAAATCAAAAGAGATGTCTTGTTTCTAAATCGAGTGAGACAAGGCTGGAAAAGGAGAAGAAAGGAAAGAGATAAAGATGAGATGATTTGGGAAATATATGTGCTTCAAAGAAGAGGTCTGATTTTTTCTTCAAAGATGAGATGTTTTCTAAATCGAGTTGATACCGAATGGCCCAAAAGTTCCCTATGTCGGGTTCTCAGGTGTGATTTCCTTGATCCTGCACACCTCTTTTGAACCCTAAAACCCGATCTGAACCCCCTGAACCTGATTTGGTCTAACCTTTGATGATGAAACGAGACTGGTTTCGACAAGTCTAGGGAAAGTAAAGAGCTTTGTGATGCACAAGGTTGCGCAATCAGGAAATTCTCTGAATTCCGGCGTTACCAAGTGTGTCCTCCTCCTCTCTCTGTCTTTCTATTGTGCTCTGTGGCTTGATTTCCTTTCTGTCTTGATTTTCCTTGCTATTGATTACTCGTTCGAGATTGAATCTGTCTTTAGGCATAAAGCCATGTGAGGAGGGTATCTTCATTCTAACCTGAACAAATCCCAAGTTATCTGGATTGAAAGTTGCGTTTGGTTAAACAAACGCTGCTATAAAATGAACTCTTCTCCCACACCAAAAACCCAAACCAAACATATATACATTGCTAAGGTTATAGCCGATTTAAGCACGAATGGAAAAATCAAATCATTCAAAGAGAAAGTGTGTGAGATTCCTAAAAATCTTTATAAAGAGAAACAAGAGGAGTGCATCCCTGCCAAGGAAGGTGACCCATCTGAAGCAAAGAATGGTAACTCAACTAAAGCCAATCCAGTGGAAAGCAATGCAGAGATTAAATCAGTGAAGCTCAAATCCAAGAAGGGCAAGGAGATCCTTGATGATGAGGTTAATCTTGATGATTACCTCCAAATGCTATTCAAAGTGAAATCTAATTTCACTAAAATCAGGGAGTCCTCACTAATGGGAAGAATCTTTGACAACCCAATTGAATTTAACAAGGTGAGAACTAAGTTATTGTCTAAATGGAGAAATATCAAGGGTGAAGTCCAACTCATCCCCAAGCTTAACCCCTGGTTTGAAATCAATTTCTCTAATACCTATGATAAAATCATAATTTGGGAGAAGAGACCTTTCCACATCTTTGGTCACATTCTCATTCTTCATCCCTGGAAGCATAATTTTAATGTGTTTACTGAAAATGTATCGGCTGTTGATGTGTTGGTAAGGATCCCTATGATCCCTCCTGAGTACATTAACAAGAAAGCTATTAGAACCATCATTGAGGCAAATAAAGTTGGAAAATTCCTTCGCCTTGATCCCTTCTCTGAAAAAGGCATGGGTGTAAACTATGCCCGTATTTTCATCAATTATGATATCGAGTTGAACTTCCACAAAGAGAAGGAAGTTCCCATTCCTGATGAAAAGGGAAAGACTAAAATATTCAAAATTTGGTTTGAAGACTTCTCAAAAGGTTGCAGTTTCTGTGCTAAGAAGGACCATGACTTTGAGCAATGTCCTATGAGAATGATAAGTGCTAAGAAAACTAGCTACTCTTTCAGGAATGAGAAGAAATGGGAAACTGGTGCAAGCAGAAAGGGGAAAGAAGATGAGAAAGATGTTGACTGGACACCTGTTTATGAGCCACAAGAAGAAAAAAAGGACTCCAGTGTTTGTTGGTGGAGTCAAGTCTTATCTCTCAGGAACCACTGGTATCACAGTTGCCTTCAATGACATCTCTTCCCAAAGCTCGAAAAGTAGTTCCTTGGGCCCTTGTGAGAGCAAGGAGTCAAAGGCTAGTCTAAGCCCCAATGAGGAAGCAATTGAGGGGCAACCCCCTAAGGATGATAGCAATGAGATCTTTGGCAATGTCCTAGTGCAACCCACCTTCCTGGAGCAAGAAAATGACATTCCCCTGCCTAAGGATGAGTTGTTTGCTATGAATATAATTAATGATCAAGAATTGGAGTGAATCTGAGTTCAAATGAAAATGGCACTGTTCTGGCCAACTTACTGCATAAAGTCCCAGCACCGATTGATGAAGAAATTCTGATCTCTGAAGGCTCCTTCCACTCCTTCCACACAAATAATACAATGCATAGGCAATTGGAGGAGCTGGAGGTTAAAACAGAGGGGTCCAAGTCTACTTCAAGCAAGAGGAAGATGAAAAGAGGCACTAGTGACACCGCCACCTCGACTCTGAAGGGGGTAAAGAAAGCCAGAATCTGAATTCCCTAAAAGATATTAGAATGATAAATAAATGTTGTCTTTTGAATAGGGTGTGTGAGCCTTCCTTTAAGAAATTGGCCTTACTGACTATGGTTAGAATAAATTTGTGTTTGAATTGGCTCTTATGCCTTGGACTTTCTTCCGGAAAGTTTCTTCTTGTTAAAAATATTTATATGCCCCCTAGGGATAGACTTGTCACTGGTATCTACTCCTGCACTCTTGTTGATAACCTATGTGTGATGTTCTACTGGTTTATGAACCTGTTGTTTTATTACTCCTCTATCGTTTTCCTCTGGTTTGCTTGTTGCTGTTGTGTTTCTCCTCTGTTGTGCAGGCTTTTTTCGAACAAACTCCACTGGAGTTACTTGAAGACTCAATGCCATTACACTAATCCAGTGAATCTCAACCGTACAGGTCTCGGTCAAATGAATTACAAGCAATTCAGCTTGGATAATGAACTCGGAAAAGAATAAGGAAACTATGGAACTTCTGTTTTACGTTTTGCTTTGCATTTCAGAATGTGTAATGAATTAGGAAATCCTATGGAAAAACATGAAAATGTTGTAACAAATTTTGATATTTGGTTTCTGATGTATTTGAATTTTTTATGCCAATCCGCTTCTTGTCTATTGCTAGGAATGAACCGGAATAGTGACAACCCCTATAAACAAAGGATACCTCAAGCCCTTGATAGCATTAGTTTTATTGACGCACCCAGAGAGTAAAGGGATTAGTATGTGGTGGATAAAATCTACGAGTGTCAACACTAATTGGTCCTCAAGGAAATACAGAACCCGAGGAACACTTTAGACCTTAAATCCCCATAATGTTAAACTAATCCTTCAAGCCTCGTCCAAGATGTTCGATCACTGGAAAAAGAACCCCTCTGTAGGAATACAGTCAATAACCATGTGCACCACAACCCAAAGGAAGAAAAAGAAATCAATCGGTTCGGGAAGAACTATGGGCTTTCCACCCAAAAATCTCAAACGGTTCTAATTAAAGTTGCTTTCTAGAATTGTAGAGGTATGAGGAAGAAAAATTTTTGGACGGATCTCAATATAACCTGCAAAAATGACAAAATACAGATGATCATGCTGACAGAACTAAAAACGAGTATGGAACCTGATGAAAAATGCTGGAAAGGTGCAGGATTTGATAACATCTGCTTTGTCCCGGCTGACGGTTTGTCAGGAGGTCTATGCCTCCTCTGGAAAGGCTATCAAATGATTAACGAGAAAATTGAGATTACCACAAAGGAGAAAAGATTTATTACAATTAATCACAAGAACCTTACTTCAAACTGCAACATAAACATAACGTTTATCTATGCACCTCTGTCTGAGCATCCAAAAGGAGAATTCTGGTCAAAAATGAAAGATCATATTAACGCATGCAACTTTCCCTCCCTGATGATTGGTGATTTTAATGACCTAGCTGAAGCTTTCCGATAATAAAGGAGGAGTAGATATCAACCTAAATAAAACCAAGAGGCTTCATGAGTTTACCCAGCAATGCAATATGATTGATCTAACTACGAAAGGAAATGACTTTACCTGGAGGAAACATAGAGAAGGAGATAATAATACTTTTGAAAAACTTGACAGTGCCTTAGCACAACAAGAAGTTATTCAAGCCTATCCGCATATTTTTACTTGGAATCGTGCATTTACTACCTTTGATCATTGCAAGATCTCAGTAAACCTGCAGAACATTGGCCAACGAAGTAGAAACAAACCATTTAGGTTTGAAATGATGTTGGACGCAAAGAAAAGAGTGTGAGAATCTCATTAAACAAACATGGAGAACTCAATTTCATGGAACACGTATATTCAATGTTGTCAAGAAATTGAGCCTTCTAAAGAATAAACTTAAAGTGTGGAGTAGAGTTCACTTTGGAAATATTAACAGACAAGTAAGTGAGGTTAAAAATGCAATTGAGAAGTTGCAAGGAGAAATTATCACTACCTATTCAACACATAAGAAAAATAAGCTAAGCAGATTAAACAGAAAAAGGGAATGTCTTATTGAATACTAAAATAAATACTGGACTCAACGGGCTAAATCCAACTACCTTAGTCTTGGGGATAGGAACACCAAATTTCACCACAGGCGAGCAACGGGGATAAGAAATCACAAAAACATAGCAGCTATTGTCAACAATAATGGGATGGTGCTGGCTTCGGAAGTAAAAATTGAGGAGGAATTCTGTGCGGATTGCGAAGCTAGATTCAAAGCCTCACATATTAACACAATGGAACTCCACAAACAACTTGAAATCATGTAGAAGGAAATCACAAAAGATGAAAATATAATGCTGACCGAAGGTATTTCTATGGTCGTCTATACCCAATCAAAAGTAAAACGTGACTTAGCACTAAGAACAAGTATAGTGATTAAGTAAGGGTTGAACCCAAGAGAATTAAGGTGTTTTAGATGCGATTATCGATTATAATGACAAGTGACACAAGGGGGGGGGGGGTTGGTTGAATTGATGCACAAAAACTTACGAAAACGATTGAGCCGACAATTAAGACAATAATGGATGAATCTACACTAGGTTGATTCTAAGCATGCAATTGCTACTTTGGTGTGTTCCTTTTATAAATTCTTAAGTAATCTCCCGTCTCGATCATACATATGTGTTGAGCCAACCGGCATCAACACAACTTAATTTATCAAAGTTCCGTAAACCTACAAGAACAAATAACAAGTTAGCATTCAAACAAAGACTAAGGGATATAAAGACAAGATTAAAACCGTTAAACTTATCTTTATATTTGTGTTCCTTTTCTTTAAGTAATCACAACCCGTTATTACTTAAAGTTGCTACTAGATTAAAGACCCGGACCCGAAACCTGTTAATCCTAGTTGTTTACATGCACTTTAGAACCTAAGGTGATCAATATCAAGTAATAGTTAACATGCAATTAAACAATGGAGATCAAGGAAACACAAAGCATTACTGAATAAAAACTTATATTAAAAAGAACTTACAACCAAAGTAACAAAGCAGCTTCAAACCAACCCAATGTAGCAAGGGAGTTAGCAACTCATTACAATGGAAAAACTCAAGTCTAAAATGGATTTTGTGGGGAAAAGCATGGATGATTCTAGCAATCAGCCATGGACTATTTATACTACAAAAGACACTTAATTAGGAGTAAATAGCCGGCCTAAAACAGTCACCTTTAATGCCATAAAGGTGGTGTAAACAGCCAGAGTAAAGCTTTTGGCGTTAAACCGCAGGGGCGGCCTTTAGGAACCGCAAGGGCGGTTTAGGCAGAATCGGTTGATCTTCTTCAGAACCGCTGGGGTGGCTACACAACTCCGCGGGGGCGGATCTTTAATGCACTTCAACGTCTGACCTTTCGTCTTCCTGACGTTTCTGATGTCAAGGCGCAGGGGCGTCTTAAGGACAACGTAAGGGCGGTGACACAGACTCTTCACCTTCCATCTCCCAAGGCGAGGCGCAGGCAGACGCAGTGGGAGGCACAGGGGAGCTGGTCTTTGTCTCGTCAAGGCAAGTCACCGCAGGGGCGGTTGCAAGGACCCGCGGGGGCGGTGGAGTAACAGAAGCTTTGCTTCTTGATCGATCTTCACGCCTAAGTGCTTATAACTCCTTCCTTAGCTTCTTTTGATCTTCTTCTTCTGGACCAAGGAGTTAGTAGCATAAACCGACACTAATGCAATAAAAAGACTCTAAAAACTACCCTAAATGATAGTGATTCCATCACCTATCAAACTCCCCCATACTTAGACCTTTTACTCGTCCCGAGTAAAAACAAATGTGGTCAACTAGACTCGAAGGCCTCAGGAAGCATGAGTGAGCTGAAAAATAATGGAAAACAAGAGAAAAGCCAAGAAAGAAAGAAGGAATAAGAGAGGAAATGTGAGAAAAAGAGATACTACCATCCTTATCGCTCCAAGAGTGGCCTACCCGGACAACCTCCTTATGACTCCCCTTCTTATGTCGCCAAAACGCCGGAAGAGAAACCTACACTCGGTGTCGCTCATCTTGCCAAGGCGCCCTTTCTGGTTTTCACCTTGCCACTCTTCTTCTTCTCTCACTTAAACTCACATCCCTCAAGTCCATTTTTACAGCATCCTATGGTTGGTCCGACTACCTTCTTTTTACCTAAACCGACCTTTCGGGTTTTCGGTTTATCCAAGGATTTTCATGCCTTTTTTCACTTCTTTGGCTTTTTCTTTTTTTTCGAATGAAACTGAATTCAACAATTCAAAAACAAATGCAAACAACAACTAAATGAACTGTACAAGCAATAATATATATCCCTCCCCCATACTTGAAGTGCACTTTGTCCTCAAAGTGGAAATGAGTCAAAAGATAAATGTGGGAGAAGGGAAAGAAATGTACCCCTCACTGGGGTGGTCCGGATGGACCACCAGGACCCTCCTCCGGTGGGTACGGGAAGTGGCGGAAGAAATGCTCCTGGCGCTGGTGAAGGGTGTCAATCCGGTCCTCTTGAGCCTCCATCCTCTCTCGAAATGAAGTCTCATAGCTAGCCTGCCAAGCTAGATGCTGAGTCTCCAATTGCTGCTGATGAGCCGCCTGCCAAGCATTGTAACACCCCAAATTCTCGGAACTCGGGGAGCTACTGGTTAGGACCTCACAATAGGTCCCGACCTTGGTTTAACAACAACTTTACTAAGATCTTACAACAAGGCACAAATGTAATTAAAACAATTTCCAAAACATAATATTTTTAATGGTATGAAAGTACACATGTGACAGCCTTACAAACATACATAAAGATATATAACATGCATGACGTATGGAAGACTTCTCCGTCCCCATCTAATGAGTACGTGGACCCGGCTGACCATCCGTTCCGGATCTCTATGCAACTGTCTATCTCTACAGATCTACAACACAGATAAACCGTTAGCTAACAATCCAAATATAAGTAGAATGACAACAGCACAAACACAAGCAGAAACAAAAATTAAACAAACATCATGATGGCACTCAACCGTTTATTATCTATTATTTAAGTGATTCATCTTATTCAATTTACAGTTGTGGCACAAGAGCTATTAACAGTTCTCGCCTCCGTTCCTTATCCAACTGGGTGTAGGTCTAGCTGACCTCCGCCGGTAGCATCACTACAAACCGAGTATGGACTAGTCCCTAAAGAAACCCCCATCGCTCGCAAGCTAACGGAGCAGAATGCCACCGCCCGTTACTCTTAGGCCAAGTATAGGTCGGTAAATATTTATCACAACCTATAACTCTAACATCTCAATCACACACCACTATCATCATTCATGCTCATATTTAGAAGTCAGCTAAGTAAGCCCAAAGGACTTACCTGGTATAAAGCTCGACTCTCTGTAAACCAAACTCGCTCTGTAAACTGTAGCAACTCAGTTGCCTGTCAAAGGAGATGAGTGCATTAGCACACTCCCACGTAATTAGAAGTCTAAGACTTCTAAGATAAAAGAACGTAGTAAAACATAACTAGTTACAGTACTAATTTAGGGTCAAATGACTATTTTACCCTTGGTCCCGAAACTCCCAGAATTTCCAAAATTCATGTCTAAACTTCTATTTGAGACTCTAAAATCATATTCTAACTCCTAAAGTTTAGTTTGGTTACAAACTGACATTTTTCCTATTCCCTATTTTCCGAAAGATCGTAAAGGTCTAACTTCGGTTTCAAATATAAAATTCGTAAAAGCTTATAAAAATTCCGAAACAATTCCTCTAGATCATCTATGATGTTCCCTCTACCCTTAGGAGCAAGAATTTCTCAAAACTGTTCATCCATCATTTTTATAACAATTCCAAAGTTGGTTACAACACTTGAAGTTTCCTATACTTAGCCAAAATCTGAGTACACTTTGAAAAATCATAACTCCTAAACCACTCACTAGATTTATCCCAAATTTTGATATGTCCTACTATAAAATCTTATCTATAATATATCCAAAATTCAGCCGCAAAGGAGATCAAAATCTTATTTAAAACTATCTCACAAAACCGAATTTCAGCACAACAGAAAAACTGCTTACGACTCAATCTTTGAAAAATCATACATCCCAAACCACTCGCTGGATGCCTCTCAAATTTTAATATGTTCTACAACAATATGTAAACTATATCATATCCAAAATTCAAGCCCAACGGATATCAAGAGCTTATTCAAAATCATCTCACAAAACAGCATCACTTGCTGTTTTCCCCAACACTCAGCACATATATAAAAACGTCAACTTTGAAACACAATAACTCTCAAACCGTATGTAACACCCCGAATCCGCGGGATATCGGGATGCCACGGGCGAGATCACACAGTGGGTCCCGACCCTTAGCCTGACAACAATCTCACCGGACCTTTCCAACATGGCACAAATAAAGGCTTAAAACTTGAAAAACGTTTTAATGTATGCAAGATGAAAAAGGTAAAGAGTACAACTTGGAAACTCAGCCGAGTCCTCAAAACAACATAAACTCCGCAAAACATAACCGAAAAGTATACAACCACAATCCCATCATAAGGTAACATAACGACACAACAACCCCAAAAACGCCCCCGTCCTACAATGTACGGCGACCATCGGCTGTCCACTCCTCCACCTCACTCGGCGACGTCCCTAACCTGCGGGGCATCTAAACAAACGGTCTAAACCGTTAGCTATATTCAAAGTATTAAAGACATGGTGAAGGCACAAACACAAACATATATAAACACATCACATAAACATGCTCGACAAACAATCCGGTTATTATCTTTATTTATTAAGTCGTATCCCATTCTAGTTCAACTTCGTTTGTGACACGAGAATCCTCCAAAACTCGCCTCGGTCCCTTCTTCCGGCAATGGAACGGTCGGATGCCTCCAACCGTCTAACCAGCACGGGCCAGTCGCCGAGATCCCCCTAGCTCTCACGGGGAGCCAGGCAGTGATGTCACAGCCCGTTATCATACACTTGGGCTAATATAACATAAAAGGGTCGGTAGTCCTATTATCCGGTTTATAAGTTATGACAAAAGCGATAAAACACACACCACCAAGCACGCAACGAATCTAATACAGCGAATATGGCTAAGTAAGTCCGGAGACTTACCTCTCTCAAGGTAACTCGAAACCACTCTCAACTTCCCGCAGGAAAATAATGCTCTAAGCCTGACCAAGCGAGGCACTTTATCAATAATTAACTAAAAAGCTAGAAGTTCTCGGGCTTCTAGTTCCCAACATAAATAAATATGATATCTACTCTAGCGTGCTAGGTCCATTAGTAATCCCAAAGGTCATCCTAAGATCGTAGATAAGGTAATTCCATAAGTTCAAAATCCAAACCCTAAAACCTATGATTCATGGCCACTACATGGCATTTGCTCTACGTTATGCTACGTTCTTCTAATCAGTTAAACTACCACGACTAAACTAACGAAAGAGAAGTACTCACACGAGATCCGGAGTGAAGCACGGTCCACGGAGTCAAGAACGAGTTCGATTGCTTCTAATGACCGCTTCCGGACCTAAGGACAAAACTAAGCGAAATTAGCTCAAATGCTAATTTTGAAAGGAGGGTTTCGCACAAAGGATTTTCCAATAACACTCCGTTTCCAAACCGGGGTCAAACTTGTTAATACTAATTCCGGGCAAGACATACAAAAATGGTCCGTTGATTGAAAACCGACTTTCAAATTATCCAACAATCGGGTTTTTAAACCATTTAAGACACCAATTTATTTGTCAAGGAGTTGGGTCAAAAAGCTTAGCCAAATTAGGGTTTAAGAATATTAATAATTTACTGCAGGGTATAAAATGTCATTTCCCAAAGTTATAGGGTAAAACTGCAATTCCACATAAAAAGGGGTCACAACAGTAATTAGGTGTAAAGAGAGGGTCAATACTGTAATAATCACAAAAAACACAAATCCCCTCTTCTGTACTGTAATCGACAGGAGAACGGAAAGGAGGGCAAGCTGGCGGCGGCGGCTAGGCGGAGGGAGGAGAGGGCCGGCGCTCCTGGTGCGACTCCGGCGGCGAGCTGCGGCCCAGTCCCGGCTTCGGTGGTCCACTCCGGCGGCGAACTGCACGGAATAGGCGGACTGTTTATACAGAAGAAAGGGAAGGAAGAGAAGAGGGAGAAGTGGGCGGCCTTACAGCGCCGGAGACGTGGCGGCTCAGCGGGGACGGTGGAGCGGCGATGGCTCCTTCCGGCGGGCCCCTGGCGGCTTCGAGCAGCCTCGCACAACCCGTCTGCGCTGCTGTGCTGTGCGGCGGTTCCAAGGAGAGGAGGAGCAGCGCACGGGAGGTCGAGAGAAGGAGCGTGAGAGAGATTGAGAGGGAGAGTGGGTTGTTGGGGACTTGGCTGGACTGAGAGAGGATTAGAGGCAGCAAAGTGGGAGAAACGAGAGGTCACTGCAGGCTAGGGCTGCAGCAGGGATAACGAGGAGACGCTCTTCAATACTTCTTCTGCACGCCAGACAGGAAATAGAGGAGGGAGAAAAGAAAGAAAGAAAAAGGAAAGAAATAAATAGGAGGGATTTTCTTTTTCCTCTTTTTAAAAAAAAAGGAAACTAACTCGATTTACATTTGGAACGGGATTTCCCGGTTAGGTAAATCCCGAATTCCGACATAATTAATTTTAAATAAAATAAAACAAATACGGGAATACATAATTGTATCCCTAAAAATAATATAATACCCGGAAACTTATCTTTTTAAAAGCTATTTATATATATATATACATATATATATATATACTTTATATAAGAACTCGAGCTATAGCGAATCGAGGGAAGGGGAAAGACAACGTCGGAATGCACCCGAATAAACGGGGCGTCACACCGTAACTCCGATTCTTCCCAAATTTTAATATGATCTACAAAAAGATGTCAACTATATCATATCAAAAATTCAAACCTAACAGAGATCAAAAGCCTATTCAAAACTATCTCACAAAACAGCATCTCATGCTGTTTTTCTCATCTCAGCACATTTATAAAACTGAACTTTGAAACCCCATATCTCTCAAACCATAACATGGATTCCTCTGAAATTTTAGTATGATCTACTATACTATATCAACTATAACGTGTCAGAAATTCAAGTCTAACAGAAGTCAATAACCCCTCCAAATTTATTCCACAAAACTGCATCTCAAGCATATTTCCTCAATCTCAGCACACTAAAAAAAAACTGCTTGAATAGCCAACTAGAGAAAATCATATCTCCTAAACTATAACTCCGAATAAGCCCAAATTTTAATATGTGCTACCACAATATCTCATCTATAACATATAAAAATTTCAGCCAAAATGGATCCGTGTTTCATACCTAACTTTGGACCCGAAGTTAGCTGTTCATCAATTTACAACGCAAAAACTGCAGCAGCTCCACGAGCCATCTTCTAGGGCTGTTATGGAAGAGTCTAGGATACAATTGAGGCTCTCATCAGCACATAAGTAGGGAGTGTAATGTAGAGAAGGGAGGGGAGATGCTTACCCGACAAGAGAGACTCGACAAGCCCACTAATACGGGTTGGAGAGGACTAAGACGGATCGGAAACTGTCACTTGGACGCACCAGCGGCTGGGAGATGAGGCACCAGTGGCCAGGAGGGACGGCAACGCACACAACGGCTGGAATCGGGAATGGTCACTTGGCTCCCTGCTCCTGCGCGAAGACGACGTTAGGGTGTGGCATCCGAAGCGAGGAGGGCAACCTTCCTGTGTGGGCTCGAGGTGGACGGCCTTCCTGGGTGGCTCGAGGCGGACGGCCTTCCTGGGTGGCTCGAGGCGAACGGACGATAAACAGGTCGAGGAGACCAGGAGAGTTGAAGGCCGACACTAGGGTTGGGGTTCGGTTGCACGAGCAGCAAATAAGAGCAGCCCTCCGGTTCAGCGTCAACAGCGGCGGGAGGCTGACACCGGTCGGCGCCACTGGTGGCGGTAGGGGGGTCGCGCCGGCTGTTGCCCAGGTAAGGAGGGTGGCGGCTCGTTCAAGACGTGGGGTAGAACTAGGGCTAAAGGGAGAGGTGAGCAGTCACGTAAAAATGAAGAGCGTAACAGCAGGTTTCACTCAGCCCCTTAATGGGCCTAACTGGCTTCCCATGACGAGCCCAAATGACGAGTCTTTACGGGCCCGGATGGCCTATTTTAACGGATCCAACTCCTTTGACGGATAATAAAAGGTAGATCAGTTTTCGCGTATTTTATGTAAGTAGAGACATCACATAAAATAATAAAATTATTGAAGAACTCGGTATCACATAAATTGACAAGAATGACGGAAAAGTCCAAACCTGTCGAATTCCGGTTTGTCTCGGAAATATCCGGAAATTAAATTGCCGGATGTTACATCATTTCCCCCTTAAAATAAGTTTCGTCCCGAAACTTATAAGAAGACAACATGAAGTCGGAATCCATACTAAAGAACTAAAGCGCCGGAAAAGTCAACGGTCGAGTTATGATTTGTTTCTGAAATAGCCGGAAGAAAATTTTCCGGGTATTACAAGCATCCTGACGGTGGTCAAAGTGTGTGGTCATGGAGGAGGCGAAGCTGGACTGCCACGCCTGTTGCTGCTCAAGCATGGACCGCTGATACTCGGTCTGCCATGCCTGGTGCTGTGCAGTCAAAGCTGCCATCTAAGCCTGCAGACTCTCCATGGTTTGACTGTCGTGTCCCGCCATTGACATCTCCTCATCAGTGGTGTGGGCCCTGCTAGAGCCGACTGTGTACCTCCCCACAATATCAACTTGAGGCCGTCTCGGAGGGACAGGGTCAGCCGGTACATATAGGTCGGAGAGCTCTTCTCCCAATGGGAGTCGACGGGGCAGATATGTGATGTGACTCCCATCTGCAAGGGAGATCCAGAACCGATGCTCCCCGTCTCTCCTGAGGAGCCTGCACCTCCTCAATAATCCTTCGGTGTATAAGGGTGCCTCTAAACCTTCTTCTAATGGAGGAAGATCCATCACTCGTACAGCTAATAGGGATATGATTCCTCCTCCAACGATGTCGCGAGGCTCGTTCTTCCTAATCCGCTTTAGAGCGGTAAGGAAAAGATATGCCCAATCTGGCACAAACTCGTTGGGAAGACAAGCGTATAGCAGTGGAAGGTCCTTAAGAGCGACCTTATTCTCTTCCTTGTGTCCACAGAAAACACTCGTGAAGATCTTTGAGATGAGCCTTAAACAAGGGTGAGTGAATTTGTTGGAGTACTCACATCCTACATGAAACTCAGTCCTAGTGGCGGCCTGCCAAAATTCCAACAAATCAGGCGTCGGAAAGGGTTCTATCCAGTCATCAAAAGTTGCTATGGTCACCCCTAATGCCTCCTGTATTTGGGTGTAGTGTATTTCCTCTTGTTGTACTTGAATGAAAGCCCAACACACAATTGGTCTTCCGCCTCCATTTTGAATGTGGCTATGAACTGTCTGCTGAGGTCGGGGTGTGTTGGAGCGGTCTTTATCAGAAAATCACCCAACCCGGCATTTTTTAGGAATCCCTGCATACTCTCCAACATCCCTAGATTTTCCAAGGTGGAAACATCAAGGAACCGGGTTGCATGCACCTCCCGGCTTTGAGCAATCCTATACCGATCCTTCTCACCTTCCGTTAACTTGTATTTCCTTTGTGGTTCCATCTCTTGCAATTGATCAAGTAAGAGAGTTAGAAAGTTCAGTAATTTGATCAAAAGACGAACCTTCTGTCGTAATGTCCGCAGGGGTGGCTGCAAGAGGCGCAGGTGCGGTTTGACGCAGGGGCGGGGGCTTGCAGGCGCAGGTGCGGGCGAAGAGCAGAAGGCGATTTGGTTGTTTCGACGAAGGTGGTGGCGAAGGGGCTTTTCCGGTGCTTTGTTCTGTTGCTACAGTTGTCGCCGGAGGTGGAGCACTAGAGGGGGGGTGAAAGGGTTGAGTGTATGTGGTGGAGATTGTTTGCGTTTGCAAAAAGGGGTGGCGCTGCTGGGTTGCCGGAGGTGGCGAAGGGGCGCGACAAGGTGGTGGCGAGATTTTCCGGAGGGCGCAAGGGCGTGGGGGGGTGAGGCGGCTAAGTTACGAAGAGTGAATGGAGAGGGAGTGTAGAAGGTGGTAGATGTAGGTTATTTTTGGGAAGTGTATTTTTTTTCTTTCTTTAACTGTACCGCAGGGGCGGTGTGTGTCGCCACGGGGGCGGTGACAATAGAGAGAGGGTACGCAACCTTAGCGCCGGGGGCGGAGCTGACGGTGCGTGTCAAGGGTGGCCGCTGCAGGGGCGTAGGGTTGGCACCGCGGGGGCGGTGACCTACGTGAGCAGACGCAGGCCCAGCGCCGGGGGTGGCGTTGGCCAGGGGTGTCGCCGCAGGGGCGGGTTTCAAAGCCACGTGGGCGGTTTTCTTGACAGAAGCTCCTCTTCTTATTCCTTCGGGTTGCCTCCCGAATTAGCGCCTTTGTTTTACGTCGTTGGATCGGCGTAAGGACTCTTCCTCTATGATTGAACATCTTCCTGCATGCCTTTTGGGTTTATAACATTTTGTGGCGGTAATCCTCCGGAAGCCCTCGTTTCAATTCTTGTAATGGCTTCCGCCATTTGACCAACCTACTTCTCAAGGTTCTTGATGCTTGATTCTGTTGTTTGGACATGAGTAGCAAAGTGTTTAGTCAAAACTTGCAACATATCTTCAGTTGAGTGATACTTACCTTGGCGGGGCTGTTGTTGGTTTTGTTGATCCCTCCAACGAAAATTATGTTGGTCACGCCAATTTGGCATGAAATTCTGTGTGTAGGGATCGTTCTAGGTCTTTGCTGTTGTGGTTGTCCATAACCCATTGCGTTGACTTCAACATCGTCATGTTGAACTTGTGGACACATGTCTGTTGGATGATACGGGTCAACACAAACTCCACAAGCTTTTAGCTGTTGCGGTGTTCCCATAAGTGTTAGCTTCTTCACCACTTCCTTCAATTCCGCCAGCTCGGTGGAAATCTCGCTCTTCCCGGAACTCACGGCATGAACTCCTTTCTTAGCCGGTGTCCTTCCAAAGTTCCGAGTTCCTTCCGCTAGTTCCTGCATCTTTTCCAAAGCAAGGTCAGGAGTAGAGTTAAGAATATTACCTCCGCAAGCCGCATCGACGATCCTCCTTTCATTGTCTAGCAAGCTATTGTACAAGTACAAGACTAGATCTTGAGTTGAATATCCGTGAAAAGAACAGCTGGATCGGAGGCGTGCAAACCTTTCGAAGTACTCGTAGAGAGTTTTGGTTGCCTCTTGCTCGATGTTGCTTATAGCTTTCTTCAAGCTATTGGCCTTTTTAGCTGGAAAGTATTTCTCCAAGAACGCTTTGTGAAGGTTCCCCCAAGTGTCATTACTCCCGGATGGAAGGTGGTAATACCAATCATCTGCCGAATCTTTGAGTGTGAATCCGAATGCCCTAATCTTGATCTGTTCTTCGGTAATGTTGGCCGGCTTCATGCTCATACAAACGGTGTGGAACTTCCCAAGGTGCTTGATGGGGTCTTCACCACTTAGCCCATGGAAGGATGGGAGCAAGTGATTGAGGCCCGGCTTGAGCTCAAAGTTGACTCCTTCCCCTAGTGCCGGTATAGCGACCACAAGAGGGTTTTGAGCCAAGGTGGACTGCGTAAGTTGACGAAGAGTACGGTCAGCCATCTCTTGTTGTAGTTGTTGTTGTCTTCGTTGCCGGATGTGCGTCCTCTCAATTTCTGGATCAAAAGAAGCAAAGCCGGAATTAGTAGCACAGGTTTGAACCATAAAAATGGTTCAAACCAATAATCAATAATAACAATAAAACACAAAAACTCCCCGACAACGGCTCCAAAATTTGACCGAAGTTATTTCTTTGGTCGTCTATACCCAATCAAAAGTAAATCCCGACTTAGCACTAAGAACAAGTATAGTGATTAAGTAAGGGTCGAACCCAAGAGAGTTAAGGTGTTTTAGATGCGATTATCGATTATAATGACAAGTGATACAGGGGGGGGTTGGTTGAATTGATGCACAAAAACTTACAAAAACGATTGATGCGACAATTAAGACAATAATGGATGAATCTACACTAGGTTGATTTTAAGCATGCAATTGCTACTTTGGTGTGTTCCTTTTATAAATATTTAAGTAATCTCCCGTCTCGATCATACATATTTGTTGAGCCAACCGGCATCAACACAACTTAACTTATTAAAGTTCCGTAAACCTACAAGAACAAATAACAAGTTAGAATTCAAACAAAGACTAAGGGATATAAAGAGAAGATTAAAACCGTTAAACTTATCTTTATATTTGTGTTCTTTTTCTTTAAGTAATCACAACCCGTTATTACTTAAAGTTGCTACTAGATTAAAGACCCGAACCCGGAATCTGTTAATCCTAGTTGTTTGCATGCACTTTAGAACCTAAGGTGATCAATCTCAAGTAATAGTTAGCATACAATTAAACAATGAAGATCAAGGAAACACAAAGCATTACTGAATAAAAACTTATATTAAAAAGAACTTACAACCAAAGTAACAAAGTAGCTTCAAACCAACCCAATGTAGCAAGGGAGTTAGTAACTCATTACAATGGAAAAACTCAAGTCTAAAATGGATTTTGTGGGAAAAAGCATGGATAATTCTAGCAATCAGCTATTGACTATTTATACTACAAAAGACACTTAATTAAGAGTAAATAGCCGGCCTAAAACAGCCACCTTTAATGCCCTAAAGGTGGTGTAAACATCCGGAGTAAAGCTTCTGGCGTTAAACCCCAGGGGAGGCCTTCAGGAACCGCAGGGGCGGTTTAGGCAGAATCGGTTGATCTTCTTCAGAACCGCTGGGGTGGCTACACAACTCTGCAGGGGCGGATCTTTAATGCACTTCAACATCTGACCTTTCACCTTTGACGTTTCTGATGTCAAGGCGCAGGGGCGCCTTAAGGCCGACGCAGGGGCGGTGACACAGACTCTTCACCTTCCAGCTCCCAAGGCGAGGCGCAGTGGGAGGCGCAGGGGAGCTGGTCTTCGTCTCGTCAAGGCAATTCACCGCAGGGGTGGCTGGAAGGACCCGCGGGGGCGGTGGAGCAACATAAGCTTTGCTTCTTGATCGATCTTCACTCCTAAGTGCTTATAACTCCTTCCTTAGCTTCTTTTGATCTTCTTCTTTTGGACCAAGGAGTTAGTAGCATAAACCGACACTAATGCAATAAAAAGACTCTAAAAACTACCCTAAATGATAGTGATTCCATCACCTATCAAATGCTAACCAGACCGTTCACAAACGAAGACATCAAAAAGGCAATCTTTGAGATCGGTTGTGATTAATCCCCGGGCCCAGATGGTTTCACAGCTGGTTTCTTTCATAAATATTGGCACATCGTAGGCCCCTTAGTTATCTATGCAGTAAAAAGCTTCTATAGATCCGGAAAAATTCTCAAGCAAATTAATCACACCTTTATTGCATTAATTCTGAAAACGGATAACCCATCGTCAACAACTCACTATAGGCCTATCAGCCTCTGCTCAACGATATATAAGATTATTGCAAAAATCTTAACGAATAGATTAAAGAATCTCCTTCCAAAACTAATTCACCCCTTACAAGGAGCTTTTACCCAAAACAGATCAATTCATGATAACATTCTGATAGCTCACAAAATATTTCATGGCTTCAAAATAAAGAAAGCTAAAGAAGGCTATGTGGCAATCAAGCTCGATAGGGAAAAAGCGTACGATAGGGTTGAATGGCCTTGCATCATTGCTATTCTCAAAAAAACTGGGGTTTGCAGAAAAATTCATTGGATGGATTAACGAGTGTATTACTACTTCCTCCTACTCTATCTTAATCAATAACAACCCAACTAAGGTCATCTATCCTACTAGAGGGTTGCGACAAGGAGACCCCTTATCCCCACTTCTTTTCAACCTTGTTGCAGAAGTACTGGCTAGAAATCTTCAAAAAATAAGCAATGAGGACAACAAAAGCATTGGTTTCCCAATTACTAGATCTGGAACTATTATTCCTTTCATGGCCTTTGCTGATGACATTATTATCTTCGCAAAAGGAACGAACCCAGCCTGCAATAAAATTCTCGAGGTATTATCTAAATATTGCCAAGTTTTAGGCCAAAAAGTAAACTATCACAAATCAGCTTTCCAAATTTCTGAAAACTTAGACAACCAAACAAAGAGAATGATACAACAAAATATAGGTATCTTGCCAAGCACAAACTTGGAAAGTACCTTTGTTGCCCAATTATTAACGGCAAAGTGAACAAATCTGTTTTCGAAGACGTTATCGAGAACGCTAGGAAGAAACTGACAAAATGGAAAGCATCTTCTCTTTCTCAGGAAGGACGTATAGTCCTTATTAAGGCCAATCTTAATGTTAAGCCTAACTATCTAATGCAAAGCTTTATGCTCCCATCTTCCATACATACAAAATTAGACCAAATCAATAGGCAATTCTACTGGAATAAAGGTCCAAATTACCACCCACTCATTAGCTGGGATAGGATCTATAAGCCGAAGGAAAAAGGAGGAGTCGGAATTAGGAAAGCAGAAGATATGAATAAGGCTCTATAAATGAAACTTTTATGGAAAATTATGGCAGAACCAGATAATATCTGGGTCAAGGTTGTTGAGAAAAAGTACTTAAGAGGGAACCGGCTATGGAACTACAAAATGGACAAAAATACGTCTTGGCAATGGAGGAGACTAATGAATCTACAACCAGACTTTGATCAAGGAATCAAATGAAATGTCGGGGATGGAAAAACTATCAAAATTTGGAAGGACCGATGGATTGATGATCGCCCCCTAGAGCAATATGCAATTGACAAAGAATCAATAACCAATATTGACGAAACTGTGTGCTCCCTCATCACGAATAAGAAATGGGACCAAGAGAAATTAAAACATCTAGAAAACCAACTTACCACTCCCAATATGATTAATCACATTAAAAACCATCCAATCCCGATCTATGACATTCGGATAGAATTTACTAGGCTCCAAGTACAGATGGCTGGTTCCATACAAAAGATGCTCTCACTCTACTTCATAAGAATGTTTGTTCCCCCAAATTAACAATTCATGGATTTGGAATATTGACATCATGCCAAAAATAAAAAACTTCATATGGAAATTATCAGTAAACGGACTTCCAACGAAAGAAAACTTGGAAAAACAAAAAATACCGGTCCCAATGAGTTGTGCACTCTGCTAGCATCCTTTTAAGAGCGCTATTCATATTTTCCTAAGATGTCCATTCACGCTGGACAACATTACTGACCTCAAAACCCGAGAGTGCATACAAAACATGGATACGTCAAATAAAGATCAAGGGAGATAATCTCCATTACCAGAACAAAACTGGATGACTCGGTAATTACCTTTTTGTTCGTCACCTGGTGGAATATATGGTTTGTGAGAAATAAGAACATCTTTAGCAACAGCAAAATAACAAATGTCTCACAAATAGTGCAATCCCAGATAAGGGAATGGAAAATTGAGAAGGAGAAGGAAAAAGTCACAAAAGCTGTAAAGAAAAGAAAACAAAAGAATATTAAATGGTCGCCCCCTAAACTAGGAACAATTAAACTTAACTTTGATGGTTCAAAGAAAATTAATGGCCAAAGTTCATTTGGATACATTTTAAGGGATCATAATGCCTCAGTGGTCGGCTTTGAATTCGGTAAGTGTGGCCACATCTCTATCCTTCAAACCGAAGCTTATGCTTTGAAAATGGGTCTCATTAAAGCAAAACAATTGGGAATAAGAAATCTCGAAATTGAAGGAGACAACCTTATGATTATTAATTCAGTAAAAACCATTTGGAAACCACCATGGGAGCTGGATATCAGTATTACAGACATCTCTCTCCTAATTGCAGATTTTCAACAAGTCCAAATTAACCACATCTACAGAGAGATCAACAGCGCGGCTAATAAGCTTGCTAACCTTGGTCATGACGATCCTGCTGCCGTTTCTTCTCGTCAGGATGTTTCTGTTAGTTGTCTCTGTATTCCGGCATCCATTGATGCTATCATCCGTAAGGATGGCATAGGGTGGCCAACCAATCGATGTTGACCTTCCTAATTTGCTTACCTTATTAGTAAAAAAAAAAGGGTCTACTTAATACTCATAAATATAAAATGGAACACTTATTCAACTAACCCAAATAATTGAGTCAATTAGACTTTTTTGTATTAGAGATATAACCTACGCCCCTCCTCAATCAATATATATTTTTTTAGTCAATAAATAGTAGAGAATCCTATTTAACTATATTCCCTTTCACTTCACTTCATTTTCTCTTCATATTTCGTTGCTTCTTTCTCCTCTCCTAGACCTACGCTTTTGCATACTTTCTTCTCTTTGTAACCACCTGGAGTGTCGTTGCTGCCGCTTGTCACCGGAATTGTGTCGTCGACGCAATTTCGAACAAAGCGTTGCTTCCATGATGCAAAATTTGAGTATTAAGATTGAGTATTAAAATTGGGTATTATGAAAAATAGGTAATCAAGAATATTCTACTTGGTAATTAAAATGGTGTAAAACAATTAAGATTTATGTAAAACTTAAAAAAAAATAATAACAAAATAGTGAGATTCAATTAGTCACCTAGTTATAGGAGATCATCCTATGTACTTCCTTCGAAGATGAACGTTTTTGCTCGATGTCTCGTGTCGGCTGGATCATCCTGTTTATCTTGAAGACTCTTTTGCTTTCGGGTTTATTTTGATGTATTTTTGTATATTTATTTTCTCCTTAGTTGTGTGGCCTTCATGACTGTTAGTCCGTCTCCCGATCTTTTTTGGCCATTTGATCCACTGGACGGCGTGCCGCCCAATGGTCGAACCGCTTTCCGTTTTCAGAAAAAACAATTAGTCTCCTAGTACTAGGAGAGAGAGGGATTATCAATCAGGGTTCGAAACCCACGAACACCCCACTTAACCCTTTTCAGGTTTCGAGCGTACGATATAATCCGAAACATAATTCGAGCCATAGAGGCAATTTAACTTAATTATTCAGTACGCCAATTACATAATTAAAACGTCACATTAACATGAATGCAACGTCTCTTATTCAGATGTCTATTAAAGATATAAGGTCGACGATATGAGATTTGCAAGTTTAACCGACGCCAGGTGTCCTAGTAACAACACCGTTTCTATTTACTAAAACGCGGACACGGGCGCAACTGAGGTCCAAATTGAGGCATGCGGCTAGAGTTGTAGAAGGAGGACACAAAACCGCCGTCACGTGCGGATTCTCCTTCTCTATGGTGGCTGCAGCTGTCTTCCCTTTCGTTCCGACCAGCTCCGGCCAAAGTTGTTTACCTACGTACGTAGATCATGAAAATTTTAAACGCTCAACTTTAGAATGAGTTAACATTATATGTAATTTTTGGGTAATACTATGTATAACATATAAGAATTTTATGTTTCTAATTTTATGATACGTCATGGTACGTACCTGGGCATTCCAGAGCTGCAATCGGTTGAAGTGCCATGATTGCAAGGCAGCAAATAGCAAACACCTTCTTCGCAAAGAAACTCTTCATTTTTCTCTAACTCGATGGATTTTTGTGTATATCCTTCAACTGTGAGTGAGTTGCATGTAATCGATGATGTTACTATTCTCTGTAGACAAGGGGATTTATGGGCAGTAGGAGGGGCAAAAATGTCTAATCAACGTAATGCCTATGTATATCCGAGTGAGTGATCATAAAAACGTAGCATCACGATGGAGCCGCCCTCGTGCTAAACATGTTCCTATCTCAACAAAACGTGCTAACACATGGTCCCCAATTCCCCATACATAAATTTATATGTAAAAACCGGTCCATGCATGATGCATATGCAACATAATTTATCTCATTATATCAACAAATCTTAAGATTATATGATTATTTATCATAGTTGTATAAATAAAATTTGTATTAATTCTCATGTGAACAATTTACTCGATGAAAGTTTCATTACATAATACACTTGTCTAATTTTGACAATTTTTTCACAATATGTTAACTCCTCTCAAGTTCTTGATTGCCTGTCAATTTATCTTGGTATTTTGATTCATAGGCGTTTTGTCGCCTATTATTTTAAATATCTTTTCTTGTATTAAAACATCTTCATCCAGAAATTTTTAAGAAGTTTCTTATACAATTTTAAATATTTGTTTATTCTTTTATCATCTTAAGAAACGTTTTCTTCCATCCCAAAATTTATTATAAATGTGTTGGTTAAAATATAAAAACAAATGAAATTTCATAAGGCAAAATAAACCACAAAATTGAATATCAAACTATTAATATGTGAAAATTGAATAACTCGCTCAATAACTATTTAAACATATTTTGTCTATTCATTCACTATATCTGACATGTATCTTTAATTTTATAAGAAACTCTCAAGATCTGAAATACACGTGCTATAACATTCAACACGATTATTAATAAATATATTACATAAATAAATAAATAAATAAAGATTTTGGTCAAATACACATTGTTTAGTTTTGTTTTAATAGGTGTACCCATTATTTTTTACCACTTTCATTTCTCATATGAAATTCATGCCAGAAAATTTTTTATACCAAAAGTTGTTCTTACCATAAATTTTTCATACCAGAAATTTTCATACCAAAAATTCGTACCAAATTTACATACCAAAAATTCGTACCAGATTTACATACTAGAAATTTACATACCAGAAATTCGTACCAGATTTACATATCAGATACTCATACCAGATTTTTTATACTAGAAAATTACATACCAGAAATTTTCATACAAAAAATTTACATACCAGAACACTTATTCACTTCCGCAACATATCCTGATTTAATATTTTCATAAAATACATTATTTGTGATGTTTGATATTCCTATTCAACATCAAAAGTTAGAAACGTTTGCCAGTTCTAGTACTCACATGACACTAATAGCATTCTCTATAATGAAATTAGCATCAGTAAGTGTAACATACTAGAATGGTTTTTCAAGGGTTTATCCATGTTTTGGTTACAAAATCTTCTGAAATCAATCTATTATGAATGATGTTGTGAATGATAAAAGTACAATAACCCTCAAAAGTACTAAACAAACAACAAAAAGTGCTTCCAAATCCCACTTTGGATAGCTCATATTAGCTATCAACCTCAAATTAGGACTTTTTTAATATTAATATATATATATATATATGAAAGAAGAAAAGATGTACAAAGGGGGTCAACTAGACCGAAAACATCAAGAAGCTAGTGAGGAGAGACAAGGTTACAATAGATGAATGCCAAGAAGATTAGCCCACATTAGCGAGTTTAGAGATCGATCCTTCCAATGGCTGATTGCGAAGTTCTTTGTGGCTTTGATAGCGTTGTGGGCACATAGGGCAGCATGAGTGGAGTGTTGGTTGTAGATGAGATCATTTCTTCCTTTCAAAATGAAGTAAATGTAACTTATCATGAAAGAGATACGGACATGAGTGATGAGATCATGCTGGTGGGGATTGAGAGAGCTAAGCCATGTCTAAACATTGTCACTGTAAGGGTATGAGACAGGCAGTTTAGTACATCTGGAGATCAAGTCAAGGGTAAGAGAAGAGTAATTGCAGTGGTGGAAGAGATGGTCTTCGTCTTCCGGATGGTTACCACACAAATTGCAGGTGTTGTTCGGTACTAGGTTCCAGGCATGAAGTTTGGAGAGAGTTGAGAGACGAAGATGACTTGCAATCCGAGATATGAAGCTGCATTTCGGGATGTTGATACCTTTCCAAATGATCCCAAGCAAGTAAGGAGAAGATGTGGAGTGCGGTTTCCACAAAAGGTTGTAAGCAGCAGGGGTAGAGCAGCAACCGTTTGGTTTTTTGGTGATGTTGAAGAAGTGGGAGCCATTTGTAGATATCATGATCTCATCACGGACTTTGAGAATCATGTTACATGCATGACTATGCTTGTAGCTGGAGCCATAGGTCCATATGGAGTGGCCTTTTATGCTTGTAGCTGGAGCTATAGGTCCATATGGAGTGGCCTTTTAGAATGTTTTTGTTAACCTACTCAAACCAAAGGTTATGGTAAAGAAAGCCCTGATCCAACTCGAAAATAAATTTAGAGAGACAAGCTTTATTCCAGGACAGCAGCTCTTTGAAGCCAAGGCCATCTTCATTCTTAGAGGAGCATATCACTTTCCAAGAAATAAGGGCACGAGGGCTAGCCACCTTGCCCGACCAGAGGAAAGAGCGAAGCAGTCCCTTGATCTTAAGGATGATAGTGTTCGGAATGAGAAGGATGGAGCTGTTTTTTGCCTTGACCAGAGGAAAGAGCGAAGTGACATGAGGATTGAAGATATGACATGTTTTCTGCCTACATAGGAAAGATTTCTCGCACTCCAAAAGTTGATTTTATTAGTGATCTTTGAGATGAGAGGAAGATACTCAGCAGAATTGAAACATTTGCTACCAATAGGGATTCCAAGGTAAGTGAACGGGAAAAAGCCTAATGGGAGGCCAATTGAAGCGGAGATTTGGTCACATTCCTGAGGAGGGAGCCCTCCAAGGAAGAGGGATGACTTGCTAGGGTTGAGGTGGAGCCCTGAGTAAAGCTCGAAATGGTCAAGCGTTCTCTTCATGATGTTGATGGAAGTGGAATCACTCCTACAAGAAAGCATAAGGTCGTCAGCGAAACACAGATGGGTGATGCGTGGAGAGGTACGTTTGGGGTAGATGTTGAAGTCCGGGTTGGTGGTGTTGATGTTAATCATCGAGGAGAGGACTTCCATAGCAATGATGAAGAGAGGTGGGGATAGAGGACAACCTTGTCTAAGCCCTCTAGAACCTTTGAAGAAACCTTTAAGAGATCCGTTCCAGTTTATCGAGTATGAGGGGCAAGAGATGCAAGCATCGATGAGTCTAATGAAATTTCCTGAGAACCCTATTCTATCAAGGCTGATGATGATGAACATGTGATCAACCATGTCAAAAGCTTTTAAAATATCCACCTTTAGGGCACATCTATGGGATATGTCGTGTTGGTTATACTTCTTGAATATCTCCTGGCAAATGAGGATATTGTGTCTAATGGATCTTTCTTTGAGGAAAGCGCCTTGGTAGTTCCCAATGATAGAGGGAAGAGTAACATTTAATCTGGAGGCAAGTATCTTGGCTATGACTTTGTAGGAAGTGTTGCAGCATGATATAGGTTTGTAGTCTGAAGGCAGCCTTGGGTTGATCTTTTTGGTGATCAAAGAGATAGTGGTGTGATTGAATAGGTTTGCAAGAATGCATGTCTCAAAGAATTTGATAATGGCCTTGGAGAAGGCTTCCCCCATGACGCTCCAAGAAGCCTTAAAGAAGAAGGCATTGAAGCCGTCGGGCCCTGGCGCTTTGTTGTCACCTATGTCGAAGAGGGCAATTTTAATGTCATCAAGCGAGACTCCACTAAAGAGGTAGGACACGGTTTCAGGTTTGATGCTAGGAAAGGGGCAATCCGGGAAGAGGTTTAAAGGGTTATGTGTTGTAGATGGGTTGAGGATATTTGATAAATGGTTTGTTAGGATTGTGGAGATCTTTTCGGGATCGTGTGTTGAACCGTTAGCGGGTTCATGGGGATCCTGAATGCTCTTGATGGCGTTTGAGGCTCTCCTGGTAGTGATGCTTTTGAAAAAGTAAGCATTGCATTGATCCCCATACTTGGACCATGAAGCTTTGGAAAGCTGGGCAAGGGTAGCAAGGAGTAGGTCCATCTTAGCATTGAGAAGGAGCAACGTGCTACGCTCAAACTCTAAGAGGTGAGTGTCGTGAGGAGATGATTGTAGATTTTTTTGGGTGGTAGAGAAGGTGGACGTTAGGCTTTCGATAGAAGAGTGTAATCTGCAATTTTATGCTAGGAAACTTCTTTAGGGTAGGTTTGAGCCTTTTGAGTTTGTGCATAAGTTTGAGCATGTGTTGACCATGATGGTTTGGGGTGGGGATCGACCAAGATAGGGTAACAGTAAGTATGAAGTCTTCATGGGAAGTCCAGGTGTTGTTGAAGCAGAATTGGCGTTCATGGGGGATCGGTTTGGTGTCTAGAGAGGAGAGCCGGTGAGTGATCGGATGTATTAGAGTTGTCAAAAAAAAGCCGTGGAATTTGGATAGAAGTTAGCCCAGGATGGGTTAACAACAATACGGTCCATCTTGCACCAGATTCTTTGAGAGATCTGCTTGTTGTTCCAGGTGAGTTTACAGCTAGAGAATTCATGGTCCGAGAGCGAGTTAGCGGTGAAGCACTCCGAGAGCTCGGAAGAGGGCTGTGAGGAGGTAGTTGGGATCTCAGAGAGCTTCTCATCAGGGATCAAGGTAGTGTTAAAGTCCCCTATAAGGACCCAAAGAACGTTAGGGTTGAGGAGCTTGATAGTTGAAATGTTATCCCAGAGAGACTATCGATCATCCAGAAGGTTGTGAGCATAGATGAAGGAGCAGTCGAAGGTTGGGGGAGAGTTGGGAGTGTTGGGGGACATGGCATGAGATATTTTATTGTGAATGATTTGGTGATTGGAGAAGATGGGAGTGAGATGAAGGGTGAGCGGATTCCACCAAACCCAAATACGATATTTGTGTTCGTTGGAGTAGTTTGAGGTGTGGTTCCAACCGGGGATGAGAGAAGAAAGGCTTCTCATCTTATCATCCTTAAGCTTAGTTCCAATGAGAGCAATGATATCGAGGTTTTGGCTGTTAGCCAAGCCGCGAGCAGCCTTGTGCTTGTTAGGGTGGTTTAAGCCTTTAATATTGCAAGCACACAAGTTAAGATTCATTGGAAACCTCAGGGTTTGAACATGCATCCTTGATGCATCTACTTGGGGAGGTTTACAGGGATGGGATTGGTAGGGTTTGGAGTGGCATCTCTTTTGATAGAGAGGGGGATTGTACGGGTGGTAAGGAGTCTGTCTTGGTAGGGGTTGGAAGTGTGTGGTTTAGATTTGAAGAGGGAGGGTGAATTTCGATCCCGATGGGTAAAAGCGGTTCCCTTTGGAGTTTGGATTTGATTAAGCGAGCCTTTTGGAAAGTTAGAAGGAAGAAGAGTGTGTGACACCTAGATACGAAGAGAGTTGTCTGGGGTAGGTACGAGAGGCTCAGGTTTTGAAGATGGAGGAGGGCGGACTCTACAAGCTTTGAGAGGGGGAAGACCGATTGAGGCTTAGCATCTCTACAACGGTGCCGAAGAGGAGGCATTTAGGGCAGTGCTCCAGCATCCATTCGTAGGAGATTTTTTGGGATATGGATTCTCCATCAAGGCTAACAAAAGTCACTTCACGAAGCAATAGTTTAGAGGCTAGAACTTCGACGAGGATCTTTGCGTATCCGAGCCTGTCATGGTTGGCCGAGCAAGAGTCTGTGAGCATGGGAAGACCAATGGCTGAACCAATCTTGTCAAGCATATGGGGTGACCAGAATTTGTAGTTAAGGTCGTAGAGAGATGCCCATACTGGGACTGAAGTGAGGCTGGAGTAGTCCAAAGTCATGCCATGACTCTAACGTTTGAGGAGGAGAGATATGGAACCATTGACAATCCACGGGCTTTCATGGAGGATGGAGATAAGATCTTCCTCATAGGCAAAGTGAAAAATAAACACTCCATTTTCATTTCGAAGAATCTTAGGTTGGGTCACAAGGTTCCAAGAGCGAGAAACAAAGGAAGCCATTCGTTGGAAGGTGAGGGGGCTGCCAAAGGGAAAGCCGACCACAGACAGGTTCCACTTGGAGATGGTGTCAGAGACATCCTCATTGGAGAAGTGAATGATGCCATCATCAAATCCTTGGGAGTAAGACAATGATACGTGATTCCAAGAGGTTGCATTAATGAGAATGTCCCTGAAAGAGGCATTTGGGTATCCTGCGGCCGTAAAGCATTCATCATGGGGGCTAACCGAGGGGTCGGTGGGGACGGTTACCAAGGGGGGCCAAGCAAGGCAGAAGGTCAAAGCCATTTGAAGGTCCAAAGGAGGAGGAGGGTTGCTAGGTTGGTCATGTGAGTATGGTGTGGGTAATCCCTTTGAAGAAGATGGTGGAAGAGGGGGAAACAAGACTTCCGAAGAGATGATCGGTGTTGGTTCGGTCGGTGGTTTGGAAAGACGAATGTTGTTTGATCGAATGAGATCCTCAGGAATCGACTCAAACGGGCTAGCGGGATGAGATGGAGAATCTGGCTTTGTAGGGGGAGAGGTCTGCGGTTTTGCTCTAAGATCTTGATCGAGTATTTCATGGAGCATTTTGAACCTCCCATGGTGGTGCCGGAGGAAGTGGGGGGCGTGGTGGGATGGCCATACTGGTGACAGAGGCTGGTTGAGAGCCTATCTCTAGGAAAAGAGAGCGTTTTCAACGGTATATTGTTTACTTAGTTTCCACCTTCCGTTTTGTCTTTATAAATTAGGATTGGATAGTGCTTGACTTGCAATGAGAGTAAAACAAACAAGAAGGAGCACAAGAAACTGCAAGAATAAAATTAATTTTAATCATTAGATACAAACTTCAAACTTTGTTGAGTAAGTTCCCTGTTTGTAATTTTAACATAAACTAACCAACTGAGCAAGACCAAGATCAAGGAAAACAGCGAACGCATAACCAATTTCAGTAACTGAATACACCAGACAGACCAATACAACGTAGATTTCCACGAAAGCCGTCCTTGGATTCGTGAAGAAGTAAAACACGGAGAGGTGGCTTGTGATGTTGGGAGAGAACTCACCACCAGCAAGACCTCGATATTTGAAGTAGAGGAGAGGCTCGACCAAGGGCCCTTGGCGGCGGCTCAAAGTTCCGGTGATGGTTAAGGGTAGACTTCTCTAGCAAGCGAGGTAGAGGAGCAGGGCGATAGAGGGCACTCCGGCGGCGTTAAGGAAGAGGCGGCCATTCACGCTCCTCCCAACTAAAGGAGATGCGAAGAGAAGGGAGAAGGAGAGCGTTGTTGATTTTAGGATTTGTGTTTTGATGGTTAAAAATCAAGGCTACTATTCGGGCGGACTCGCACCTTCATAGAGGCGGAGTCCGCCTGCGCCCAAGGAGACGCGGAGGCGCACTCCGCCTCCGCGTCTCCTTGCCCGTTATAGTTTCGAAAAATTTGACCATTGGACTAGCCATTGGGAAATATAGCCGTTGTGGATTTTTGGAGCCTATATAATAACATGTGAGACTCATTCACCTTCATCCAAACCTGAACAACGTAAAGAAAAAAGTCGTTAATGTAGAATCCGATGGTGAAAGCTCGATGATGCCGTTCGATATTGAAAAATATAGTAATCCGGAAGAAATTCTCGCAAAACTTGAATTAAGTGTACAAACTCATTTTTATACTTTACTGTTATGTCGTTTTATTTTGTCGGTATTATAGAATTTTCAATGTTAGAATAGAGAATCGAAATTATAGAAGTAGCAATGTTAGAATAGAGAATCGAAATCATAGAATTAGCAATGTTAGAATAGAGAATCGGAATTATAGAATTAGCAATGCAAGAATGGAGAATCGGAATTATAGAATTAGCAATGTTAGAATAGAGAATCGGAATTGTAGAATTAGCAATGTTAGAATAGAGAATCGGAATTATAGAATTAGCAATGTAAGAATAGAGAATCGGAATTATAGAATTAGCAATGTAAGAATAGAGAATCGGAATTATAGAATTAGCAATGTAAGAATAAAATGATGTGTATTTTTAAAATAATACTCTATGTTATTTTTATTTAGGATCTTATGGATTACTCTCGTGCTCTCGGTACCATTATTCGTCAAAATTTGAGCTTCATGGATATTTTGCGGATAGAGAGAACTTATTGGGATGGGCTCGGTATGTGGCCAACGCTATGAATATGGTGTTAGTCATTAAAAAATCATGGTTGGATAGAAGGGGTTTTTGTATCCTACAATTGGGTTGTGATAGACACGGAGGACCTAGAAAAGAAAAAGACGTAGATCCCGATCATGTTCCAAGTTCCAGCCGGAAAAAAAAAACTCGAAGAAGTGTATGTGTTTGTTTGAGCTTGTAGGAACCCAAATTGAAGAGGAAAAGTGGACGGTGAGGGTTGTATGTGGAATCCACAACCATATAATTCCTTCGGTGTTAAGAGGTCATGCATATGTTGGACGTATGACTCCGAAGCAGAGCCGAAAGGTGGAACGTGAATTGAGTTCTGGCTTAAAACCGAGACATATATTAAAATCCGTACAATTAGAGGATCCCGACAGTGTCACCTCCATCCGACAAGTTTACAACACTGGTTTGAAGATTAGAATGGAACAAGCCGAAGGAAGATCTACATTACAACAAGCACTTCACACGTTGACGGAACGTGGATACTATATAAACACTCGGAGAAGTCAAGATTCCAATGAAGTGATTGATTTCTTTATCTCACATCCCGACTCGAGGCATTTGCTCAACATGTTTCCCTATGTTATTGTGATGGACTCGACATATAAGACCAACAAGTAAGCTTCAATTCAAGGCACGTTTTTACTTTATTTCATACACTCATTCTTATTTTCCTTAGAAATTGTAACTCGGTCGTTGTTTCGTATTACTTTTAGGTACAATATGCCATTGTTGGAGATCGTAGGCATCACTAGCACCAAGAAGGCATTCGCAATTGCTTTTGTGTTCATGGCACAGGAGAATAGAGATCATTACGAGTGGGCTTTGAGGAGGGTCCGTAATTTGTTGTACGGAAAGACGCCGGAGGTGATTGCCACTGATCGTGAGCTTGGTTTTATAAGCGCCTTGGGTGTAGTATTTCCCGAGGTGAAGCATATATTGTGCACATTTCACATAAAGTGCAATATAGTTGAACAGAGCGGCACTTGTTTTGCGCAATAAGGAAGCGGAAGCCCTCTTCATATCCCATTGTCATGCCTTGTTCGAGTCAAGATCCCCTGGAAGCTACCAACACCGTTTGCTGGAAATGAGAGACTATTGACAATCATCTCCGAGGTTAATGACCTATCTAGAGACGACTTGGCTTGACCCGTACAAGGAGGCAATTGTTCGAGCATGGACTGACCTACATCATCATTTCGGCACACGGACGACAAATGCGTAAGTTATTTAAACATTCACTACATTGTTAAACATTTCTTCGTTTATTGTAATAAACTTTTCTTCTTAGGTGTGAGTCCGCGCACAAGTTGTTGAAGCAAACACTAGATTTTAGTGTTGGAGGATTTCAGCTAGTTTGTGATAGCATACATTTGATGGTCACGGACCAAGTCCAAAAGCTACAAGCTTCTCTAGAGATGTCACTTGAGAGGATTCCACGAGAGGTTAGTATACCAAAAGTTTAATTGATAAAAATATTGTTAAATATTTATTTGATATGTAATAAACCTTTTTTTGCAAGTGTGTATACCGATATTTGACTTGCTCCGTGACTACGTAACAAATGAGTGTTTCACGCTCTTGTGGAATAATTACACCAAGGCTCGACATACAAGAGATGATGAAGGATGTTGGGATAGTTATTGGAGAGAGGTTTATGGAGTGCCATGTGTGAATGACTTTAGACTAGCAATCCGGGCTCGTAGACCTATCTATTTGTCACAGATACACCCTTATTGGAAGCAAGTTCATTGGAATCCGGTTTATTTTTTGGATGGTTATATTGGTGATGATGATGATGATGATCGTTCGAACCCGGGTCAAGCGACACTGAACAAGTTTAGAGAAAGAATGGACTCAAATATGTTAAGTCCGGATGAGCAAGATAAGATTGCATCTTTTCTGGAGGATATGGAAAACCCCGGGGGTACGACAATGAAGGAGCCGGCACAGAAGGTCAATGCAAAGGGACAACCTCCAATCCCGAGATCAACTAGAAGAGAGCCTAGTTCTTTTGAGCATTCTGCTACACGTGGTCCTGGGCGTCCGAAAGGAAAGAAAGCTAAAGATGTAGATTCTACACCGGAGTTGACTCCTACGAGTAGAGCCCGTCGTAAAGGAAAGCAACCCGCGAAGGCCGGATTTTGTTTGAGGGAAGAAGATTTTCCAAAGTTCATGGAGCCTTATGTATTGAGAGTAAGGGATGTACCAAGAGACGGCCATTGTGGATATAGAGCAATTTCCGCGGTGATGGGATTCTCGGATGAGGATTACTTGATAATACAGTGAGATATGGTTATGGAGTTCAATGCGAGAAGGGAATTTTATTCCAAGGTAACTAAGTCTTCCGGTTATATTAAAGTTTTAATTATAATCCATGATTTTACATAATCTTACTTGTTAATCATTGCATTGTAGAATCCTCAATCATGTTGACAAAGTCATTCAAAACGTTTATTGGACGAGTAAGTCTCCATGTCCAGAACCAAATTGGATGGAAATACCGATGATCGCATGTGCAGCCGCCACCTACTATAAGACTGCATTGGTTGTCCTAGGGAACATTCCAGCGACATTCCTGCCTATGATTGTCACCGCTCCCAACCAAGAGGCCCCTACGGTCATTTGTTCGTTAGTGTATATATATAACAACACACACTTTGTGCCGGTAGGTCGACGTTTTACTTTCATTCAATGGACGTCTATTTAGACCTAATATTTACTAACCGTTTTCTGTAATTTCATATTTGTAGGTATGGTTATAAGATGATGCTCCGTTACTATTGTTGAGCGACGCTTGGAAAAATAACCATGATCCAAGTGTTGATGGATGGGATGCGCCGTTCATTGAAAGGATAGCTCGTTATGAGGATCTTCGTCGAACATGGGGAGTTGAACACAATAGTGCAGGATATCTTTAGCCGTTTTCAGAAACCTTACTTGAAATCGTGTTTTAGACGTTATTATTGAATTTGTTGACATCATGTTTTAGTCGTTTTCATATACTGTTCTCATTATGTTTTAGTAGTTTGAAATAGTTGATTGAAACTTAGGTGAAATAAAATCGCTAAAGAAAACATCAATAGTAAAAAACAATACATATTATCCATCCAAAATAAACATAACAGTATCAAAACAAAAAAAAACATACACTCAAGTGTAATATCCATCCAAAATAAACATAAGAGTATCGAACTACAACTACAAATGTCCTGGAGGATGCTGTGAAGCCCGGACCTGAGATGGAGCCACAGGAGGCGTACGCCTAACTACCTCCTCTACCATGAAATCTATATCCTCGGCAGAATACGGAAGACTGCGAGCCTGCATCTCTCGTAGACAACCTACAAGAATGTGAAGACGCTGCAATACAGAAAATAAAATTTTAAAATAATTGAAAATTACAATAAAGAGTAAATTAAATGTTAAAAACAAACGTACTCTTTGATGTGAAACCGGAACATGTGGGGGACGGTCTATAGGTAACTGGAGTGCAGTGGACGTCGGCAAGACATACGGATGGAAATGGACCGTATACCAAGACATGTACGCATCATCGACGAGCCAAGGAGAGGTAGCTGGTATCAATCCAACTAGTGAAACTCTGGTCTCCTCTAGATGGCGGGATGCCCAACGATCGTATGTGAGGGGATATGAAAGCCTAGATTCACGTCCGGTCGCCGGACGAATCTCATGAAGGGGAGGAATCCGGGATAGAGGCATTGTCTGTACGTATCCAAACTGTCGCAAGAACCGGTCCGGCATATACGCCTCCTCTATGTCGGATATCCGTATGATACCCCGATACCGAGAAACACCATACTCTACGCCAAAATCAAGCACACGCTCATCATACGGGGTAAAGCACACATCCTCCGCCCTCATCTGGTCCAACTGAGCTCGTAAGGAGTGTAGCCTCTCTACGGTAATAGACGGAGTCTTCAGGACAGAAAGTCTCGAACACCACCGTGCATGACCAAGCATATCCAGATCCTCCACAGCGGCACATCCCAATGACGGGAAATGTGCGTAAATCCAAAACTATACAAATTCTTTTATTAATTTCAATCTTATCAATAAAGTGACGTTATATAAAGAAAAATATTTATAACAATACACTTGTCACAGGGCAGTACATCCTGCCATCGTCGTCACCTTCTTCCTGGTGGCGTCCCCCAAACATCTGTAAAGATAAGCAAGGGTCCCGGTGCCCCAAGCATACGCTGGCTCTGTGGTCAGCACTCACGTCATCTACATCTCGTCGCCACTCACGTAATCTACTAAATGTGTCGAGCCTCCGAACAACTCTAATCACGGGGGAATCCATACCGGCCCATATAACGCTGGCTCTGTGGTCAGCATAGCATATCAATAAAGGAGGAGGTACGTCCTCCTCTACCTGCTCCTCATCACGTACATGCTCAGGTAAGTCGTCCGGCTCCCTCTACTGTGGTATGTCCTGCTGTGGTATGTCCTGCTGCTGCTGCTCTACCTCAACTGGTATCTCCTCATGCTCATCCTCAGTATATCATCTAAATGAGACATATCGTGCGCAGACTCCTCCGTGTCGTAATCAGCAGAAAGTGAAATAGGTACGACATCCTCCTTGCCAGAAGCCAATGTGAGTGCATGAACCTCTGCATCTGTAGGTGCATCCACAGGTGCCTTAACGGATGCCTCTACAGCTGCATCTACAGGTGCTTGAACGGATGCCTCTACAGCTGCTGATGCAAGTCTAACTCGTCGATCTACAGCCTCTCGACGGGCGGAAGCTGTGACTAATCTCGTCGCCCTCTTCCTCTTCTCTTTGACAGTCCTCAACGCACGCTGAATATTTTTTTAACTCAAATTTTTATTTTTATAATATATACATATATATTATAAATGTATATATATATTTATATATAAAATTGTGCTATTATTATAATCATATACATATATAAATATATATATATATATATATATATATATATTACATTAACTATCATAAAATCGATAATAGTCCAATTACAATTATTCCTAACTAGCCGAACCTAACTAAACTAAGTAGTTTTAATACTACTAACTATCGTTAATAGTCCAATTACAATTATTCCTAACTAGCCAAACCTAACTAAACTAACTAGTTTCAATACTACTAACTATCGAAATTAATCCAATTTCAATTATTCCTAACTAACCGAACCTAACTAAACTAACTAGTTTCAAGTATAATGCGAAAAATAAATAAACGATAAAAAAACAATATTAACTAACCTGGAATCGATTCACAAGTGGTCTACTCCTAGAGCTCTCTATATCTGAATCTCCCTCCATTGTTGGACGTATCGAAGAAAAGAAGAAATGGATGAAAATAAGAGAAAAAAAATAGAGGGCAAGGGAAGTGCGTGACGGCTGCGAAACGCGAGGGCAAAGGACACGGAGCGGTAGCGAAGAAAACAAGGGCAAGGGAGGTTGGCCTCCGCGCCTCCTTAAAAAGGCGGAGGCGGGCTGGGCAGGCGCGCATGGGCCTCACGCAGGCCCAATGCGCGAGGGCCTGCGTGGCCTCGCAAGGCGCCGGCGCAGGCCCCTATGCCGGCGCCGGATAAAATCACTCTTAAAAATTGATGGGGTACATTTACTAAATGAAAAAGGCTGAATTTACAATGTAGGCCTTTTACAATGTAGAGTTTGGATTTTGGGCCTCTCATAATTTCATTTAGAAAATGGGCTCCTATTGTAGAAAAAATCAGAAAAGTAAGGGACATAGGTATCTAGACTGATTTGATGGGTGACATGTAGAAAAAATCAGAAAATAGACCAATCAATTCAGTCAGCCCATCTTCTTCCCTCCATTGTCCCTTCTTCTTCCCTCCTTTCAAACGTAAATTTATATCTGGGTATCCATATGCAGCTCTTTTCTTCTTCCAATTGAAACGCAGGAATCTGGACTGCTTGTTGAGCTTCTATTTCTGGGTAAGTAGTGTTTGTTCCTATTTCTGGGTAATCTCGAACTTCCTGGGTAATGTATTTGTGGGTAATCTGAAGTTTCTCATCTTTTGTTTTTGTGAATCTAAAACACTGAAACTTCCTGTTCTATTTGTGGGTAAGCAGTGCTTGTTTACATTTTCTATTTGTGGGTAAGCAGTGTTTGTTTGTATCCATGGATAATCTTCAACTTGTCATCTTCCTGGGTAATGTATTTCGGGGTAAGATGAAAGCCTGAAAATTCTCATCATCCTGGGTAATGTATTTCGGAGTAATCTAAACCAGTCAAACTTCTTGGGTAATCTATTTTTGGGTAATCTCAAAATTCCTGGTTAATGTATTTCGGGATAATATGAAACTTCTCATCTTCCTGGGTAATGTCAAACTTCTTGGGTATCCATATACTCCAACACTAATATACACATATCTATATAATCTAAATAACTGAACTTGGGTAAACATACAATTGGGTAAGCATACAATTGGATAAGCACATATCCATATACTCCAGCACTAATATACACATATCCATATCCATATAATCTAAATAATTGGAATTGGGTAAGCATTTTTTGGGTAAGCACGTATCATATACTCCAACAGATATTCATATAATCTAAATAAGTGAACATTACCATACCCAAAAAGTAACTACGTATGCATACAATTGGGTAACCCTAGTATCAGCGGAAACCCTAGCTTCATCCGCCATCGAAGTCTCGCCGGCCATCCTACGCTCCTCTGCTTCAATAACAGCCTGCGTAAACCCTAGACTGTAAGAGGGCGCCGGAATCTAAGCAGAAAAGGAAGGGAGATCCGCCACTAAAACAACGTTCCCAAGCGGTTTCAGGGGAGGAAGAAGAGGGCAAAGAAAGGAGAAATGGACGCGGTTTGGGTAAGGTTGAAGAATAGGGCGCAAATGAAGGGGAAGTGGGCGCCGCCTTTAGCGGACGAAGAAAGAGTGCGCCGGCTTCACCGGAGGGAGAGGGTAAAGAAAGGAGAAGTGGGCGCCGGCTTTGTGGTACCAGTGGCGTAGACCCTCCTCGTGTCAACCTTGACGGCGAAACCCTAGATCTCTCGCTTGCCCTTCTCCTGCTCGAAGGAAACTCTAGATCTCTCGCTCACCCTTCGGTGTCAGCTTGGTGGCCAAATGTCCTGGCGGCGAAACAGTGCTCCCTGTCGTTGAAACTCCGGCGGATCTCCGTTTCATCCTCTATTTCTCCTTCTTCTCTTTCGTTCCTTTCTAGATCTGATTTCTTTCGAATGAATGTTTTCTCTTTCTTCTCTGCAAATAATACCAACAGTCATTTAATATTCATTTTTTTGACAGCCCATCCATCCATCCATCTTTTTTTGGGAGGCCCACAAATACAGCTATTAATTTTTTTGCAGGCCTAAATTATACTAGAAGCCCACTTTGCAAAAGTAAAATTTTAGGAGCCCTATTTTCCTCATTTTTTCAATGAAAAATGACTATGAGCCTATTTAGTATACTAAAAACTAAAAAAGGTTTACTTACCAAATTAGCCCTTCTTTTAATTTCCATAATTTATTTCCTTCATCTTTTTCATTCTCTTATCAAACGAGATTAAAATAATTATTTCTCCCTCATAACTCCTATAATCATAACCCTATTAATTTTTTCATCTACCAAACAAGACCTATGAAGATTATTGTAGCTTATCTGATGATATTACAATATAATGTACCCTACAAATTTCATATTTAATTACAAAGTATTACATCAACTTTAATAAGCTTATGTAATTATGCTCTCTCAAACACCCATCAAGCTTATAACAAAAATCAATCAATTAACTATTTATTTCAACTACTCAATAAGCTTTAACTACCAATAATCATCGGTTTGCAAGCCCTAAAAGCTCTAAACGCTCTCTTTGCTTGTGCGTTCCATGCAGGAGGTCGGCCACCAGCCACCTCCATCCCCAGCGTAGCGCCAAGCTGTGCCCCCCTGCTTTTCTCTCTCTTCCTCACCATGGGAGGCTCAAAAAAAACAAAGAAATACTCTATCAAATTGTCTGAACTAAATCACAGCCCTAGCCATATCCCCAAAACAACTATCCCATCGAACCCGCGGAACCCCGTCCACTCCGTCCTTGAGGAGATCTTTCGATCTAATAATCTCCTCCTCTCTAAATCTTTGTCCTCCAAACTGCCTGAACTTCCACCCATCTTACCACCAGTGCTTTCCTCGGAGGACCTATCCCCCCCCCCTTTTTCTTTGCAAAAGAGCCTCATTCGGAATCTCCAACCCCCATCACACCCCTTTCACCTTCCACTGGCCCTTCCCAAGAAGCTTTACCCATGATTAATATGGCGACAAAACTCCCCACTCCCAACACTCCTCTCGAGCCTGTCCATCTATTCAATGGAAACGCGCCTAATGCTCTGGCCTCGGGAAACCCCATCATTCAATGCACCCATCCGCATGCGGAAATAGAACCCCCCTACCCTCCTCTTTGCATGCTACTGTTGGGTCCCCCCTACCCTCCTCTCTGCATGCCCACATCTCTACACCTCCCCTACCATGCAATAAAACAAACAATAACATCCACGTATCCTTCAAAGACCTTCTCTCCAATACCCCTTCCTAGAACCATATTCCACTTCCGTTCTCTCCAGGAATGGATAGTGGCGTTATCCCCTTCACCACGGAAGAAGTCTCTGACTCATTGGCTAAGTGGAACCGTTCTTTGATCGGCTTCCCCTTGGGTAGCCCCTTGGCTTACTAGCGTATGAAATCCTTTCCGCTGCACTCTTGGAGCACTATCTCAAAGCCTACGATTATCAAGAACGACAAAGGGATTTTTGTTTTCCAGTTCGCCTTGGAAGACGATCTAAACCTTGTCCTCCTCAATAGTCCGTGGATTATCAATGGTTCGACATCGCTCCTACTGAAACGCTGGCACCATGGCATGCCTCTTGACTACTCTTCTCTATCCTCTATTCCGATTTGGGCCACCTTGTACGACCTGAACTACCGCTTCTGGTCGCCACACATGCTTGCTAAGACTGACTCAGCTATCAGAGTTCCCATTCTTACCGACTCTTGCTCGGCCAACCAAGAACGACTCGTATTCGCTCGAATCCTTGTTGAAATATCTGCTGCGAAGCCTCTTCGGCGGGAGGTCACTTTTGTCGGCCCGGATGGTGAGACTATCATGCAAAAGGTCTCCTATGAGTGGATACGGGAACATTTCCCTACTTGCATGTTGTTTGGCCATCGATGCAAGGCCTCAAAGCTCCCTAAAGTAAAGCAAAACTCTAAAAACCTCAAAACCCGTACCCTACCCCCTCAAACAAACCCCCACTCCTCCCAACCCCGGTCAAAGGACTCCTTCTAGAAAACCCACCTTTGAGCATGCCGCTTGCCGCTACACATAACCCCCTACCATCTCGCCGTCTGAAAGAGGAAACATAAACCTGACGAGAAATAACCCCAAAACCCTTGTTGTCCCCACCTCCAAACAACCACTTTTGCAAGATCATGCCTCAAACAAAAATGACCAAAGATCTCCCCCTTCTGATGTGGGTGATCCTCCCTTACCCACCTCCTACGCAGGAACCTGCTCTTCCAAACCCAGCTTCTTTCCCTCCCCCTCCCTGCAACACAAACCGAAGACAGATCAATCCCATCTCCCCTCTCTGAGGCAAGTTTAAAGGAACCTTTCCTTGCTCATAAGGTTAATCAATGAATTTGAACATTTGCACTTGGAACATTAGAGGGTTAAACCACCCAAACAAGCAAAGAGCTATACGTGACATAGTAAACCGTCACCACCTTGATATCCTTGCAATTCTTGAAACTAGACTAAACAACACAAAGATGACCAAGCTTTCAACCCTCCTCCCTAGTTAGAACCATGCTTCAAACTTCTCTCCTTTACACAAGTGTAGGATTTGGATCTGGTGGAATCCAAATGCAGTCACCCTCAACCCCATCTTCTCCAATGACCAACTCATCCACTGTGATCTTGCCCTTCCAAACTTTCAAAACAATCTCACATGTACCTTTGTTTATGCCCACAACCTGCCGGTGGAGCGTGAACCCCTTTGGAACAACATTGCTACGATTAAACTTCTCAACCAGGATCAACCCTGGGTCCTGCTTGGTGATTTTAACACCATCCTTTGCCAGGCGGAAAAGATCACAAACGGCTCTATTCATCCTTCAGCACTACCCCAGAGCTTGCTGATTGCCTCTTGCTAAATGATCTTTCTGACCACCACTTCTCCGGATGTAAGATGACTTAGAACAATAAACAAATCCGGAACAGAATTTGGTGCAAGCTCGATAGGATTCTCATCAACTTTTTATGGTCCACTACTTTCCCCAACTCGTCTGTCCTATTTGAAAATCTTTCCATCTTGGATCACTCCCCTAGCATCCTCTCTCTTAACCGAGTCAGAAGCCACCCCAAGTGCCAGTTTCGATTCAACAACTGTTGGGCTTCTCATGAGTCATTTGCCTCCTCGGTTTCCGCTGCTTGGCTCACGTTTGATTCCTATATGTAGACATGGAAACAATATAAAAATGCTTGTGACGTTGCTCAGATGCACAAAGAGTAGCCTGAAGAAATTTCCTAGCGTGAAACTTGAGGACCTCTATTCGTCAGTGGAAAACCAAAAACAAACTCTGGTTGAAATCCAATCTAAGCTCCAACAGACGCCCTTGGACCTTGTCCTCTTAAACGCCGAGAGAAACACCACCCTAGACCTTAACTCAAAGTTGGATCTCCTACGATCTTCCCTTCCGCAGCTCCACAAAGCCGCCTGGATTAAATACGAAGATCAGTGCAGCTCCTATTTCTTCAAATCTATAACCGCTAGGAGAGCTTTAAATCAAATCAAGATCATCCATGATCCTAACAACCTATATGCGGGCCGCATCCATGATGCTAATAAGATTGCCCAACTGCTTGTTACGCATTTCTCTGAGATGCGTAACCCATCTGCTTCCCACAATCCACATAACCTCTTCCCGGACTGCAACCTCCCCACCATCCCTTCTGATATCTTCGATCTCATCTCAAACGATGTTTCTCGGGATGACATAAAGAGCTTTCTTTTCGGTATGGGTGATAAAAAAGCCCTAGTCCGGACGGATTCAATGCATTCTTCTTCAAGGCTACTTGGTCCACTACGGGCACTGTCTTCACTAACGATATTCAGGAGTTCTTCCGTGTGGGTAGGCTCTCCAAATAGCTTAACCACACTTCGATTTCCTTGATTGATAAAAATCCTAACCCGCTGTCTCCTGCAGACTTCCGTCCCATCTCTTTTGTAACACCTCTTATAAGGTCATCGCTAAGATCCTGGCTGAGAAACTCAATTTAGCTCTCCCCTCCATCATTGGTAAATACCAGGGAGCGTTTGTTAAGGGTCGCTCCATAAAACAACGTGCTTATTTGCCAAGAGTTGCTCAAGAAATATAATTAACGTAGGATATCCCCCAGATGCGCTCTCAAAGTTGACATTATTGAGGCATTTGATACCATAAACCACATATTCATTTTGTATTGCCTTTATAGGATGGGATTTCCGGAAAAGTTCATCAGATTGATTGAGGCTTGCATCTCAACCCCTACCTACTCGATTAACATTAACAGATCCCTCCACGGCTTCTTCAAGGGATCGCGTGGGCTTAGGCAGGGAAGCCCACTCTCTCCACCCCTTTTCGTCATTGCGTTGGAGGTTCTCTCCTCCATGCTCACCACAAACACATCTAATCTCGACTTCAATATCCACCCTAAATGCTCCTCACCCCGAATCACCCACCTATGTTTTGCTGACAATCTGTTACTTTTTTGCAGGGGTGACATCTCGTCTATTAACATCTTAAAGAACACTTTGGACCACATTGACAGGTTCTCGGGGCTTAATTTGAACCCCTCAAATTCGGCCCTTTTTCTTGGTGGGATCTCGTCGGATGATAGTTACTTGTTCTCTAGAGCTACATGCCTTCCTCTCAGAACCCTTCCGTTCACTTAATTGGGCATCCCGGTTGGTAGCAAACGCCTAAACGTCAGAGAATTCTCTCCTCTCATCTCAAAGATCACTAGCAAAGTTAACTCTTGGAGCGCTAGATGTCTCTCTTACGCTGGTAGAAAGCAGATTATTGCTACCATTCTCATGTCAATTCATCTCTATTGGAGCTCAGTGCTGCCCATTCAAGCGTCCATCAAACTCAAAATCCAAGGATCCTCCAATCCTTCCTCTGGTCCGGTAAGTCTTCTTCTGCTCGTGCCCTGGTTGCCTGGAATGTCGTTTGCAATGACTATGAAGATGGAGGGCTCGGATTCAATGAGATTCTATCCTAGAACAAAGCATGCATCTCAAAGCAAATATTCGACCTCGCCTCTCTCAATCCAAATGCAAATCTTTGGGCCGAGTGGATACACAAAAACATACTCAAAGGTACGTCAATCTGGCACTACCCTCCCTCCTATAAACACAGGTTCGTTTGGTGCTCGATTATAAAGATCAAAGACGAGATTCTGAGCGTCACTCCAGGCGCCCAGTTCATGAATCGCACCTCTTGGACGAATGGATGTTTCAAAACGTCTACCGCTTACAACATCATCTGGAAAGCCCCTCCACCCTCCCCTCAGTATAACTTGCACCACATTTGGAAAGGGATAAATGTCCTGAAATGCAGCTTCATCATATGGATCGCTAGCCACAACCGTCTCCCCACTCTCTCAAAGATCCTTCAGTGGAACCTAATTCAGGACGATACTTGCAAGCTCTGTAACTCTCATATGGAAGATGAAGGTCATCTCCTCCACTACTGTAACTTCTTCGTTCTAGTTATGGACCTCATTTCTAGGTGGACCCGCACACCTCCTCCTTACTCATACCATCAAAACATATGGGCTGGATCCGCTCCCTCAAACCTAAGAAGCATGACCTCATAACCCACATCCGTATCTCCTCAATTACCAGCTATGTCTACTTTGTTTGGAAAGCAAGGAATGATCTCATCTACAACAATACACCCACTCATTCCTCCTCATGCGCGTATTTTGCCATCAATGCCACAAAAACTTTTGTCACTAGCAGTTAGAAAGATCGTTTCTCAAACACCATCATGTGGGACAACATTCTAGGCATTCATTTTGCTTAAGTCAGCTTGTAAATTGTCTTCCTTTGGTCTAGTAGACCTTGATAGCATGTATTATAGTCTATATTTTGGGGCTAGTTTAGACGGTTTATCTTCATAAATCTGCATGTATGGATGTATATTCTTTGATTATTTTGTTGTGTTGTCTACCTTTGCGGGAATCAAGGTCTACACCTAGTTTCGTTGTAATCGTAGGTAAAATGGCTTTTTTGGACTAAAATGGAGCTAAGGGAGCTAAGGAGTCATTGGAGCTACATTCTGGAGCTTAAATAAGATGATAAAGAAAATTGACTTTGGACCAGATTCGAGAGATTTCACATTCAGTTGAGATTCACCTCGGTCAGCTACAGTACCACCTCGACCGAGGTGATCTTGAGGAGAGTCCCGACCGAGGCGAACACCCTGTCGCCGGCGAGATCTTTATTTTTGGCTAAGATCTTTTATTTTTGGAAGGAAGATATCTTATATTTTTTGCTGGATTTCTAGAAGGAAGATATTATTTTAGGCTGGTTTATTTTTAGAGATAGAGATATATTTTATAGAAAATTATTTTTTTAAGATATTATTATCTTTGGAAGATAATTCTCCTATATAAAGGGTTGGATTTTCCACAAGTTCAACCATGCTTACGGCATCTAACAATTGAAGGATTTTCTGGAGTTGGCTTTTGAAAAAGTTTGTAAGATCTTCTTAGATTTCTTTTGGTTTGTTGTCTTTTTTGATTTGTGAATGAGGAATGCTTGTTTGTTGATTGATTGATTTTGTTATTGAGACCTTTTTCTTAACGTTTTCTTGTTCGAATATTGATTCATTTTCCATTAATTTGATTATTGTTATCATGATGATTGTTGGCTAAGTTTCTTATGTGATTCTAGGGTGATTGGCTGAAGGTTGTGAAAAAGACGATAAAAATGATCTTTAATCCCAGCAGGACCCTGAAAGCTCGAGTCTTTACCTTAACCGACAAACACCTCGGTCAGTTATGGAACATCTCGACCGAGATGGTACATAAACTGAGCGAGGTGAACCTTTTCTGAACCTTATCTGAGTTAAGAATTTAAGTTTGCCAAATCCTATCCTTATTACACCTTTACTGGTTCGAACGGGAATTTAACTCTATGAGATCAAATCCCATAATTCCCCCGATGGAAAAAACAACTCGTCCCCCGATGCTCATACAAATTATTCAGCGAGCCTAGGATGAGACTTACCCGGTGATTCCTTTGTTTGTTTACCTAAGATCATGAGTGTAGGTAATAAATGTTTATCCTTTATTGGGGTTTGAGTGTGCCTTCATCCCATCTTTGTGAGTTAGACTGAGACTTACCCGGTAAAGGTTGATTCTATTCCCTTGGGTGGTGTGTTGGTTTGAGATTATAGTTCCTTTTCTTAGTACCTTGAGACTTACCCGGTAATAGGAGCTTTGGTTTGGGATAGTGAGTAGTGAGACTTACCCGGTGATCTATTCCCACCTTAGAAACACCTTCCCTTTGCAAACCTCAGCTTTGTCCACGTTATCCTTTGAGATCTTGAGTCGGAACCACAACTAGATGCTTTAATCCTTAGAATCCGCATTTCCCCTTACTTGACTTTTACATCATCTTTGATTGCTTTAATTTGTAGTCATTTGCATATTTGACAACCTGATTCCGTGCTTTGTTTCACCATAGTCCCTGTGTTCGACCCCTAGAATTCTTGCTTTTATTACAATTGATCTGTACATTGCGGGTTCGCATATTGTTCAAGCATACTTCTTGGGTTATAATATTTAAAAAGCTTGCACACACCTTTTGCAGCGAACAAGTTTTTGGCGCCGTTGCCGGGGACTTGGTCTAGACCAAGCCGGTTTCGGTTGTCTTTTGGGGCGATAACTATTGTTGCTTTTGACTACTCTACTTGAGTGTTTTCTCAGGATCTTTCCTTAGGTTTATGCGAAGAACTCATGTTGGAAAGGAAATCGTTCCCTATGATCCCGAACCAGAAAAGACCTACAAGCAAAGATTAAAAGAAGCTAAGATGGCCAATCAAGACGATCGTGATCTTGAAGCCAAATTAAAGGAGGCATTGGAACAGCTACGCCTCAATAGAGAAGAGTTGCAGCGAGAGAGAGAAGAGACTCGCGTAAGAACTGAAGGAATCGAAGCAGATATGGCCACTCTAAGGGCCCAGTTTCTACCTCGACCGATCCCATATCCTCGACCGAGGCAAGACCCAGTTCATGTTTCCCCGGCCGATGTACACCTACCACCTCGGACGCCTATCCGAGATGTTCTTTTTGCTGGAGTTCCACAAACTCTAGGATAGAGGATGGACCCCAATCAGCAAGTCAGGCTTCCTAGAGTCAACCTAGGTGATCCAGCTGAGCATGATTATGAACTTCGACCGCAAGTTCTAACCATGATCCGACAATGTAAATTTGGAGGTTTGGAGAACGAGTCTCCGCATCAGAATTTGCAAAACTATGAGATTCTGATGGAGAGTTGAGACCTTCAAGATTGGAGAATAACAACTACAAGTTGAGGCCTTTCTACTTCTCTTTGATAGACAAGGCGCTTGTTTGGTATCAATCTCTTCCGGCCGGAAAAATCAACACTTGGGAAGCGATGACGACGGAGTTTCTTACTAAGTTCTTTCCTCCCTCTAAAACCGCTGAAATGAGGGGAAAGATCAACGCTTTTATTATGAAGGACAAGGAGAGTTTGTCCAAGTCATGGGAGAGATTCAAGGATATTCTATTGGATTGCCCACATCAAGGGATTCCAAAGATCAAGTTGTTGGAAATCTATTTCAAAGGTTTGGATGGAGCGACTCAATTCAATCTCCAACTACTTTCTGCCGGCACATTCACGGACATGCCGATAGATGAAGCTTGGGATTTCATTGAAAAGAAAGCTTTGCATATGGAGAAGTAATCCCATCAATGAACTGAAAATGGAGAAAGGAGAGTTAGCTTCCAGGACACATCATCAAATGGAGCTTAACTCACCTCGCTTAGCAATGAAGTAAAGGCATTGAAGGAGCTTTTAGTAGCTCAAATGAAGAAGGAGCAAGATGGAGGATATCAAGGAAGAAACAACTATCAAGGGCTGCGGAACAACAATTACAACAACAATAGAAACACCAACAACAACAATTGGAGATCTAATCAACAAAATCCGGGTAACCCTTATTCTCATGCTAATAATGCTTTTAACCCCTCCTCTTCTTCTTCTTCTTCTACTCCATTGAGAAGCCAAGAGCCTGGATCGAGTTCGTCCCATCCAGAGAAGAAAGATCCAGTACTGAAGGCAATTCTGATCAATCTCAACGCTATGGATACATCGATGACTTCATTTTCGAAGGCACAAAAAGCCTTAGAGCAACAATTTTTCAACAAGGCGAATGAAGCGCCAAGAGATCCAGAGAAGCTCCCAGTAAGGACAGAGAGCAACCCTAAAGTACAGATTATGGCAATAACGACACGAAGTGGACTGAAGTTTATGTTCACTTCGGTCGCCTTGTTGAAGAATTGTCGATCTTCACTTCGGTCGAGGTGCCAACCGAGGTGGAGCCCCAGAAAGCAAAAGATAAATCTGAAGTTTATGTTCCACCTCCTGCTTATAAACCACCACTTCCATTCCCTCAGTCAAAGGTGAGAGCACATCTAGACAAGCATTTTGGTAAGTTTCTAGACTAAATGAATAAACTACACATTAACATCCCTTTCCTTGATGCCAGTCTAGGGATGCCCGCCTATGGAAAGTTTCTGAAGGAGATTCTATCAAGGAAGAGGAAGCAGGAAGACTTTGGAGAAGTGAGGATGACATCTAAGTCCTCGTAGCTCATTCAAATCATGAAGGAGAAGATGCCTCCCAAATTGAGAGATCCCGGTTCATTTTGCATTCCCATTCATGTTGGAGATGTAACCTATGAGGCGTTGTGTGATCTAGGAGCCAGTGTGAGTATCATCCCGCTGGAGTTATGTCAAAAAATCGGACTTGGAGAGCCCAAGCCGGTGAAGATAAGGCTATACATGGCGGATCGCTCCATTATCCCGTGGGCATTTTGGAAGACGTTCCCGTCAAGTTAGGTAATTTCTATTTACCTATAGACTTTGTCGTACTTGACATTCCTGTAGATTATCCCGTTCCTATCATTCTCGGGCGACCATTTCTAGAAACTTCGGGTTGCAATTTGGATTGTAAGAACGTCAAGTATAAATTCAACATTGGCGGTGATCAAGTGGAGTTTGCATTCTTGCTCCAATGAAAGGAGAGCTGTTGGAAGACGACATCTTCAACATCTATGATGAAGAAGAATCAAGGAAATTGGTGAGCTCTATCCTTATTAATGACCCTCTTGAAAGAGTTCTTAGTTTTAGTTTAATGGAGGAAGGTATAGATGTTTCTTGTGATGCAAATATACGGAGCTTAAAAGCATTGGAAGCAAATCCAGGAGCTAAGATTGAGAAACTAATTCAGGGGAAGAAGAGCACTTTAGGTTTCAGTCCCAGTTCTAGTACCTTGACTGAGGCACTTTCTGGACCAAGTGAGGTGTTCTTATCTGAAGAACATTTCGGTCACCCACCTTGGACACTGACCGAGACAGCAAGCGAGATGTTGTCAACTAAGGACAACAAACTTCCTAATTCTTTTTTCTGAGAGTCATTTACAGTTGATGGAGCACTGGCTCCGCCAAATGTCTGATGGTAAAGAGCTTTGGTATGCTGATATTGTCAATTACCATGTTTGCCAGGAAATACCGCCAGGATTGACGTACGCTCAAAGGAAGAAGTTATTCAAGGATGTACGCCATTACTAGTGGAATGAACCTCTACTTTTTAAGAGAGGTCCGGATGGGATGCTTCGACGATGCATTCCGGAGGATGAACTTGCTAGTGTTATACGGCACTGCCACTCACTTTCTTGTGAAGGACATGCTAGCACTCACAAGACGTGCGCTAAGGTATTACATTCTGGTTTCTTTTGGCCTACATTATTTAAGGATGTGCAAACGTTTGTTGTTTCTTGTGATGGATACCAAAGAACAGGGAACTTGTCTAGAAGGAACGAGATTCCACTCAACAACATTCAAGAAGTTGAGATTTTTGATGTATGGGGAGTCGATTTCATGGGACCTTTCCCTTCATCAGCAGGGAACCTCTACATTCTCCTAGTTGTTGATTACGTCTCTAGATGGGTAGAAGTCATCCCCCCCCTAATGACGCCATGGTGGTTGTGAAGTTCTTCAATCGAACTATCTTTCTACACTTTGGGACACTACGCATCATAATCAGTGATGGAGGGACACATTTCATCAACCGAAAGTTTAAAGCACTTCTATCAAAGTATGGGGTAACTCACAAGGTAGCAACCCCTTATCACCCTCAAACTAGTGGGCAGGTCGAGATCTCGAATAGAGAAATCAAGGCAATTTTGGAGAAGACCGTCTCTAGGACGAGGAAGGATTGGTCCATGAAGTTGGACGATGCTCTTTGGGCTTATAGGACCGCATTCAAGACTCCCATTGGTACCACCCCTTACAATTTGGTATATGGGAAATCTTGTCATCTACCCGTTGAGCTGGAGCACAAAGCATATTGGGCAATCAAGTGGTTGAATTTTGACATTCAGGAAGCCGGAGAGAAGAGAATACTGGACATCAATGAGCTAGAGGAGCTGCGCTTAAACGCTTATGAGAATGCCAAAATCTACAAGAAAAGAACAAAGAGATGGCATGACAAGCGTATCATTCCTAAGGAATTCAAAGAAGGAGACCTAGTTCTAGTCTTCAACCCCCACCTCCGCCTCTTTCCAGGTAAGTTGAAATCTAGATGGACAGGACCTTACGTTGTGAAAAATATTTTTCCCTATGGTACAGTTGAGATTTGGGGTGAAACAAGTGGAAGCTCTAAGGTCAACAGTCATAGGCTGAAGAAGTACCGACCGGAAGTCCAGGATGAAGAGATTGCACCTCTCTACCTTGTTTAAGGATGATGTACGGTCCAGCTAGCGACCTTAAATCAAGCGCTTCTTGGGAGGCAACCCAAGGTATTGCTTTTTTTCCCTTTTTCTAGCTTAGTTTTAGATAGTTTGCTTTGCTTTGCTTTTGGCGTCCTGTAGACAGAAATCAGGTACTTTCTAAGGAAGGATTACAGCTCGGGAGATACACTGGAAGGATAGAAGTTCGAGAAATTGAGAAGACGAAGTTTGACTGAGACACATCTCAATTGCCGTCACAGCACCTCGACCGAGATGTTCTTGGGGCAACCGAGACGACTAGGTCTGACACCCAATCAGACACCTCGGTCTGATCGGGACCACCTCAACCGAGGTGAAATCAAATTCTGTGAGGGGTATAAAAGGCGAGACGGTTTTTCTCTCTCCTCACTTTTCCCTCCCACACTCAACCTCGACCGTAGCGGCCTAAATTGCTCAAATCTTCAAATCTTGCTCGTTTCTTGCGATTTTTGGTTCGATTACACTAGAGGAAGCGAGAGGATCGATTTCCAAGCATCAATCAGTAAGGAAAACGCTCCAAATCTGCAGAATCTGAGTATTTCTTCCAAAAACCCTAACTTCTCTCCTTCCACTGATTTAGGACAGATCTGGCTTTGGTTGCCAATTTCTCTTGCTGAAAAGGGTATAAATATCCCATAGGAAGCATTTGGTAGTGATTTGGGAGAAAATAACTTGCAAATTTGAGAGTGCGATCGAACATCCCTTCGCCTTAGTCTAGTCGGTTGTGTCTCGGCCGAGGTGTTCTTCAGGCAACCGAGGTGTTCTTTGTCAAAATCATGAGCAGTAGATCTGATCGCCAGCTGGTCTTGAGAGATAGACCCAGTATTTCTTCCCCTTCTTCTGTATCTCATCCTACTATACCGGTGATCCATGAGCGTCACCAGGCTGACTTTGATAGGATTTGCGGGCGTCCTATTATTGCCCCGCGTTTTTTGGATGTTGCTGCCTTCGAGTGCCTCCACGTGGCAGAGGACTTGAGGAAGATGATATCGATGGTGGGACTGGAGGAGTTTATGGAGATATGAGCGTCGGCCTACTTAGAGCCGACCATGGAGTTTGTGAGTTATGTCACTCACATTCCTGAGCGCAACAGCATCAAGTACCGGTTGCTGAACCGGAACTACATCGTATCGATGGACCAGTTTAGGGAGATCTTTGGCTTCCCTATCCCCACAGTGACTGATTTTCCTTCCCGAGCTATAACTCGAGATTTATGGGGTGAGATAGCCCATGTGTTGGAGCATAGTGATAGGTGGAGACCTGATGATTCCAAAGATCACATCATCTTCCATCTCGCCTTCCGTCTAGCTCATAAGATATTTAGTGAGACACTTCTGGCGCGTACTGAGACGCCCCAGAAGATCAGATAGGGGGAGTTGTTGAGTATGTTTTGCATGGTTACAGGGGGAGTGCCTGATTTTGCTGGCATGTTAGGTGAGGACTTGCATAGGATAAAGGGCAAGTCCAAGGGAGATATCTGCTACGGAGGCTTGGTGACCCATATTGCGACTGCCATGGGTCTAGATCTGAGTGTGTGTATACTTGTTTCGGCTGTGAAGCCGCTTGGACTTCAGGAGATGATCACGAGGCGTATTCTCATTCCTCGCGGTCTTAGTAGACCCTACGTCGTTATGCCATGAGAGACGACGGCTCCACAGGGCATCTTATGGTCATCCCAGTTCTCCGTATTCGACCGACAGTACTGGTCTGCCGCCTGGTTTCCTTACATGCAGGATGCCAGAGATGATGCACTTGATGACGAGGAGGAGTATGATGGATGAGCTGTTATGGAGACCGGTACTGATATTGGCGGTCCTAGTATACCAGTTATCGACCTTGATGACGAGGCGACAGAGGAGGAGGCAGCACCGCCACCACCACCACCTCAACGCAGATCACGCTGCAGGTTCAGAGATCCCGAGGCACACCAGAGGATTGATGACCTCACTCATCAGATGGTCGACGCTTACGTAACCTTGACTGTTGACATGCATGAGCGGTTTGAGGACCAACGCCGAGATATTGAGGGTTGGACGCATCAGATGCTGGAGAGTCAGCACTATACTAGACGTATGATGGAGATCCAGCACCAGCAGATGATGGGATATCCCTTTGATCCGACCCAGTATCCCTATGTTCCACATCCACCACCACCGGCTGACGAGGATTAGAGCTGCATGGATTTTCTTTCTTATTTATTATGCAGTTTAGCTAGGTCCGGTGAGTATTTTGTTTCCTAGACTTTTATTTGACCCATTGGGACAATGTGTCCCAAGTATGGGGTATTTGGATGTATCTTATTTGACCTTATGTGCTATTATGGTTTGTATGACTCTCTTGATGGATATTATTATCTTACTTATGCTCTATGTGTTTATCTTCCATTAAATGCATACATACAAGTTTTTGTTTGAGAAAAACGTCAAAAAGGTTTGAAAAAAATTTTATGACCTCAACCGGGATGTTTATGGGTGATCAAGGATGAACACCTCGGATGACGCCAGAACACCTCGACCGAGGTAGGTTTTTAACTGAGAGTTTTCGAAAATTTTTGTGCTTCTTCTATGGATATGACCTCAATGATGATATTGTTTTCAGAATGGTTTTGAAATCCTTATATGCTCGAAAGGTTTTATAATATATATAAGTTGGAAAATGCTTTGTTTGAAGTTTAGCATGTTTAATACTTTGTTTTTATCAAAATTATGTTGAATTTGAAGGTTGACACCACACGATTAGTTCTATCACATTCTTCCTGGGATGACTAAGGCAATTCATTCTCTTCTTCTTCTTCTTGATCATGTTTTAGCCCCTCATATACATATTTGCCTCCCTTTACCTATCCGGGAATTTGGAAGCAAGCGAGCAAAGAAAAGCAAGTGAAAGTGAAGTTGAGATGTTGACTGAAAGTGTTAGAAAGAAACAAATAGGTTTGGGGAAGTCAATCATGATGATGAGTAACTCGGCACCATTCACATTGACGGGTGTTTGTATCTTGCCAAAGTCGGATTGAGCGACATTCCTAACGGGTCATGGTCTGTGCATCAAGGGTTTGAGGCATCTCGAAAAATTGATGATTGCTGATCTCCTAGGCTTCGGTTATTGTGCACCTCTGTCCATGCATCCCAAAAAGTAAAGTAAAGTAAAATAAGCAAAGCTTATTGGTGGAAGATGTTGAGATTCAAAGAAAGTGAGGTAAGATCATTTTCCCGGATTCTAGCACCACATACCCTATATACATATCACCCTGACACGTTTCTTGACCTCTTTTGGAAGCCCTTGAGATCTCGAGCTTGTTGATTGACTTGGTGGTTTAAACTGGATTATACACGATTGATTTCGATACATATTATTTATTATGCATTCTATGATTTTATGCAAAGATGAACAACTTTCTTATAAAATATTTTGATCATGTCTTGATTTTATTTGCCATGAAATATTCTCTTAGAGTGATCTATGAGTGGAGCACACCACCAAAATGTTTTGAATAGCTTTTCACTGATATTTCTAACTTATAATCCATTCTATCTTGTATCTAAGATTTGGAACTTGCTTGGGGACAAGCAAGGGACAAGTATGGGGTATTTTGATAGCATGTATTATAGTCTATATTTTGGGGCTAGTTTAGACGTTTTATCTTCATAAATATGCATGTATGGATGTATATTCTTTGATAATATTGTTGTTTTTTCTACCTTTGCGGGAATCGAGTTCTACACCTAGTTTCGTTCTGGAGCTTAAAGAAGATCTCAGGGAGCATGGAAATGATAAAGAATATTGACTTTGGACCAGATTTGAGAGATTTCATATTCAGATGAGATTCACCTCGGTCAGCTACAGTACCGGCCACCTCGACCGAGGTGATCTTGAGGAGCGTCCCGACCGAGGCGAACACCCTGTCGCCGGCGAGATCTTTATTTTTGGTTGAGATCTTTTATTTTTGGAAGGAAGATATGACCGACGGTATTTCTATGGTCGTCTATACCCAATCAAAAGTAAATCCTGACTTAGCACTAAGAACAAGTATAGTGATCATATATATGTGTTGAGCCAACCGGCATCAACACAACTTAACAGGTTAGTGTTCCGTAAACCTACAAGAACAAATAACAAGTTAGATTTCAAACAAAGACTAAGGGATATAAAGAGACGGTTAAAACCGTTAAACTTATCTTTATATTTGTGTTCCTTTTCTGTAAGTAATTACAACCCGTTATTACTTAAAGTTGCTACTAGATTAAATACCCGAACCCGGAACCTGTTAATCCTAGTTGTTTACATGCACTTTAGAACCTAAGATGATCAATCTCAAGCAATAGTAAACATGCAATTAGACAATGGAGATCAAGGAAGCACAAAGTATTACTGAATGAAAACTTATATTAAAAAGAACTTACAACCAAAGTAACAATGCAGCTTCAAACCAACCCAATGTAGCAAGGGAGTTAGCAACTCATTACAAAGGTAGCAAGACAATCTAAGTGGATAATTTGTTGGCTAACAAGATGGATAAGTTGGATGATTCTAGCAATCAACCAAGGACTATTTATACTACAAAAGACACTAAATAGGAGTAAATGGCCGGCCCAAAACAGCCACCTTTAATGCCATAAAGGTGGTGTAAACAGCCGGAGTAAAGCTTCTGACGTTAAGCCGCAGGGGCGGTCTTCAGCTCCGCAGGGACGGTGAAGGTAAAAACGCTTGATCTTCTTCAAGGCTGCAGGGGCGGCTAGGCAACTCCGTTGGGACGGATCTTCAATGCTCTTCAAACGTCTGACCCTTCGACTTCCTGACGTTTCTGATGCCAAGCCGTCGGGGCGTCCCTATATCAACGCAGGGGCGGGACACAGCCTCTTCGTCTTCCAGCTTCCATGTTGAGGCGCAGGCAGGGGCGCAGTGGGAGGCGCAGGGAAGCTGGTCTTCGTCTCTTCAAGGCAGGTCACCGCAGGGACGCCAAGGAGTGGCTCAGGGACGGTGACACACTTCATGGCCGGCGCTGGTGAAGGCGCAGGGAGCACTCCGGTGTAAGGCGTCACCCGCAGGGGCGGTGGCAAGGCTCCGTTGGGGCGGTGAGGCAACAGAAGCTTTGCTTCGTGATCGATCTTCACTCCTAAGTGCTTATAACTCCTTCCTTAGCTTATTTTAGTCTTCTTCTTCTGGACCAAGGAGTTAGTAGCATAAATTGACACAAATGCAATAAAAAGGCTCTAAAAACTACCCTAAACGATAGTGATTTCATCACCTATCAAGATATCTTATATTTTTGGCTGGATTTATGGAAGGAATATATTATTTTAGGCTGATTTATTTTTAGAGATCGATATATATTTTAAAAGAAATTATTTTTTTAAGATATTATTATCTTTGGAAGATAATTCTCCAATATAAAGGGTTGGATTTTCCACAAGTTCAACCATGCTTAGGGCATCCAACAATTGAAGAATTTTCTAGAGTTGGCTTTTGAAGGAGTTTGTAAGATTTTCTTAGATTTCTTTTGGTTTGTTGTCTTTGCTGATTTGTGACCGGGGAACGCTTGTTTGTTGATTGATTGATTCAGTTATTGAGACCTTTTTCTTAAGGTTTTCTTGTTCGAATATTGATTCCTTTTCCATTAATTTGATTATTGTTATCATGATGATTGTTGGCTAAGTTTCTTATGCGATTCTAGGGTGATTGGCTGAAGGTTGTGGGAAAGACGATGATAGAATGATCTTAATCCCAACAGGACCTTGAAAGTTCGAGTCTTTACCTTCACCGACGAACACCTCGGTCAGCTGTGGAACATCTCGACCGAGATGGTACATAAACTGAGCAAGGTGAACCTTTCTTGAACCTTATCTGAGTTAAGAGTTTAAGTTTGCCAAATCCTATCCTTGTTACACCTTTTCTGGTTCAATGCAAGCCTAGGATGTGACTTACCCAGTGATTCCTTTGTTTGTTTACCTAAGATCATGAGTGTAGGTAATAAAGGTTTATCCTTTATTGGGGTTTGAGTGTGCCTTCATCCCATCTTTGTGAATTAGCCTGAAACTTACCCGGTAAAGATTTTATTTTCTTGGGTGGTGTGTTGGTTTGAGATTATAGTTCCTTTCCTTAGTACCTTGAGACTTACCCGGTAATAGGAGCTTTGGTTTCAACTCCGATAAGCTAGTGGTTCCCAAACGGATGTACTGTTGATCAGGGCCGATACTTGAACTTTTTGTGCCCGGATCTTAAAGGCATGGGCCACAGCCCAGACGTGGCCCATGTCTAGGCTCCGTGGAAGGAGTATGTGTTAATTAAAATAGATTTCTAATAGGGGTTGGGGGTGTTTTCTAACTAACGAGAATTTTACTATGCTCATATTCAAATTGTTTAGAAAAAAGGAATTGGGCCTCAATTATAATCAATAAAAACCGTGTGTTCATATTCAGCTTGTTTAAGAAAGAGTCAAACTTTTTTACAAGTTGAGTATGAGGTGAGCTCAAATTGCTCGACTAGTATAAGAATCCTATCGAAGATCGACTCCTCTAGGCATCTTTGAGGAGGTTATTTGAGTCAGATCAAACGAGTCATGCTCCTTCAAACTAGGTTTATATAACAACTCTAATTTCTAGCACGTTAAAGTACTCCTAGAAAATCATATACTTTTCATTTTTTTAAAACTATACAAAAACCATCCGTAATCGTTCTTTTTATTTTCACAAATGACCATTTTATACGCACCTTGTTAGGCATGTACTCGTTCCACTCATTCAACGTTTATTAACTTTATTTTGTCATCCGACTGGCGTTTTGATTAGACCGGAGGAAATATACAAACAAACACATTCTTTCATTTTTACACTTTTTAAATTTGTAAATTAAAGTTATGGTTATAATAACACGAAAATAGTTAATTTGAGTACGTACATGATATTCATGCAAATGTTCAATTGATGATGGTAAAGTTTGGCATTGAATTGCTAAGGCCTTCTACAACAAAGCTGAAGCATAAGTTGAGCCATAGAGCTGACTTGCAAAATTCCCTTATTCAAAAACAACAGACAATTTATTCGATACGTAAACTACATAGTTATAACGTTACATGCATTAGTATGAATGCAACATTTCCTTAATTATTCAGATGACAAGTCATCTGACGATGAACCCTACTTGCATGGGATTGATTTGTAAGTTCAACCGACGGTAGGGGTCTTAGCAACAAATCCACGGATTACGGTGACGCGAACACGGTTGCAACTGAAGTCGGAAGTGTGGCAGGCGGGTAGAGAGTCAAAAGGAGCACACAGAACCGCCGTCACGTTTGTATTTTCATTTTGTATGATAACTGCAGCCGTCTTCCCATTCGTTCCAACCAGCTCCGGCCAACGTTGTTTGCCTACGTACGTACGTACACCAATAGGTTAAATAACATCATACATAGATAGTAAGAAAAATATGATATAATGAATTTACCTTGGCATCTCGGAGCTGCCCTAAATGGGTTAGCTGCCATGTGAGCAACAAGGAAAATGCAGCAAATAGCAAACAACTTCTTCTCAAAGAAACTCTTCATTTTCTTGTCTAACTCGATGGTATAGCCTTGAATTGTGAGTGAGTTGTAATCGATGATGTTAGTATTCCCAGTGAAGAAGGGTATTTATAGCCCTAGTAGGAGGGGCAAAAATGTCTAATCGAACAACCTGCCACGTAATGTCTATGGCGGAGATAGTCACATTGCATTTCATGAAACAACAATATATTACTATATTTATGTGTAACACCCAGCCCATATAATATAAAATAGATTATGTTTTATGTCAAAGTTAACGTATAATAAATTCAAGAATAAACAAGTGAGTTATTAGCTTCTTATTGATTATAGGAGCATCAAATAGCAATTACTTAATAAATCAATTTGGTTTTAAAATAATAATTATACAAATAGTTATGCAAATAGTTATACAAACAATTACACGTACACAAGTTACTCATTGACGATGCAGGTATCGAAATTTTACAGATTTTTAATTATCTTGAAGAAGATGAATACATAGTTTTTAGACGATGGCTTAAACTCGATTATTGTTTCTAAATTTGTAGGGAATCGGAATGTACGAAAAACGCATATGGAGAGAGAGGAATGTCGTTTGTTAGTCACGATCTTTGTAGATAATACCTAATTTGATTTTTTGGAAAATTAGAAGGACACATTTTGTTAGGTAATAAACAACTGGGCCTAGTTGCTTGTGTAATTACTTTTGTTATGTAATTATTTTGGGTAAATGATGACATGTTCTTCCAAAACTCTTTGTGTAATTGTTTGTGTAAGATCAATTTCATGTTTATATGTTGTGTACATGGAAGAATTTTGCGGGAGAAGACGTTCAATCGAAAACTAGATCCAACTTCACAATGATAGTTTTTGGAAGATATATTTAATAGAAGAAGAGATAATTAAGGAGGAGAGATTGAGATAATTAAGTACGAGAGACTTTATTTATTTAATTCTATAAAATAGTTCGGTGGGATGAGGGGCTTATTTATTTTTAATAAATTAGTATAATATCCGCACCTTGTGCGGGTTTTGAAAAAAATAAGAAATAATATTGTGAAATAGGTTTTTTTACGTGCTTTTGTTTTGTATACTTCTCTAATCTAATCGACTTACCAATATTACTTTATTAAGGATAAATTTACTAAAGGAGATTATACTATGGACATACTTAATAGAATAATAATAATATTATTATATATATATATAACAACATTTTTCTTTTTTTTTTCCGATTATATAATGAGTTTAGGAATTT
>BSUD01000006.1:103293863-103414812 GCA_033239045.1 Fagopyrum esculentum | reverse complement strand
TGTTGAGACCGGATCAACAAAACCAATAAAATCCAAGTAATATTACCAAAAACAACCCGAGAAACCGACCTGAAATGACCGAGACCATCGTAACCCGAAAATGACCGAACCCGATTAAACCCGGGAACCCGAACTAAACCGATCTAAAATGACCCGAGACCAATAGAACCCAAAAAAAACCGAAACGGCTTAAACCCAAAAAATATGATCGAAAACAAAACAACGGGTCCGTACGTTTCAAAAAATAAAAACCTCCTCCTTAGCACAGGCCAACACAACTAAACCGGATTAGTCATCCTACTCGACTTCAACCCAATCGATCTGAAATGACCCAAATCCGGATAAGCCGATCTGAAACAACCGGTCCGTACGTTTAGCACCTTTATGAGTACGTATCTCATGGAGAATTTAGCATTTTGAATGTAACAAGATTCAGTATTAATTCTTATCTAGATTTTATCTTTCGGTAATATATAATATAATACTATATTACATAGTTTAGATATAGACAAAGTCTTCTATACGAACTTTCATTTAAACTAAATAATTGCAAAATCAAAGAAAACCTTTCTAATTGGTTAATTAATGTTACAATAAATTAAATATTACATTAAGTACTTGCTTATAGTCAATTTGAGGTTTTTAATTTCACATTAGATATTTGGTTTTCCGAATAAGTTTTGACAAAAACAAATAAATTAATTATTTATAAGTGTTTTTGTTGATCTTAATTTGTGAAAATTCATCAAAGCGAAATAATCAAATGTTATAACATAATTGCCGATCGAGTGAAAAGTACATAAAAGTTCTTTTCACTTAGAACAGACAAAATAAAGTGGACAACATATATGAAATAAGACACGTAAATATATTATTCTCGATCTTAAGACAAGTACAAAATACAAAGACGACAGGCAATTTATTGAACACGTAACGTCCTTATGAAGAGCTAGCTTTGATGATCATTACAAACGATCATGCCCGACGTACGTACGTTTAACACTACGTTGCATGTCTCATGCAAGTAATTGAGCTCAACCGATAACAGGGATCTGAGTTACAACTCCGCCGAGTTGATTAATGAAAATGCGTACGCGGCCGCATCGGAAGTCTCTAGTGATACAGGTAAATGGAGGGCGAACTGGAGGACATAGCACCGCCGTGACAAACTTATTCTCCCTGTGTACGGTGGCTACAGCCTTGTTTGCCGGTGTTCTGAGCAGCTCCGGCCAACGTTGTTTACCTACACCGGCCAGGCCATGCGTGTTTCATGAGATTGCTGTTTACTAATGATTACTGTTAAATAACATTAAAAGTTCAAAAAATTTGTATAATTTTATGTTTATGATCGATATGTACGTACCTTGGCATTTCAGAGCTGCAATTGGTTCAACTGCCATGAAAGCAAGGAGGAGAATGCAGCAAATAGCGAACACCTTCATCTTTCTGGCTCGATTGATCTTTATGTATACTCTTGAATTGTAAGTGAGCTGGTAATTGTAATCGATGATGTTAGGATTCCCGGTGGAGAAGGGTATATATAGCCTATAGGTTAGTATGAGGGCAAAATTGACAATTGGCGAATCGAATAATATGCCACGTATTGTATATTGGGGAACGGGAAGGAAAAAATAATTCATAAGAATAAGATGGTACCATGTATATATGTGGATAATTTGTTTGTGTTAATATGTAATGACTGACCTGTAAATAATCCGAGCATATAATCATCCAATTTGAACTTGTCTTGTAAGATAATTTTCCCTATGAAAATAAATTTTTTATTTAACCCAACTAATTATATTCTTTTTCCATCTTCCTAAAATTTTGCGCCTCTAGCCTTTTAACCCACTTATTAACAAATTTTTTTTTTCTAAGAAAAATAATTACTTAATCTAGGCGGAAAAAAAATACATTACTATCTCATTCTTTTCGATAAAATAAATCTTCACCTATCTTACAACCCACCTACGTATATAGACATGGGTCCTAAATCCAAATCGGTGGCGGTTTAGGCTTGGCCTAATATAAACCGGAAAAAACCAAACCGACGGTTTGTTAGAAAATAATAAATAAATAAATAAAAATTTGGCAAAGAGAACCGCCGGTTTGGTCCCTTAAAAAATTGTTAAAAAAAAAAAAGAAACTAACCAAATCGGCAGTTAAAACTTCGGTTTGCCCTAAACCGGATCCATGACTAACGTTACATATTGATAAAAATTAAATCATGTGATATTTTTATTTTTCGTTCGAGAAGATTTTAAAAAATTGTCATTGGTTGGTTGATGTTTTGATTCGTCGAATGATTTTTTATACAACAAACCAAGCTATTAGTGAAAATGTTTTCCTTAGTTTGTAAATATTCATTTAAGGTATTAAAAAAAGATTAAGCCACCGGTAAAAGAAACCAAGATGAACCAACTCCTGAAATCGGACCCTTTTGCTTCAGTCCGAATCCTCTGTCCCGGCCCCTGTCCCCCTTCCTGTTCTCGAATTTCTATTCGTCCAAGTGGCTGTATTTTTTTAACATTATTCGGGCCTTTTTACTCTAGTTTCGGTTCAGATATTAAAATAGGATTTGGGTTTGGTTCGGTTTGGATAAAAGTAAAAACATAAGCTGTTTTTTTTCATTCCCATTTCCCCTCAACTTCAACTTTTTCATCGTTACCACAACGCTCGATATCAGTTCCCCTAAGCAAAAATTTTCACACCAGTAGTTACAGAGTGAGCTCAGGGTTTCCATATCCGCAGTCATGATTCCGGCTTATAGGGCGTTTATTCCCAGTCCGAATCCTCTTTCCCGGCCCATGTCCCCCTTCCAGTCCTCGAATTTCTATTCGTCCACGTGGCTGTATTTTTTTTAACTTTATTCGGGCATTTTTACTCTAGTTTCGGTTCAGATATTAAAATAGGATTTGGGTTTAGTTCGGCTTGGATAAAAGTAAAAATAGAAGCTGTTTTTTTTTTCATTCCCATTTCCCCTCAACTTCAACTTTTTCATCGTTACCACAACGCTCGATATCAGTTCCCCTAAGCAAAAATTTTCACACCAGTAGTTACAGAGTAAGCTCAGGGTTTCCATATCCGCAGTCATGATTCCGCCTTATAGGCCGTTTATTCCCAGTCCGAATCCTCTGTCCCGGCCCCTGTCCCCCTTCCTGTTCTCGAATTTCTATTCGTCTACGTGGCTGTATTTTTTTAACTTTATTCGGGCCTTTTTACTCTAGTTTCGGTTCAGATATTAAAATAGGATTTGGGTTTGGTTCGGTTTGGATAAAAGTAAAAACAGAAGCTGTTTTTTTTTCATTCGCATTTCCCCTCAACTTCAACTTTTTCATCGTTACCACAACGCTCGATATCAGTTCCCCTAAGCAAAATAGTTACAGAGTGAGCTCAGGGTTTCCATATCCGCAGTCATGATTCCGGCTTATAGGGCGTTTATTCCCAGTCCGAATCCTCTGTCCCGGCCCATGTCCCCCTTCCAGTCCTCGAATTTCTATTCGTCCACGTGGCTGTATTTTTTTAACTTTATTCGGGCCTTTTTACTCTAGTTTCGGTTCAGATATTAAAATAGGATTTGGGTTTAGTTCGGTTTGGATAAAAGTAAAAATAGAAGCTGTTTTTTTTTCATTCCCATTTCCCCTCAACTTCAACTTTTTCATCGTTACCACAACGCTCGATATCAGTTCCCCTAAGCAAAAATTTTCACACCAGTAGTTACAAAGTAAGCTCAGGGTTTCCATATCCGCAGTCATGATTCCGCCTTATAGGGCGTTTATTCCCAGTCCGAATCCTCTGTCCCGGCCCCTGTCCCCCTTCCTGTCCTCGAATTTCTATTCGTCCACGTGGCTGTATTTTTTTAACTTTATTCGGGCCTTTTTAGTCTAGTTTCGGTTCAAATATTAAAATAGGATTTGGGTTTGGTTCGGTTTGGATAAAAGTAAAAACAGAAGCTGTTTTTTTTTCATTCGCATTTCCCCTCAACTTCAACTTTTTCATCGTTACCACAACGCTCGATATTAGTTCCCCTAAGCAAAAATTTTCACACCAGTAGTTACAAAGTGAGCTCAGGGTTTCCATATCCGTAGTCATGATTCCGGCTTATAGGGCGTTTATTCCCAGTCCGAATCCTCTGTCCCGGCCCATGTCCCCCTTCCAGTCCTCGAATTTCTATTCGTCCACGTGGCTGTATTTTTTTAACTTTATTCGGGCCTTTTTACTCTAGTTTCGGTTCAGATATCAAAATAGGATTTGGGTTTAGTTTGATTTGGATAAAAGTAAAAACAGAAGCAGTTTTTTTTTTTCATTCCCATTTCCCCTCAACTTCAACTTTTTCATCGTTACCACAACGCTCGATATCAGTTCCCCTAAGCAAAAATTTTCACACCAGTAGTTACAGAGTGAGCTCAGGGTTTCCATATCCGCAGTCATGATTCCGGCTTATAGGGCGTTTATTCCCAGTCCGAATCCTCTGTCCCGGCCCCTGTCCCCCTTCATGTCCTCGAATTTCTATTCGTCCACGTGGCTATATTTTTTAACTTTATTCGGGCATTTTTACTCTAGTTTCGGTTCAGATATTAAAATAGGATTTGGGTTTGGTTCGGTTTGGAAAAAAGTAAAAACAGAAGCTGTTTTTTTTCATTCCCATTTCCCCTCAACTTCAACTTTTTCATTGTTACCACGACGCTCGATATATGTTCCCCTAAGCAAAAATTTTCACACCAGTAGTTACAGAGTGAGCTCAGGCTTTCCATATCCGCAGTCATGATTCCGGCTTATAGGGCGTTTATTCCCAGTCTGAATCCTCTGTCCCGGCCCATGTCCCCCTTCCAGTCCTCGAATTTATATTCGTCCACGTGGCTGTATTTTTTTAACGTTATTCGGGCCTTTTTACTCTAGTTTCGGTTCAAATATTAAAATAGGATTTGGGTTTAGTTCGGTTTGGATAAAAGTAAAAACAGAAGCTGTTTTTTTTTCATTCCCATTTCTCCTCAACTTCAATTTTTTCATAGTTACCACAACGCTCGATATCAGTTCCCCTAAGCAAAAATTTTCACACCAGTAGTTACAAAGTGAGCTCAGGGTTTCCATATCCGCAGTCATGATTCCGGCTTATAGGGCGTTTATTCCCAGTCTGAATCCTCTGTCCCGGCCCCTGTCCCCCTTCCTGTCCTCGAATTTTTATTCCTCCACGTGGCTGTATTTTTTTAACTTTATTCGGGCCTTTTTACTCTAGTTTCGGTTCAGATATTAAAATAGGATTTGGGTTTGGTTCGGTTTGGATAAAAGTAAAAACATAAGTTTTTTTTCATTCCCATTTCCCCTCAACTTCAACTTTTTCATCGTTACCACAACGCTCGATAACAGTTCCCCTAAGCAAAAATTTTCACACCAGTAGTTACAGAGTGAGCTCAGGGTTTCCATATCCGCAGTCATGATTCCGGCTTATAGCTAGGGCGTTTATTCCGAGCTTTGGACAAATTTTCACACCAGGAAGGCAATATGAGGATCATGTCAAAAGGTTGGATCGTATTGGATTGGTAAGAGTCCAGCAAGGAGCTCAATTCCGTCGGTTATGAAATTATTGCGAGTCCTTTCCCCTTCCAATTTGCCGATTTTAATCAGTTTTGGATTTAGGTTTGAGATGATTTGGGGATGTAGATCTGATTTTGGTGTTTTTGGTTCATTGATTCATTTGTTTTGTAGCTCGAATTCATGATTCGCAACTCATTAGTGTAGAGAACTTTGGAGAAGCGAGTTTAGTGACCATTTTCTCTAGGGCTTGTTTGGTATGGATATGGATATCAATATATCAGGTAATAGGGGATTGCATGAGATACTAATACATAAATATGAGTAACATCAAGGTCCTCCAAGAATACGTTGAAATTCAGAAGTTCTAAATTAGATGGAGATGAATGATAACTTTTCTGGGTTATTATCGTTAATGATAGATTACTTTGTTGTTTGTATAATGTTTCTTCCAGTAAATGTGCCATTGAAGAACATTTGTTGAAAGAAACGGTTTCTTTACATTTGCATTTGTTAGCGATGAACACAGACATGTGTTGTAAAAATAAATTTACACATAAAATAATGGAGGAATGGCGTTCATACAACTGATTATTTGAGCTATATACGATTTGCTTTGTACACTGAAGTTGTATTGTAGTGTATCAGTGAAAGATGACACCATTGATGCGGAGATGCCTAAGCAATCCTTCTGTTGTCAAAGAAATCTTTCTTGCTTTGCATGAAACCGTGAGTTGATTTTCGAGAAAACTTCAAGAGGTAATCACAACCACAGCAGAAGCCTTGCAGTATAAGCTTTTCCTTACTCAAAAATAATTATGAGAACCATTTTTGTGGACGATACTGCAAGTCGTGTATTTTATATGTTTAACAAATAATTATGAGAAAATCCAAAATTTATAGGTACATTACAATTTGCAGTGAATCGACGTTTGCAAGGCGTTTTGTGGAAAACAAGGAATTGAAAATACATAAGTCGTGTATTTTTGTGGACCATTTTCTCTAGGGCTTGTTTGGTATGGATATGGATATCAATATATCAGGTAATAGGGGATTGCATGAGATACAGGTACATAAATATGAGTAACATCAAGGTCCTCCAAGAATACGTTGAAATTCAGAAGTTCTAAATTAGATGGAGATGAATGATAACTTTTCTGGGTTATTATTGTTAATGATAGATTACTCTGTTGTTTGTATAATGTTTCTTCCAGTAAATGTGCAATTGAAGAACATCTGTTGAAAGAAATTGTTTCTTTACATTTGCATTTGTTAGCGATGAACACGGACATGTGTTGTAAAAATAAATTTACACATAAAATAATGGAGGAATGGCGTTCATACAACTGATTATTTGAGCTATATACGATTTGCTTTGTACACTGAAGTTGTATTGTAGTGTATCAGTGAAAAATGACACCATTGATGCGGAGATGCCTAAGCAATCCTTCTGTTGTCAAAGCAATCTTTCTTGCTTTGCATGAAACTGTGAGTTGATTTTCGAGAAAACTTCAAGAGGTAATCACAACCACAGCAGAAGCCTTGCAGTATAAGCTTTTCCTTACTCAAAAATAATTATGAGAACCATTTTTGTGGACGATACTGCAAGTTGTGTATGTTATATGTGTAACAAATAATTATGAGAAAATCCAAATTTTATAGGTACGTTACAATTTGCAGTGAATCGACGTTTGCAAGGCGTTTTGTGGAAAACAAGGAATCGAAAATACATAAATCGTACTTCTTCGTCAGTGAATCGGAAAGGGTGAATCGATGCCTGGATTGAAACAAGTTGAACACAGATGCCTTAATCGAAAATGGGTGAATCAAAAATACCTAATCGTACTCCTTCATCGGTGGGTGGGTTGAAATCAATCTCGTCCGACAAGTGACGCTCTTTACTTCATTTTTTGAAGGAGTCATGTCTTCTTGCAACATGGTAAAAGATAAAATTACAGTCAAATAGGGGAACTGGTATCGAGCGTTGTGGTAACGATGAAAAAGTTGAAGTTGAGGGGAAATGGGAATGAAAAAACAACAGCTTCTGTTTTTACTATATCCAAACTGAACCAAACTCAAATCCTATTTTGATATCTGAACCGAAACTAGAATAAAAAGGCCCGAATGAAGTTAAAAAAATACACCGACGTGGATGAATAGAGATTCGAGGACAAGAAGGGGGACAGGGGCCGGGACAGAGGATTCGGACTGCTTTTGCTTATGGTTATGTAATTAAATGTCACAACTTTGAAAAGACAAACAAATTAAGATAACAAGAAATAAGACACATAAGTTTTTTTATTACCATGCAACAAGTAGAATATACAATGAGGAGATGCAATTTATTCAGCCCATTACATAGTTACAACTAGGGTGGACAAATCCAATCCGATTCGTCGATTCGGTCCGAAAAATCCATTGACCCGATTCGAAAAATCGGATAATTTAGTACCCGTTTTGATCTGGTCCGAATCTGATCAAATCCGGGAGATTTTTACGGATCACCGGATCAGATACTAATCGGGGTCTTAGGTTTTTAGATATCCGCAAATACTGGATAAAAAAAACGTATATCCATGGATATCCAGATACTCCCGGATTATCGGATATCCGGATATCCGCGGATCACCGGATATCTGGATAGACCCGGATACCTAGATAGCTCCGGATCGCTAGATATCCAGATAGTCCCGGATCACTATATATTCCCGGATATCCGGCTATTAAAAAGATTATTATAACATTAAAGGTATTTGTGTTAGGATAGATGAATGTATATTACAATTTTGTACTAATACTTATTTGAAAATATATTAAATGGGAAAATAATTGAGTTAGGCAAAGTAATGAATTAATAATGTTAATTTGTTACAACTTAATAACTTATGCATACTTAGTTACTTTATATCACTATGCATTTTTGTATTAATATTTATATTTGACGTATATTACAATATTACATGGTATACTGTTTTAATTAATCAAAGTAATGAGTTGATAATATTTATTTTCTTATAAGTTTATACTTACTCACATAGTCACATTTAAACATATATGCATCTATAATATATACAACTTTGTACATACTCACACATTCATACCTTTCGAAATAAATATTCATAATATTTTTTTATTATAAACTGATCTCATTGTAAGATATATACTTTTATAAATATGACTATAAGTTGGTCTCAATAATAATATTTTTTAGAAATTGATCTCATTTGAATTAACAAACGTTCATAATAATCTTTTATTATAAGTTGGTCTCATTTTAGATATTGATTATTATAAATATGATTATAAGTTGGTCTTAACAATAATAATTTTTTATTAGAAATTGACATCATTTAAATGAATAATTGTTCAAATAATCTTTAATTACGAGCTACTGAGCTAGTCTCATTTTCAAATATAGATTTTTATAAATTTGATAATAAGTTGATTTTAATAATAAAATATTATTATAAGTTGGTCCCATTTAAATAATAAATTTAGAAAGACTTTGGCCTACTAGGCATTTTTAAGTTTTGTGTTTAGTAAATGTACCCCATAATTTTGTACCACTTTCATTTAATGGTAGGTAAAACTAATTAACTCTTCTATTAAGAAAGAAAGAATATTTGATTTTTGTTACGTAAGTTTTGATTTTAATTACTGAATTTATTTTTATTTTATTTTATTTTCCTTTTTATTTTAGGTTTTCATACCGGACACATACCGGACATTTACATACCGGACATTTTACATACCAGACACTTACATACCGGACACTTACATACCGGGACACTTACATACCGGACACTTACATACCGGGCATTTTATATACCAGATATTTTACATACTGGACATTTATATACCGGACATTTACATACCGGACATTTTGCATATCATAAGAACCGTCAAAACACGGATTGCCTCTTGGTCAGACATGGGCTCCTTATACACAACAGAGAAGAGATTGGCATTCCGGCAAGCACACTTGTGCCTCCATCATAGACTCGGTCTGTTGTTTGAATGACCAACGGATATCCCGTTTTCACGAGGCTTGTTTAGAGCAACAACTTTTCGGAGGTCAGAGTTTTGTTGGAAAGGCTTTTATGACAAACCTTCCCTGTTATGCCATTGATGTTACGGCATATAGGAAGGTGGAGTATCCCCTTTGTCACCATGCCAAGATTTTTGGACTTGGTGGAGCTGTTGCAATACATCTTCAACATTTATACGGGGCATGTGAGAGTTATGTGCTTGAATTCTTCTTGCCAACAAATTGCCAGGAACCGGGCTTGACTTTCCATTGCAAAATCATGGATTCTTTGACCAGGATGGTTCAAGGTTCAAGTAGTTTATGCTTCTTCTCTGGTAAGGAGACTCAACAAGATATTGCGTTTACTGGAAAGGAGTTGTCATTCTACTCAGAAGGGAAACTGAGTGTTGAGGATGAATCGCGGAAACTCTCATTTGAAGGGAATGGGGATTTGGCTGGCTCGTCATTTGGAAGTGAACTTCCTTTATGGGCACAGAAAGCAGGTAAGAAAAGGAAGACGAAGTCACAGAAAACCATAAGCTTTCAAGTACTCAGTCAATACTTTGTTGGAAGCCTCAAAGATGCAGCCAAAAGCATGGGTGGTAATCATCTATCTTCATTCTTTACCTTTCAACTTGAACATTTGCACTTAATCATCAACAACTGCTACAACATTTTGCAGTTTGCCCAATGACTCTGAAAAGATTTGCAGACAATATGGAATCAACCGTTGGCCATCGAGGAAGATAAAGAAGGTGGATCACTCTTTGAGGAAACTACAACATGTGATCGACTCCTTCCAAGGAACAAAAACTTCCATTCCTTTGTCGTCTTTCTACTCGGGCCTCCACATGTAAGTTTACATTGTCCACTCCATCAGAAGTATCTCTTGAAATTCCAACATCAACATCATTAGCACCATATAACGATGAGCCGCGTATTGCTTCATCAATATCATCCATGTAAGAGGCGAGCAAGTCGCATATCGTCTCTTGGACATCAGTATTTGCATGCTGACCCACTAGATTTGACTGGCTAACAAGATCAAAGGATGAATTTGATAGATTTGATTCACATGAATGTTCTAGAACTATTGCCTGATTGCTGCTTATGGTCTCTAGCATTGGTTCACTATAAATCGATAGATGACGGTGCACTACTTTGTCAGTGGAAATAGCCTCTGATTCAAAGATATGATAAACATCAACATCATTAGCACCATATAACAATGAGCAGTGTATATTGCCTGACAATGTTCTCTGCCCATCCTCCATGAGGCCAATTCCTTTAACGAACAGCGAAGAGACAAACTCTTGGTTCACGAAGCTACCCAGTGAATCAGAGGCTATTTCCACTGTCTTGTCCTATTTCAAGAAAAGGTTTAGGTATAGTGTAAGGGAAGCAAAGAGGGCGGTTGCGAGTGCGTAGTACGGAGAGAAAGAAAAGGGGAAAAATCAAAAACCCTAGATTGTCAGCGAAACTAAAAAAAGGGGCAAAATCAGATCCGAGTGAGGGATGGCAAGGTGAGGCCGGAGATGACATCAGATGTAAGGAGGGAGAAGGAGTAGAGATGACGGAGAAGTGAGAGAAGCGGAAGGTTGAGATGAGTATCATTGAGGCATGCTGATCAACAGAGGAGAGGAAAGGAGAGGAGAGTAGAGGAAGGTAAATGATTTTGAACGGTAAATATAATTAGGGGTACATTTACTAATAAGAAAATAGAAAAAAGGTTAGTCTAAATAAAAACTTCAAAACAGCCTACTTACTTAATTTGTCCATATTTTTTATTACATTTTGTGATAAACAAGGTTGCAAATACATATCCGGATCAAACGGATATTCAGATAAATCGGATATCCAGATCCGGATAAAGTCATTTTTAGATCAACCGGGTCAAACAAAAGTTATTCGGATCATCCGGATATCCACGGATAATAATTCAATCCGATCCGGCTAAAATTATTTTCGGATACTATATTTTCGAATTCAGATCAAACGGATCGGCCGGGTATCCGTGGATAATTATCCGATCCGATCCGGGAAAAGTATCGGATATCCGGCCGGATACAGATCAGTTTTTCTATGGAAATTTATATTCGGATATCCGGGTATTCGGATCGGATTAGATCGGATCGATCTTATGTCCACCCCTAGTTACAACGTTACATTTAGTATTAGGGTCCGTTTGGTTTTAAATCCAGAAACGGAAACGGAATGGAAACGAATCTAGTTCATACATATATCCTTATTTATGAAACTTTTTGTAATCATTCCTTGTGATTTGAGGTGATTGTAGTAGAATTTAATTAGTTTTGATATCCTATAGGGAAACAAAATGCAAGGAATCAAGTGCATTTTGCATGAAATCACAAGGAATGATTCCAAAACATTTCATGAGCAAGGTACACTTATGGAGTAGATTCGTTTCTATTCCATTTCCTTTTCCATTTACGGAGTTACAACCAAACGGAAGCTTAATGTAACACTCTTACTAAGAGCTTTCAAGCCCGACTTGTTGCATGAGATATGAACAAGTGTTAACCGACTCCAGGGGTGCTAGTAACAACTCCGTCTATTTTGTCTATAAAGACAATGACACGGTTGCATCGGAAGTCTTTAGTTTTACATAGAGGTGGCATGTTCGTAGGACACAGTACCATCGTCGCAAATCGACTCTCCTTTTTTTATGGTGGTCGCAGCTTTCTTCCCTTTCGTTTTGACAAGCTCCGGCCAACGTTGTATACCTACGTGCACAGTGTGTATGAGTAAAAATTGACTATTGTTTTAGGTTTATACATTGGAATTGTATGTGCATACATTCGCATCTAGAAGCTGCAATTGATTGAAGTGACATGAGAGCAAGAGGACAATGTAGCAAACAACAAACACCTTCATTTCTCTCTATGACTTTGTGAGTAGTTGTTGTTTTTTTTATAAAAAGGTAAGATGTTGGGAAAATCAGTTTCTAGAAACCAGTCTTCCCAAGGAATCTAGTAGGATGAGGTATTCAACATCCTTCGATAACCCTACTTCAGATTCCGTCGGATTGTGGTCATGCATTGCAAGCATGTCTATTTCCCAAGGGGTTTTCATTGCTTGTTGACTACATTAATGAGGGTCATATTATCACCCTCGATCTCGATGTTTGTAGCCCCAATACTCATGGTCTTTTGTAGGCCCTCCCGAAGAGCGAGTGCTTTTGCTTCTAGCACAGTACCAATAGTGCATCTACCATTTCCAGTAGTGAGTGGTGTTGCTTGAGAGTTTTGTATGATATACCCAAAGGCACATTGACCATAGGAGTTTATAGATGTATTAAAATTAAGTTTGCTAAAACCCTCCTTCGGCCTTTTTCATCTGATGTTTTTCCCTTCTCTTTGGTTGTTGTTGTATGGCGTTGTTCGAGTAAGGGTTCTTATTTGCTTTTTCCCATTCAATGATTTGGTTAACCGTCATTTGGTTCAGATTTTGAGGTGCCTTTTTTGTTAAATACAAGCTAGTTCCTTGCTATCCAGACGTACCACCTAATCATCATTATTTTTCTTATTTCAGACGAGTCGATTATTCCTTTAAGATCAAGGATAATATCGTTAATTTTCATATTTTTCATACCATAATCTTGTAATCTCGATGAGATGTAATTGTTATCAATGTTGTGTATAGTGTAAGGGCATCCAAAGAACAAATGTTTTGCACTTTCAGTATGATGATTGCAAAATTCACAATGCATCAAGATTGAAATTGTTTGTTTGTCTAAGTTTTTCTTTGTTGGTATGCCATCCACGGCTAATTTCCAAAGGAAAATTTTTTTTTCGGCATCATGGTGATCTCCCAAATCTAGGTTTTGTCTTAAGTGACACCCAATTTCAGTTTTTGGATCATTTCCTTGGCAGATTTAGTGGAGTACCACCCTTTTCATTTGCAGGCGAGTATAATTTGTCTCTAATATCACATTTAGTTAGGTTGTATTTTTTTTATTTTGTCAATAATGTTATTTGTCACTAGCTTCATTAGTGATTCCTTGGTCAACCGTTGATCTTTCCAAAATCTAATTGTTTTTTCGTCACCCACCCTCCATCTAATGCTTTTATTAAACTCTTCTCTTAATTTGACCAACTTTTTTCAACGCCAATAAACAAGTACCTTTTTAAATATTTTTCTCTATTTTCACCCAAATGTTATCTAGTTTAGCCATGATTTTCCGTAGCAGTTTCATTTGCAATGCTTTGTTCATATCTTCGGCTTTTCTGTTTTCCTTTCAACCAAGCAATTTTGATTTGCATATCTTATCCCAACTATGAGTGAGTGAAAATTAGGTCCCTTATTCGAAAAGAAGTTTCTATTTATCCGATCGAGCTCGTTATGAATACTAGTGGGGAGCATGAATGCATGCATAATGTAGCTTGGTTTGGCACTCAAATTTGCTTTTACTAAGGCTGTTTTGTCCTCTTGTGAGAAGGATGATGTTTCCACTTTGTAAGTTGTTGTTTAGATTTTATGATAACCACCTTGAAAGTATTCTTTACTTTTCCGTTAGTCACCGGGCATCCAAGGTATTGTTCTAAGTTGGTAGATAGAGTATTTCAAGTTGTGCTTATAGTGTTTTTTTTTCTTGTATCTAGGTTAGATGTAGTTTGGAAGGCAGATTTATGGTAGTTTATAACTTGCCCAAACATATCACAATAGTCGGTAAGGACCGTGGGAATTTTGTTACTTGTTTCAACCGTAGCCTTAGAAAAAATTATTATGTCATCTACAAAGGCTAAGAAGGAAAATTTCATCCGTTCCTTTTAATAGGAAAACTTATCGTTTTTGGTTTTCATTACAAAGTGTTTGCGAATTCCTAGCTAGCACATCTGCTCCTAGATTAAATAGAAGTGGTGATAGTGGGTTGCCTTGGAGTAGCCCTCTTTATGAGGTAAATATCATAACCGGTGAGTCTTTTATTAAGAGTAAGAGATTGTTGTTATACTTTCATTGATACAGTCCTAAATTAATTTCTGGCAAAGTCGAATTTTTCTAAAACTTCTTATAGGAAGTGTCATTCTACTTTTTCATAGGTCTTTTCCATGTCAAGTTTTATATCCATAAAGCCATATTTTTCTTTCTTTGATCTAAATCCAGAAATATTACATGGGCTATAAGTACGTTGTCGTGAATTGATCTACTATGGGCTATAAGTACGTTGTCGTGAATTGATCTACTTTTGCTGAAAGCGCTTCGTAGGAATGAATAGGATTTGGAATAATCAAACTTGATCTATTTTATATGATCTTCGCAATGATTTTGAGTTTTTTTGATGATTTTAGTATTCCAGGTAGAGATGGGTATTTATAGCCTACAATATATATCCCATGAGGACATATCCCATGAGGACGGTCCATCGCAATCTAGTGCGGCCCTGATTCTAAACATGTTCGCATCTCAACCACGTCTTATGAAAAACCAAAACAACTAGGTACGTACTTTTGGTCCCATGCAACATCAATGTACTGAGGAATTATCATTCTATAAATTTCATTAGGATAACATATCATACCTGATTTCATGAATGTAAAGATATACTTTGGCATGAAGATGTTGATTTGAAGATTGCAAAGGCGGCTGATAGAAAACAAGGGAAATCAGAGTAGTTGATATCCAAATGTAAAATCTGAACTTGTCACCACTCTCTCAACAAAACTGCAACACAATACATCTAGGTGGGTGTTCAATATTTGACAGCAGAAAGAACATCTAACTGGGAGCCAAGCTTCTCCTCAGCCACCTTTACTGCCTTCACCCTCAGTTTCGTCAGTTGTTTCCTCCTTTCGTAGACAACTTGTGCCCTCTCCTTCCTCTTCGCCTCAAGCTCCTGTTTTCCACGACAGTGGGTCAGTAGTCAAGACAAGACACTACCTTGTTTACCACTAACATACTGATAATCACTAGAACTACTCAAACTAATGAAAACACTAACCAGAAGACAGATATACAAGTTTATAGATGAACATAGATATAGCAGTCCAGTTATAAAACAATCTTAACTAGCTGGCATGTCATTTCTCTAAAAGAGAACCACAACTAAAGTCATATTTAGATTAAACTAGGTAAACAGGGCATCCCTCTGAATCATTTCAATTCATTTACCAATTGTTATCCTGTGCTAACTTACATTTAGCAGATTAACCAAGGTAAAAAAAACCGAGAAAGTGAGTAGAAAGAAGGATTCAATCACCTTGATGGTCTCGTAGTGGTTCCAGCCGACTTCGCTTGATAGTCTGCCTAGCAGACAATATTTGTGTCCCTTTTGCAGCCTCAAAACCCTACAGTTCACAAACAGAATAGATTCAATAAAAGAACATAATCCAAAATGCAACAACAAGAGAATAAAAAGAATTTGAATGGCAACTTACTTGAGAGCATCAGGCACAACCATCCTCTTAACCTTGTCATATGGGGGAGGAACTCCCTCAAATACCTTCAACCTTGCCAAGGCAGCAGCTCCTCTCTTTGTCTTGTGGGGAGTCATCCTGCATTAATACCAGACCAATCATAAAATTAATTAACAGTGTACTCGATCAAAAAAATTACATTATATTAACAGTGTTAGAGTAATATGATACAGGATCAAAGATTTGGACTTCTCGTGGTGCAGTCTACTCGTATTCAAAACCACAATAGAGCAATGTGGAATTGATCATTCCTAGATGAATTTGAAATGTGTGACAGCAGCAGAGTTTGCAGATAATTAAACCAACAAAAAGAGATTAAAATTGCTAGCAATGTATAAGTTTCAAGCAAGTGGTCAAATAAGTTGGAAATCAAAATCATACCAGACCAGCAGAAAAATCAAGCGAGGTAAACAAGATCGCAATTCAAAATGAAGGTTCACTTTGCAACAATATTACCCATAGAGATCAGCTCAAGATGTAGTCCCGTTTCTACAACTTATCAATGTCCAAATTCAAGACCGGTAAATGAATTAGTAAATCATTTCAATTCTCTAACGGGGAAAACAAAGATAAATTGCAAGCTGAACTCGGTCTCAGTCAAATTCATCCAAACCAAAGATTTTAATAAATAAAGTGTAAGAAAGTAATGGCAGTACCCTCTGACGGTGCGCCAGAAGATCTTGGCAGGAGCACGGAAGTGAATGGGGCCATGGGAGGGCTTGGTGTTCATCCGCTTCCTGAGAAACCTAAGGTACTTCATCTTCTGGCGAACGAGACCGCCGGATAGAGCGATCTCCTCGCAACGAACCACAACGACGCGCTGTCCGCTCAAAAGCTCCTTGGCGACAATGGAAGCCAACCGACCAAGCATGTGATGCCGAGCATCAATGACTACCCTACGTGCCATTACTCCTGAACCCGACACCATTTTTGCTCCTCTTGAGTTTTCCTCACCTCGTCCTCTCCGTAAGGTTTCAACGTTCTAGGGTTTCAGAAAATCGAGTTCGTTTGGGTTTTATACGAAGAGACTAAATGGGAACTACTTTAGCCCGGTAAACAGGATTTTAAGTTGGGCCAGGCTTTGTGTAGGCCCATTTTTCATCCTTGAACTCAAAGGAATGCATCAAATAGCCTAGAAAAGTGTTTTTTTTAAAAAAAAAACGGAAAGCGGTTAGGAAAAAACTACCTTCTAGAGGTAGTACATCCTAAAGCATCCTTGCGGATGAGAACACTAAGTTCGGGGTCGTCAGAAAATGGTGTGTTTGGGTTCGAAATTCCCAAGTGGGTCAATCGGTCAGCAACACAGTTGATTTCTCTGAACACATGCCTGACCTGGACTTCCTCAAAGAAGCGAAGATCCAGTATGGATTCGAATATGATTATCTCGATCTCCCAGAGACAACTCCAAAGACCTTGGAGTGCCTTGATAACACAAAGGTTATCACCCTCAATTTCGATCTTTTTTTATATTTAGTCTTATTGATTCTTTTAGTCCAACTTTCAGCGCGAAGGCTTCTGCTTTAATTACTGAGTTAAATTTATTTTTCTTAGCGTCCAACCTAATAACATTACCGTAATGATTTCGTATAACAAAACCAATTGAGGTTATTCCCGAATCGAGTTTTGATCCATCAAAGTTGAGTTTGTGGAACCCAGGTTTTTGTTTATCCCATTTAATATTATTTTTCTTTCTTGTTTTGGGTAAGTTGTTCTTTTGAATATGTTTAAAATTGTAGTCATCATCCTCGTTCTTATGATTTTTTCAATTCTGAACTAGGTTTTTAATGAAATTTAGGATGTTATGATCTGATCCGATTGCATCATGATTAAAAATGATTTTTTTTATGAAGAACCAAATATTCCACCATATGGTTGCAAGTCGGGAGAAATTAGAAAGCCCGATCTTATTTTTAATTTCCAGCAAGAGTTCGTGAGGTCTTTTGTTTTCAGTGTCAATGGTATTGAGATTGTTGATGATATTTACGTCAAATTTTGTGATTATATTTTTGCTATATGGGCAATCAATAAGAAGATGTACAAGATCCTCGAGTTAATGATTACAAAATTCACTGTTTTTTGGAAATGCGATTCTTCTTTCGTTAAGTTTTGCTTTCGTTTGGATACCGTTTTTTGAGATTTTCCATATGAAGTTTTTAATTTTTGGTTGAGTGTCTAATTTCCAAATCCAATCGCAAGAATATTCAAGAAGCCATCTTGACTCCTTTTCTATCATTTCTGAGGCTGATTTTGTGGAGAACCAGCTGTTCGAGCTGCTTCTCCAATATAACTTGTCTTGTTGGGATAACTGTTTCCATTATTTTTTCCTTAATTGTTAGGCTAATAATTTTTTGTAGCTCATTTTCAATTTTAGACGTGTCCCATTCATTTGATTTGATGAAGTGACTGACTTTAATCTGAGTATTGATTAGATTAATGTTTTGTACTAATTTGATTATGGGTCGTTGTGACCCAATTATCTTGCCAGAAGTTGATGGATTTACCATTACCTATCTGCCAAATAATTCCGTTTTTAAATTCGGATTTGAGTTTTATCAGGCTTTTCCATTGCCAAGATGCTGATCCTTTTAGATGATATTGTAGTACATTAATATTTTTCAAATATTTTCATTAACAATTTGCACCCAAATGTTTTGTGGTTCGGCAAGAATTTTCCAGAGTAGCTTCATTTGGAGGGCTTTATTTTTACAAATTGAATCTCAACTGATCAATGGTCTATGATTGTCATCTTTGTTCCCAAAATTTTTTTATAGGTTTTATCGAGTTCGTCCAAGTTATGCCTTGGGAGCATAAATCCTTGCATAACAAATGATGGTTTTGTTGCTAAGTTGTGTTTTATGAGGGTGTTTCGTCCTTCTTGTGAAAGGGAGTTTGCCTTCCATTTGTGGAGTTGTTGATTTGTTTTATTATTGATGTCACTAAATGTTTCTTTATTAACTCTTCCATTAATGATAGGGCATCCAAGATAGGTATCAAGGGAGGTCGTATGTTCCATATTAAGTATATTTTTGATTTCATTGATGCAACTTATGGTTGTGTTTTTAGTAGTTTGAAAAGCAGATTAAGGTAGTTTATATATTGTCCAGATATAGAGCAGTAAGATTCAAGTATTTCTTTCGTTCTCAAGCATGAGTTTGAGTTTGCTTTGGTAAAAATGATCATATCATTGGCAAATAATAGGAAAAAGATTGGTGTTGCGTTCCTACAAACGGAAAAACCAATATGGTTATCATAATTATTGCAGTCATTTTGAATCATTTGTGTAAGAATTTCAGCTCCTAATATGAAAAGGTATGGTGATAATGGGTCTCCATGTCTAAGTCCTTTTCCGGGAAAGAATTGGTATGTTGGTCCATTATTAACAAGAATCGAGAAAGAAACCGTGGAGATGCATTCCTGGATCCATCCCACAAATTTTTTATTAAACCCAAAATTTTGGAGAATGCGAATGATAAATTTCCAACTAACTTGATCATATGCCTTTTCCATATCTAGTTTAATGGTTGTCCAGCCTTCCTTGCCTTTTTTACTAGGAAAGGAGTGGAAAATCTCGTGTGCAATTAGAATGTTATCATGTATTGATCTTTTAGTAATGAAAGCTCCTTGGAGAGGGTGAATGAGTTTTGGCATGATGCATTCTATTCGTAATGATTTTAGCAATTATTTTGTATATCGTTGAGCACAGACTAATAAGTCTAAATTGGTTAATATTAGTAGGATTGTCTACTTTTGGAATTAAAGTAATAAACGTGTGGTTTATTTGTTTGAGTAGTTTACCAATTTTGAAAAAGTTTTTAATTGCTTTTGAAACGTCTGTTCCCACTATGTGCCAGTATTTTTGCTAGAAACCGGCGGACATACCGTCAGGTCTTGGGGATTTATCACAGCCGATATCAAATATAGCATTTTTGATTTCCTCATTTGTTGGTGGTTTTGTTAGTCTTTCATTGTCTTCGTTAGTGACTTTATTCTTGACGAGTTGAAGTTTTTCATCCAATAGGTTTTTATCTAGTGGGGAGCAAGAGAATTTCCTTACAAATTCTTTTTTAACTTCCATTCGCATTTCATTATCACCTGAAATAATTGTCTCATTTGAATAAACTAGTTTCTTTAGATGTTTCCTATTTCTTCTACCGGTAGCAATTCGGTGAAAGTATTTGGAGTTTGTGTCGATGTTTCTCAAGTTTTTATTCTTTATTCTTTGTCTCCAATATCTTTGGTGAAAGTTGATAAGACGATTTTGTTTCATAAGGAGATTTCTTTGAAGATTTTCAACTCTTTGGTTTTGGTTAGACGGTGATAGGCCATGAATGTCCAAAAGTTGGGTTTCAACTTCTTTTAGTTGCTTAAAAATATTTCCAAAGTTTAATTTGCTCCATTTTTCGCTTTTATTTTTAAAAGTTTTGTCTTATTGATGAGGTTAAACATCTCATTCCCCCAGTAGTTAGCACGCCAAGTTTGTTTAACAATGTTCTCAAAAGCTTTACGTTTAGTCCACATCATTTCAAATTTAAATGGTTGTGGTGTGAACGGTGTTGAGTCCCCTAGTTCCAGTGAAATTTGACAAAGATCCGATATTGTAAATGCATGATTTTTTGTTTTTAATAGGGGATACCATTAAATAATTTGATTGTGGACTAGGACACGGTCAAGTTTTTCAAGGATATTGTTTGGGCCGTCACGTTTTTTCCTCCTAGTAAACTAGTTACATGTTGTTTGAACGTCTTCGAGATTACAAATATTTTTAAAGTTATTGAGTCTATTAAACCTGTTAGAATTGATTGTGGCTCCTCCTTATTTTTTCCGAATAATGTTGAATTTCGTTTAGATCTCCCATAAATATGCATGGTATTGATGATGCATTGATTATGTTGGTTATCGAATCCCAAAATGGGTTTTTATATATCTCATGAGGTGGTGCATAAGCGAAAATAATGTGCATTTTGCGGTTTAGATTGTTACATACCAATTCAATACAATCAATCGGTCAGTTTTTGAGATCAGACGAATCGATTGATTCTTAACTTGGTAAGCTTTCCAAAGTAAGCATAAGCCTCCCGCCCTCCCAATAGCGGGACAGTAAATGATGTTATCAAAGCCCGCCGATCTCCAAAGACGGTCTTCCGGCGGATTTTCAGATTTTGTTTCTGCCAGAGCTATGATATTAATATGTGTATTTTGCAGACGGCTTCGAGGGTTGTCCAAAGGTTGCTCCGGCCCATACCTCTAATATTCCAGAAGCTTATAATCATATTGGTTTGATGATGGTAATTTCAATTTGGAGGGTATCGTGGGCCTTAGGACCTAATCTCTTTTGGAGTAGATTGTTTTGAAGGGGATTTTTATTCTCATGAAACAAGGCCTAGAAAAGTTTTTGTTTGGTATTGTATTTTAGGAAATTTATTTAGATTATTTTTTTACGGAATTCTCGGAGATGGCAAAAATAGTATCGTTTGGTATGAGTTGGAGCTTCGAGATTATATTCTTTTACGAGATTTTTTTGGCTAAAGAATCCCGTAAAAACAATCTTGCCCACACATACTCTTTTCTTCTCTTATTTTGGTCATTCTTCTCTTCTTTCGTTTTTCTCCCGATTCATCTCATCGCCACTGGTTCTTGTCTATCGACCTCTCTCACAAATCGCCTCCCACACCCAGAATCACTTCATTCCTTTACTTCTTGTACAATATGGGTCCTAACGACGCCACTCTAGTAAGAAGAAGAAAGAAATAAACCTCAATACGTCCTGTGTTGAAAAATTTAGAGTTTCTATCCTTCTTTTTTCGGAATGTTTACACATGAAACTTTAAATTGAAGTTTGAATTCTTAATGTTCTATTGCTTGATGTTTGAATTGTTGTTGTTTCTTCATTTTTTTGGTTGATTGTGAAACCCACTATGTATTGATTATGAACCCTAATACTAGTTGAACCTAAAAAATCTCGACGAAATGGCCTTCAATCTTCGTACCGGTAATAAGTTGCAAGCTAGTTGTTTATGTCAGGCAATCCGCATTGCATCCAAAATTGAGGCCTTAGTTGTTGATGTTGTAGCAGCTTTTTGCACACAAGTATGATCCTCTAAGCCCAATTTTCATTAAAGTTTGAATTTAAGAAGTAGTTTTTTTTTTGTTGATTATGAACCCTAAAACTTGACTGAATAGATTGAGGAGTATTCAAAGTTATTGTTTCTACCTTTTTTTGGTTGATTATAAATTTTGTAAAATGAAGAGATTGATGATGTGTTTTATTCTGTTCAGAACTATCACTTGGATTGGGTATACATGACATAGATTCTAAGTAATGGTAAATGATGTCATGAGTATAATGCAAGTACCTAGCTCTACTAAAGTTGACTTTATAATACTTTAGGGCCGGATTGGTTCGAGTTTGTAAGTTTGACTTTCTTTGTAAGTCTAAATACAATTTTTGAAACCACCTTCCTATGTTTTTAAGTTTTGTGTTGACAGATTTGAAATTATGATGAATAGTAGAGATATAAGTCATATCACAAATTTTGAAATAATTTTCTTCATAATATATGTGTAAAACAAAATAGATGTACTTGTGTGTTTTGTTTCAATAATGACAGTTTTCCGTTTTACCAAAATGATAAATTGACAGACTAAAGCAAAATAGCAGAAATACAAATTTTTTGTTTGAAGCAAAATATGACAGATTTGTAAATTGAATCCTAACCGGTGTGGTGTTGAAATTGAAGAGCCACAAGTTTGGTTGAGGTTCCTGAGACTAACATATTACGTGCAGTCCCATTGGTAAAAGGTGTCACTCACTTTAAACACATGCAAAAATTTTATGATGTAAAAACTGATTCTAACAGGTATTTGTTTTGTGTTGTAGTTTCCTAAATCATCACAACTTGTGGAGGAAACAGATGATTGTCCTAAGGATGTTGATGATCCTCAACACCTATTTGAAGAATGTTGTTATGCACAAAGGCTTGTAGCGATCAACAAACGCAACAAGACGTTGTTTGATATCGTCAAAGCTCGTAATGAAGTACTACAAGCACAATGTGAAGCTTTGAATGAGAAGCTTTTGAAGAACGTGGAAAATGAAATGAACAATCCCCGCGAAAAGGACGAGATTACAAGTTTACTTGCGAGGCGCAACAAACACTACTTGGATACAAGATTTTTAATAAAAAAAAGTTGTGGGTTGTGATCTTCGCATTGTCTTTCATTTCTATCGTTGTTGTAGTTGGATTTTTTTTGTAAAAGCTAAGGTTTTCTCATGTTCTAGTTTGCAAACTATGACCACTGAATTGCTGTTGAATTGTGTTGACGCTTTTAAGTAATGTGTATTTTGATTCGACTATTATGTACTCCCTCATTCATTGTTCTAAAATTGTTACAAATCTGAAAATTTAGCAATTATTACACAGCTATAAAACAGTAAATGTATACACCAATTTTACAAAACTTTAAAATTTTACTGCTACTGATTTTGAAAACAAAAAGATTCAATTGTTGAAATAGCTCAATATTCAACATGGAACATTACAATTTTTATACATTGCGAAGTTAAAAAAGTTTAGTTGCTACTGATTTTAAACACAAAAAGTTTCAGCAAATAATATTTGCATAGTTCATATTGTAAAAATCATAAATTTACATTTAACCGCAAACTACTCAAAATTCTCACAGCAATTGCTATACATAAAGAAGAAACACTTATCAAAAATTCATCACGACCAGGTATCATTTGATCCAAAATGTACTAGCTGAACATTATGAAACAAAAAATTCAGCAAGTTAAAAAAATTCAACGAACTATTTTTGCATAGTTGATTGTGTAAAAAACATAAGTCGATATTTATCGGTTGGAATGACTCAAAATTTCCACAACAATTGTTATACATTAGGAAGAAACACGTATCGAAATTCATCGCGATCAGTTATCATTTGAAACCTTAAACGTACCAGCTGAACATTAGGGAACAAAAAATTCAGCAAGTTAAAAAAGTGAACAAATAATATTTTTATAGTTGATATTGTAAAAACCATAATTTGATATTTAACCGTTGGAATGACTCAAAATTTTCACGTCAATTGATACATTATGAAGAAACACATAACAAAATTCATCACGATCAAATATCATTTGAACTCAAAGCGTACCAGTTAAACATTAGGAAACAAAAAATATAACAAGTTAAACAATTAAGCAAGTTAAAAAATTCAACAAATAATATTTTCAGAGTTCAATCTGAACTCATATAAAATGAATCTGAAAATGTATAACCCTTATCGTTTTGAAGTTTTCAATTCATGTTCATATAGCTACGCAGTTTAGCAAAATGACCACACATAAATCTGGTTTAAATATTGAATGTAGAACCTCATATTGCAAATATCATCTCGTATCTTTCTAAACTCCCCACCATTAATTTGATAGTTTATGTCACTTTCATACCCATTAAAATCACAAACATCTTCTTCATAAGAGTCATCTTCATCAGAGTCATCTTCGTCCGAGTCATCTTCAACATGCACCGTAGTGAATATATGTGTACTATACGAGATAGTAACACCCCGAATCCGCGAAACTCGGGATGCTACCGGCGGAGACCTCACAATGAGTCATGACCCTTAGCCTGACAACAATTTCACCGGACCTTTCCAACAAGGCACAAATAAAGGCGAAATACTTAAAACATTTATAATGTATGCGCAAGAAATACTAAAAGTAAAGTAGACATGGGGTCAGTTTGGGCTAAACCGCCACACCGGCGGTTTAGGTTTGCCGGTTTGGCCAAACCGTGGGTTTGCAGTTTAGGTCGGCCAAACCTAAACCGGCGGTTGGTTATTTTTTTTATTTTTATTAAAAATGGACAAAACCGGCCGGTTTGGTCCAGTTTTCCAATTTTTTTAAAAATTTTTTTATAAACCGGCTAAACCGCCAACCAAACCGGCGGTTTGGATTCATACGGTTTAGGTTTAGATTTGCGACTCATGTCTAATGTAAAGTACAAGGTGGAAACTCAGTCGAGTCCTCAAAATGACACAACTCCAAAACGTAAATTGTTCGCCTCAAAGCGTGCGTGCAAATAAGTTTTAATGTATAAAACTGAAACAAAAGTAAGCGAGCCCACAGTGTACGGATCGGCGTAGTTAAGCAAGTATTTCAGAGTATCGAACTCAGGGATTTGGGGAGTCAAATTCAGTTTTGAATAATCGAGCAAGTAATAATATAAAAGCTTTGTAAATGTTGGGAAAACAGCAATCCTAAAGATCCAGGTCTCTAATTGTGGAAATCGATTCAAGATATTCTATAAGTATAAGGACAGAGTTGAGGTTGCAAAAGGTATAACTAAGGTAATGTACGGTGAAGTTCCAAAATCCTATATATCTAACCCAAAGACTCTCTCTATAAAGGTTGTTGAGGCTGCAGTATAGAAAGGATCTAAAGACAAGAATTAATCTCAAATACCCATGTCCAAACCCAAGGAATCAAAGATAAACTAAAACTATTAAGGTTCTGACACTCGAAACCGAAATAGAGGATGTTGAGTCTCACTACTACCTAGGAAAGGCAAGCCAAGGTTAGGTTAAAGCTAATCTTTAACTTTGGATCAAAGCAAAAGCAAAGGTCGTAAAACAAAGAAAATCACGGCTAGATCTTGAGATTCCACGGCCGTGGAACTCAAGAACAGACCGTGGTTTAGGGTGTCGACGAGGTTTCTCACACTCTCAAGGTCCAATCTATTTATGATCGATCTATCATCATCTAAGCCATAACTATCAACCCTTCACCTTAGAATTGCTGAAGGGTTTTAGCTAATAATCATCATCATGATATCAAAAATCAAGTTTAAAAGAGAAAAGGTATAAAACTCCGAAAACTCAATAATTATCCAATAACAAAACTCGAATCTATAACAATGTATGTTTGATTAATGCAGAAAAGTAAGAAAAGAAATCCTCACAACGATCTAGAGAAACAACAAAGAACTGGATGTCAATCCGTCCTCCAATGTAAACCCTAAGATATCTCGAAAGTACACAATCTCCAAAATCACGTCTTTCACATGCCACAATCCGAGTCTCCAATCCTTCGTCTTCAATCACGAAAGTAAAATGAACCCTAAAGCAGCCGTCAATGCAAGCATCCCTAACGTCGGGGCTCCAAGTCCTTTGGAGAATTTGACTCCCTTTCAATGTTGAAGGCTCTCGAACATTTGTACGGATAAACTTAGGGTTTAAAGATGAAACCCTAAATATTTGGGCTGAAAAAGAAGTCGAGCCCGTTGATATCGGAAAATACTCTGTGCCGCGTCAGAAGGTATCAGAGAATACTTTGGCGTATCAGACGGTATCAACAGATACTTTGGCGCGTCCTAACTTCCTTTTATGCTCCTTTTTGTCCCTTTTCAAGGCTTGATCCTAAAATATGCCATTTCGCTCCAAAATTCGCCAAATTACCTACAAATACGATAAAACTCTGTGTAGACCTCTATTCTTGCAAAGTAGGTGAATATAACCATAAATGCCATGAATATATATCTATGCATGCAAAATAAAGGGAAAATCTATATAAATACATGCCTAAAAATAGGTCATAATTCATGTCATCATAAATCCATAACATACAATGTAACAACATAATCCATAACAACATAAAAACATAAATCATTCCCGTCGTATAATTTACGGAGACCCCGGCTGTCCACTCCTCCACCTCACTCGGCGGCATCCCTAACCTACAAGGCATCTACAACAACCGGTTTAAAACCGTTAGCTAGCAATTCGAATATAAGAAGAACGATAAGGCACAATCACATATAATAAAGTAAGACACACAAAACATGCTCACATGTAAGTCCGGTTATTTATATTTTCCTTTAAGTTATCCCTTACTATTTCTAATTATGGCGTAACACGAAAATCGCAGTGCACCTCCCAGTCTCCCCATTTTGGACTGGACAAGCGATCAACGCCCGTTATCATACACTTGGGCCAAAATACAATAAACATGTCCACATCCTAATCCGGTTAATAGTTACATCATAACAACAATAACAATAACACACACCACCGCACGTCACAACTAATATGCGAAAACTAGCTAAGTAAGTCCGTGGACTTACCTCGTCTCCAAGCTACTCAAGAATAAACGATCACAAACTCTCCGAAGGAAAAACAACCATAGCCTGATCCATAAGAGGCACACATCATCATACTATCGAATATACGAACTCAAGGACATCCAAAACCAACAACCGAACACAAGACCTATCAACATATAGGCTAGGAACGCTCCTAGACCCTAAGAGGCCGTAAACTCGATAAGCAAGTAAAAGGAGACAACAACAACCCATACTCTAAACAAGGCTAACACCCCCCCAAGCTGGAGTAAGGCTACAAAGCTAGGAGAGACCACACGGTCTACACACACACACAAGATCAACAACGATTCCATCAAGTTCTAAGGGCACCTAGTGTTCGTTATCAGAAGTGCGTGTATGATGAACGATATAGCTTTACATTTATTACATAAAGTATAAGCCTAAAACAATAAGCGAACCCGCAGTGTACGGATAAATTGTAGTAACAACAAATACTCCAGGGTCGAACACAGGGACTATGGTGAAACAAAGTACAAAAATTCAGGTTGTCAATAAAAAAACAAGCAATAAAGCAAAGGTATCAAAGATGATGTAATAATCAGATAAAGAAAATGCAGACTCTAGAGGTCAAAGCATCCAGTTGTGGTTCCGACTCAAGATCTCAAAGGATAGCGTGGACAAAGTTGAGGTTTACAAGGGAAGGTATTTCTAAGGTGGGAATAGATCACCGGGTAAGTCTCACTACTCACTATCCCAAACCAAAGATCATCTCACTAGGTAAGTCTCAAGGAACTAAGGGAAGGAACTATAATCTCAAACCAACACGCCACCTAAGGGGATATAACTAACTTTTACCGGGTAAGTCTCAGGAACTCACAAAGGTGGGATGAAGGCACACTCAAACCCTAATAAAGGATAAACCTTTATTACCTAACACTCGTCATCATAGGTATACAAGCAAAGGAATCACCCGGTAAGTCTCATCCTAGGCTTGCGTATGAGCCAGGAAAGGTGCAACAAGGATAGGATTTGACAAACTAAAACCTCAACTCAAATATGGATCAGAAAAGGAATCGCCTCGCTCAGTTCATGTCCGATCTCGGTCGAGATGTTCTATGAACGGACCGAGGTGAGGTTCGGTTAAGGTTTGGCTCGAGCTTTCAGGGTCCACTGGGGTAAAGGCTCATTCTTTCATCGTCTTTCCTACAACCTTCAGCCAATCACCCTAGAATCGCACAAAGATTTAGCCAATAATCATCATGATAACAATAATCAAATATATAAGAAAAGATGCAATATCCAAACAAGAAAACCTTAACACAAAGGTCTCATTAATCACTCAATCAAACAATCAAACAAACAAAAAACTGTGTTCCTCAATCACAAACCAAAAAGACAACAATCAAAACAATCTAAGAAAACCTTACAACTTCCTTCAAAAGCCTTCAACTTTATCTTCAAAGCCAAATTCCTTCCTTCCTTGGAATATCTTCAATCTTCCAAACTAATCAACCAACTAGACATACTTCCATCCAGAAAATATCTTCCAATATATTGGATAATCACTTGCCAAAAATAAAAGATCTCATGGGCCATGGGCCGTCCGTCTCGATCCAGCCCAGCGAAATCACCTCGGTCGAGGTGGTATTGTAGCCATCCGATGTGATCCTCAGTTACGTTCAAATCTCTCCAATCTGGTCCAAAATCAAACTTCTGTCCAACTCCCATGGTTCCTAAGCCTTTCTTGTAACTCCTCAATGTTCTATAGTGTAGCTCCAATGACTTCTTAGATCTCGTAGCTCCATATCGCTCCAAAACGTGTTATTTTCACTACAATTACAATAAAACTAGGTGTATACCTCGATTCTTGCAAAGGTAAACAAAACAACATAATGATCAAGAATATACATCCATGCATGCAGATTTATGAAGATAAAACGTCCAAACCAATCCCAAAATATAGACTATAATACATGCTATCACTTAGGTTCACAACCACTAGATGGCATTCCCATCTACCCTAGGTCCATCCTAAGCATCCTACTATCATGTATAAACCTCTAAGCAAAGGAAGGAACCAAGAAGGAAGGAGGAGAGAAGCCTACTATTGAAGAAGCGCAGTAGTGGAAACAAGCTAGCGCGCCTGCAGAGAAGACTGACACCGCCCCTGCGGTGGCCTGTGCCACCCCGTGGTGGCCTGGGTCCGCCCCTATGCCTCTGAAGATCCGCCCCCGCGGTCGAACAGTAGAAGGTATGTCTTCTTTGTTTCTTCGATTATGCTCTTTGCTTCTAATGTTTCCTTCTCTTGTTGGGTCTTCTCCAAACATCTTCCATAATATCTAGGCTCTTCCTCATGACCTAATTGAGCTAAGAACACATGCATGCAATATTCAACAAGAACCCTGTTCAAAAGCTTCATCCATAGCCATGAAGAAGAAGAAGAAGAAGAAGAAGAAGAAGAAGAGGGGAAGAAGAAAAGCTTACCAAACCGAATCCAATGCTTCTCTACTGCAGTCCACACTCAAGAGATCCAAAGGGAAGGATGGTGAAGAAGGGAGCACAAGAGAGGAAGAGGGGAGTGCAACTAATGTGAATGAAAGAGTAAGAGGAAAGAGGAAACAAGGCTGAAAAGGTGGGAGGGAAACAAGGGGTAAGATGACCTCCTTGTCACCTCAAGCTAGGAAACGAGGGGTCGGAAAACAAAAGGTGGGATAACGAAGAGTCGGTACAGGATTTTGGAATAAATCCCAACACTCAACACCCCGGTGGCAATGATATGCCTCGGGTTGTGTATGTAATCTCTTAACTGAGATACATGAAACATCAGGTGTATACCCTCCAACCTCGGTGACAATGCTTACATGTACGCTACCTCTCCGACTCTCTACTAGATCTCGAATGGACCGACATATCGGGGGCTTAACTTCCCCTTAATGCCTAATCGCTTGACGCCCCACGTCGGTGATACCCTCAACAAAACCTGAGTTCCCACCCTAAACTCGAGAGGTTTACGCCTCCTATCTGCATACAACCTCCGACGGCTCTGCACAACCAACATCCTCTCTCGGATCAAAGCGACTCTAGCCATGTCGTCCCGTACCTGATCTGGATCTCCAAAACTCGAACTCCCGGGCTCATCCCAACATAATGGGGTACGTCATCTCCGTTCATACAATGCCTCATACAGTGTCATCCCAATCGACGCGTGCCAGCTGTTATAATATCAAAACTCCACCAACGGGAGGTGGTATGGCCATACTTGTCCCCAATCTAATACACATGTTTGCAACATTTCCTCCAATATCTGGATAGTACGCTCGGACTAGCCGTTAGTCTGTGGATGGTACGCGGCCGTGAACTGAAGACTCGAACCTAGGGCGGCATGTACCTTCTGCTAGAACCTCGAGGTAAAATGCCCGTCCCTATCCAAGATGATGGTCCTCAGCACTCCATGTAATCTCACAATCTGTCGGGTGAACTCCTCGTCCAAACGACTCACCGGCCACGTTTCTCGAATAGGGATGAAACGCGCGGACTTCGTCAGCCGATTTACCACCACCCATATCTCATCAAAGTTCCTACTCGGCTTCAGGCCGGTAAGGAAATCCATGGATACATCCTCCCACTTCCGCTACGACACGAGCAGTGGGTGGAGCTCTCCTCCGTGTCTCTGGTGCTCGATCTTGACCTACTGACAGGTCGCGCATCGGGCCACATATCTAGCTACATCGGGCTTGAGCCCGCCCCAGCAATAAGAACTCCTAATATCCTGGTACATCTTACTCATGCCTGGATGCACCAAGTAAGGTGTGGAATGGGCCTCATGCATAATCCTCTCTCTCAACTATTGGTCCGACGGTACACAATACGCCCCTGGCGTCTCAATAATCCGTTTACTCCTACGGTAAACTGTGGTGCCTCGCCTTTGGACATCCTATCTCTGATCCTCAACAAAATGGGACAACCCTCCTGTTTCTGCCGGATCTCTCCAGACAGGTCAGGTAACATCTCTAACTCGGACAAGCGATAATCTGTATCTGGGAACCGGATATTTATTTCTAACTCCATCAAATCTCTCTACAACTGAGGTTGAACCGTAAGCCGAGCTACCGCCTCCTCTCGAGGTGTCCTCCTACTCAAAGCATCGGCGACTACGTTCGCCTTTCCCGGATGATACAAAATCTCCAAGTCAAAATCCTTAATCAACTCTAACCATCTTCTCTGGTGATTATTCAACTCCCGCTGAGTGAATATATACTTCAGACTCTTATGGTCTATGAAGATGTGGCACGTGGCCCCATACAAGTAATGTCGCCAGATCTTCAAGGCATGTATCACTACCGCTAGCTCAAGATCATGGGTAGGGTAATTCTCCTCGTACGTGTTCAGCTGCCGAGATGTGTACGCAATAATCCTACCCCTCTATATCAAAACGCACCCCAAACCTACCTTGGAGGTGTCAATATACACCATGAAATCCTCAACATCCTCAGGCTGCGCTAAAATATGAGAGGAGGTCAACCTCCTCTTCAGCTCCTCGAAGCTGCGCTGACACGGTTTGGACCAAACAAATCTAGTAGACTTCCCCAGCAAGGAAGTGTCAAGGAGAAGCCCTCAACAAACCAGCGGTAGTACCCCGCCGAACCCAAGAAACTGCGCACCTCCTTGACTGTCCTGGGAGGCGGCCACGAAGAAACGGACTCTATCTTCGCCGGGTCAACCATTACACCCTCGACGGAAACTATATGACCAAGGAATGCCACCTCTGGCATCCAAAACTCGTACTTAGAGAGTTGAGCATAAAGCTCTCCATCTTGAAGGACTCGAAGCACCGTCCTCAAGTGTCTCGCATGCTCCTCCCTACTCCGGGAGTAAACTAAGATGTCACCGATAAACACTACCACGAACTGGTCCAAGAAGTCGATGAAGATGCCATTCATCAACTCCATGAAGACGGCGGGTGCATTCGTGAGCCCGAATGGCATCACGACAAACTCATAATGGTCGTATCTCATCCTGAATGCCGTCTTCGGCACGTCCTCCTCACCCTCAGCTGGTGATATCCCGACCTCAATTCAATACGTGAAAATACTGAGGCTCCCTGCAACGGGTCCAATAGATCGTCAATACGCGGTAATGGGTACTTGTTCTTGATGGTGACATTGTTCAACTCCCGGTAATCTATACACAGCCTTAAAAATCCGTCCTTCTACCCGACGAAGAGGACCGGTGCACCCCAAGGGGAAACACTCGGGCGTATGAAGCCCCTCTCTGCTAACTCCTCGAGTTGCTTCTTCAGCTCAAGCATCTCGATCGGCGCCATGCGGTATGAAGTCTTGGAGATCGACCTCGTGCCAGGCTCCAACTCAATAGCAAAATCAACACTCCTCTGCGGTGGTAGTCAAGGTGGCTCCCCGAAAACGTCCTCAAACTCGTATACCACGAGAATCTCCTCCAACGATGGTCCCGCCTCCTCCTTCATGCATAACACCAGAAGGCCTCGCTCCCCTGCCCGATAAGTCTCGCATCTCAGACCATGCTAATGACTATACCGGTCTTCTCGAGGTTTCAACCTCGGAAAATTACCTCATGTCCCGTCTCTGTAGTGACCGTCACGGTCCTCCGACTGATGTCCAACACGGCTAGTTAGCGGTCCATCCAATCCATCCCTAAGATGACTTCTTCATGCACTGGGTGCATGACATAGAAGTCGGCAAACCAATCACGGTTTTCCAAACAAATGGAACAACCGTGTAACTCTTGGGTACCACTAACCCTACCCCCGTCGGGTAACCCTATAATGAAGGTTCTCCCCTCTACCATAACTAAGGACAATCTAGTTACACATTCATTGAAAATAAAGAAGTAGCACCGGTATCAAACAATACCCTCAAAGGGAAACCGTGAAGTTGAATAGTACTTGTGGCTGTTGGCGCTGCTGGATCAACTGCACTCCTCAGCTCGAAGACCTTGGCCTGAGTGCCTCTAGTCTCCGTGGTGCCTCCACCATGTCCCCTACCTCTACCTTGCCCGTGGGAAGAACTCTATGCATGTGGATATCTTGGGGCTCTCTAACTGGGGATGACTGTATTTGATGCTAGGGTGGCCTCTGTCCACCACTAGGAATTCTAGTAGGTGAAGAACTCTGGTGAGACGTTCTCGGGCCCTGACGACAAAAAAGTGGCTCGGTGTCCAGGTCGGCCACAAACATAACAAGTCAATGTAGTCCTCGGGCACACAGCTCGCATATGCCCGTACCCGCCGCAACTATAACACTGTCAATCTCTATCTGATGCCTACACAAACTACTAGGGACCAAAACGCCCTTGAGTCTGACTACGCCCCTGCCCTAGGGCTCCTTCTCTAGAACCAGCCGGTACTGTCCTTTGCCTCTAGTTTGGCCCTCCGGACTGTGCCACTCTCCTAGACCTTGGTCGGTCTCTCTCGACGCCGAGGCTCGGTCCTGGTACTCCGCCAAGGAGTCACAGCGGAATCCTGCAAGGTAAGCACGGGTGGACTCCCTCAACCTCTTGGAAAGAAAGTAAACATGCTGGTCCGCCGAAGGTGCGGCGGGACCCAACAAAGCTAACTCCTCCCGAAAATGTCTAATCGCCTCAATCACCGGGACATCCTCAAATCCTGCCTCCAAGAAGTCCTGAACTTTGTCCCTCCTCATGGAAGTTGGGCAAAAACTCTCTCTAATGAGGCTCAATAACTGATCCATCCTGGTAACACCGCCTCGAACTGTCCTCCACCAATAATGGGCCTGCTCTCAAAACAGCGTCTTCACTACTCAACCTGTCTATCCACCGGACAACAGATCATCTCTAGGACGGACTCTACGTGCCCTATCTAGTGATCAACCTCCAACCCTACCTTCCCGTCAAAGTAGGGCACATACTGCTGGTTGAAATCCTTCAACCATGAACCCGGTCTTGGTGACCTCGGCTCGTCTTTCGACCTACCAACATCAGCAACTAACTCGGGTGCAACTATCTCTGGTGTGACTATCTCCGGTGCAACCCTGGACTGAGTCAACCTCTACGAGACGTCAACTGATCTCGCAAGTACGGGAGGTACGGGAAGTGGTGCTCCGGTCCTAAATTCCTCCTCGACCCACTGAACATAGTCTCTAAACACGGATGCTGCAATCGATGCTTCACCGGTCTCTGCAGATAGGGAACGTACTCTGCACCCCGGACCTCATGGCGGTCCTATCCCTAGCCTCGGGAATGTTGCTCTCGGCGACATACTCTACGGGAACCTTTGTTTCTGGCGGATCCACAACTGATGGGTCCGCAATGGGGATACGTCCCCGACCTCTCGCTCTTGGAGGTCTCCCTACTCGTCCTCGTCTCGGGACGGTAGGAGGAAGAAGGGGTCTACCCCTCGCTGGTCCGACATACACGGTAGCTCTCGTGCTGCCATCTGATATCTTATGGCGTTTATTTGTATAAATATATAACTTTATGTTCTCGATATGTTATAAACTTGTAGAAGCGTAATAATAAGCGCGATCCATGTGCGTAACTAAAGCATATCAAGTCTAATTACCTAAGGTCACATATGCATAACTGTGTATGCACAAATCCAAAAACATTCTAAGTTCACATATATATAACTATACATATACATATATCAAATGCAATTACTATGTCGCCAAAGTCCGCGGAAGGCGTGGTGGTCTCGTACATTCTATCCCAAACCCAACTCATGCATATGATTTTGAAAATGAAAAGTCGGAACCCTTGCGGAATCTGTTTATTCCACATTTGGCCTTTAGAAGATTGCGAGTTCTATTATTGTCAACATAAGGCTCTAATACCATATTGTAACACCCCGAATCCGCGAAACTCGGGATGCTACGGGCGGAGACCTCACAATGGGTCCCGACCCTTAGCCTGATAACAATTTCACCGGACCTTTCCAACAAGACATAAAATAAAGGAAAAATACTTAAAGCGTTTATAATGTATGCGAAAGAAATACTTAATGTAAAGTGCAAGGTGGAAACTCAACCGAGTTCTCTAAACGACATAACTCCAAAACGTAAATTCATAACATACAATGTAACAACATAAACCATCCTCGTCCTATAATGTACGGAGACCCCAACTATCCACTCTTTCACCTCACTCGGTGGCATCCCTAACCTGCAGGGCATCTAAAACAACCGGTTTTAAACCGTTAGCTAACAATTCGAATATAAGAAGAACGATAAGGCACAGTCACATATTATAAAGTATGACACACAAAACATGCTCACATAAAAGTCTGGTTATTTGTCTTTTCCTTTAAGTTATTCCCTTACTATTTCCAATTATGGTGTAACATGGAAATCACAAGGATCCCGCCCTTGTCCCTTTCACCAAAAAGGTTTGGTCCGGATGCGAATCATAATCACCTGTTGGACTGGTCGCAAGGCACCTCCCAGTCGCCCCATTTAGGACCGGACAAGCGATCACGCTCGTTATCATACACTTGGGCCAAAATACAATAATCACGTACACATCCTAATCCGGTTAATAGTTACATCATAACAACAATAACATCGACACACACCACCTGCACGTCACAACGAATATGCGAAAACTAGCTAAGTAAGTCCGTGGACTTACCTCGTCCCCAAGCTAATCAAGAATAAACGATCACAAACTCTCCGAAGGGAAAACAACCACCGCTTGATCCATAAGAGGCACACATCATCATATTCTTGTACATGCGAACTCAAGGACATCCAAAACCAACAAACGAACACAAGACCTAGCAACATATAAGCTAGGAACGCTCCTAGCCCTAAGAGGCCGTAAACTCGATAAGCAAATGAAAGGAGAACACAAAAGCCCATACCCTGAACAAGGCTAGCACCACCCCAAAGCTGGAGTAAGGCTACAAAGCTATGAGAGACCATACGGTCTACACACATAAGATCAACAACGATTCCATCGAGTTCTAAGAGCACCTAGGTTCACAACCACTAGATGGCATTCCCATCTCCCCTAGGTCCACCCTAAGCATGCTACTATCATGTATAAACCTCTAAGCAAAGGAAGGAACCAAGAAGGAAGGAGGAGAGAAGCCTACTGTTAAAGAAACGCAGGCGCGGAAACAAGTTGGCGCGCCTGCGGAGAAGACTGTCACCGCCCCTGCGGCCTCTGGCGCCACCCCTACGGCGGTCCGGCGTCCTGGCGCCGTCCCTGCAGTGGCCTGTGCCGGCCCTATGGTGGCCTGGGTCCCCCCTGCACCTTTGAAGATCCGCCCCCGCGGTCGAGCAACAGAAGGTCCGTCTTCTTCATTTCTTCGAATGTGCTCTTTGCTTCAAATGCTTCCTTCTCTTGCTGGATTTTCTCCAAACATCATCCATAGTATCTAGGCTCTCCCTCACGACCTAATTGAGCTAAGAAGACATGCATGCAAAGGATTCAACAAGAACCCTCTTCAAAAGCTTCACCCATAGCCATGGAGAAGAAGAAGAAGAAGAAGAAGAAGGAGGAGGAGGAGGAGGAAAACATCAAGAAAGGAGAAGAGGGGAAGAAGGAAAGCTTATCAAACCGGTTCCAATACTCCTCTACTACAGTCCACACTTAAGAGATCCAAAGGAAAGGACGGTGAAGAAGGGAGCACAAGAGAGGAAGAGGGGAGTGCAACTAACGTGAATGAAAGAGTAAGAGGAGAGAGGGAACAAGGTTGAAAAGGTGGGAGGGGAACAAGGGGTCAGTTGACCTCCTTGTCACCTCAAGCTAGGAAACGAGGGGTCGGATAGCAAAAGATGGGATAACGAAGAGTCGGTGCGGGATTTTGGAATAAATCCCGACACTCAGCACCCCGTGCCTGCGGGAAGACTGAGCCGCGTACGCTGGAAGATCGATAAACCGCACAATAACCGAAATAAAAATTCTAGATGTTATAGAGATTTTCTCACAAAGTTATGCAATGCAAAACACGCCAAAATAATGTCAGCTTGAGTCTTCACACTGTAACTTGACATAATTTTTAGTATCTTCTTACATACCTTGAAAACGTCAAAGGACCTCTCAATGTAACTATGTAGTGATGAATGTCTTTTCTTGGAAGTCTTATTTGCATTACCCGGTGATAAATTCTCAAACTATGACAGATGGTACCATGTCTCTGATAAGGAACCATGTACCCCTCCTTGTCTAGGCAACCCTTGTCCACTAATAAGTAGCGGCCTATTAAGAAGGTACAAAAACTAGATTGACATAAATTGGCTTTAGCAAACAGATGGAGAATTGACTTGATGATATTGTACCAGAAGGAGGGTGTGGAAAAGCCATAGCCAGAGTATTGACCTCTTGTTCAAAGACCTTTGCATCATGAGAAAAGCCCTCCCAACCAGCGGAGACAAATGTGAAATACATGTCAAAGTCACAAACCGTTATTACATTAAACGTGCTCATCCGTTTCCGACCTCTGTATGGAATTTGGTTAGCCTCGGGTATGCATGTGTTGATATATGTACCATTTATACACCAAATTGCACCCTTGAAGTATTGAGAACATCTCGGGTCAATTGTGATGTGATTTGGCACTTTTGAAAATGAAGGGTCCGTAGGTTTTCTTATATCTTTTGTCATACCATCAAACCCTCTATGACGACCGATAATGACATCTAGTAAATCGTGTACAACGCTCGATATAGTGGAGGTAGAGCACTGAAACCTCTCGAAAATAGTTCTATAGTTAAGGTCTTGAACCAGGATGTACACAAATATGCATACCTTCTCCACGAGACGCATATTTTTGAACCACGCAACCCATACTTGTTGACCAAAAGATTGCATAGATCGTCGAATACTTGCTTCTCCATTCGGAACGCATTGAAACATCTTGTCTCTGTACTAGAGTTTAGTATTTCACTCATCCATTGAGAATCGTTGAACGGTGTATCATGCGAACATGTGTAAAATAATGTCTTGCTATCAAATTATTCTCAATTTATAAATCACAAAATTGTCGAATACGTTGCAAACGTTGTTGCCTTCCCTTCGATGACAGTTTTCAAGAACATAAGCGGTATAACAAGAAACAACTACATAGGCAGACAAAAAGTACATAAACACTGGACATAGAGTATATAAAAACTGAAAATTCAATAAATGACATGATAATTAGCCATAAAGTCTTTACACACCAACACAAACAATGTTCAATTCAAACAAATTCAGACAAACACTTATCAAGCAAAGTTCACAAACAAACAAACAAGGATCCCTGCAATTACAAATGAGGCAAGGTACCATTTTGAACCTCTTTCTTGTACTCCCACTTAAGCCATTGAACTCTCTCTTCATTTGTAGGAATCGACATGAACATCATACAAACAGATTCAGACATCAATAGAGAGATGACAAAGCACCAAACTGGTGAACCCGTTGGTAACAAGCCATCCTTCACCATCTAAGAAAGGACACCCATTGAATCACCTAGTCCATCCCGGGATTTGTTTGAAGTTTCTCATGCATGAAGACCATTTTTTCTACCGTGCCCACAAACAACATTTTCATCATAGCTTGAACCTTTGAATGAAGACCGTTTTTCATAAAAACACCGTACTCACTGTTCTCCTGCACATAGAACATTTATAAATATATTTGTGTTAAAGACAACAAGTAGTGGCAAACGACAATATAAATACAACTACATATATGCAACTTCTTTGCCCACCAATCATCAATTGCATCGATACAGTTACATTTGTAGTCCCATCTCAAACCCGTATAATCATTCTTAAGTTTAATTCATAATCTCCACAAACCTTTGAAAGAATTGTACTTGTTCTTCAAAGTATTTTTTAAACATTTTGTAGAGGTATTCATCTCGAACTGTTTTGTCACAACTATCCAGCTAAAACCATTATTTTGTCCATTTTGTCTTTATAATTCACATAAAATTTCTAAGAAGGTCCTGAGCAATGAATCATTTCACGCATAATAACTCTTGTCCTTGGTTTGTTGTGTAGTTTTTCATTCATGCCGGTCATTTTCTAAGTTACAATACCACCCTATGTGTAACAACATAAAAAGAAAACCCAACCCGATATTATGGTAGAAAAAGTAAAAAAATTGAACCAAATAATTCAGCAACCAAATAATAAGTCAACAACATTAAAACCATGAATCGATCAACAACCAAATAATTCAGCAAGTATTTCAATGACGGATTAAAAACTGAACAGCTAACATAACTCACATAACACTATGATTTTCAAACTTTTTTCTATTCAATAATAGGCAAAATTAGAAGAACAACACATCAAACTATGATCTTCTAATCAATCTTGTTTTTTAATCCTAAGGACAAGCTTGATTGATGAGAACAGATGTTTATATCAAGATTTTAGACCAAAATCATATGGTGGCATGCTTGCTAATTTTATTTTGGTTAAAAGATAACAAAAACTGAACATCTAACATAACATCTTTGAACGCTTGTGTGAAAATATGAGTTCAGCAACCAAATAACTCAACATGCAATGTGTACAAACAAAAAGCACCAAACGAGAACAAACAATCATGGAAGCAACTATTGCAGCAATAAGTAGAAAGTTTACAATATTGTACAAATCGGCAATTGTTGAAGCAACAAGCAAAAGTTACAGTTGAAGAAGAAACAACAAGGATAAACACAATACATAGATATGCAGGATCGAGTAAGGATAAGCTCAAAGAAAAATCGATTACAGTTGGAGAAGAAAAATCGATTACAGTTGAAGAAGAAACAACCCACTTCTAAATTGAAACAACGACAAGCACAAAGAAAAAATAAAGAAAACCAGAAATCGATTACAATTGGAGAAGAAACATAAACAATGAAAGGGCAAAAGTCGACAAACACAGGAAGATGAAGAAACAACAAATCGATTACAGTTGGAGAAGAAAAATCAATTACAGGTTCGAGCATCAATGAAAGGGCAATAATCGATTACAATTGGAGAAGAAATAAAAACAAGAAGCATAAATGAGAAGGAAAATCAACTGTTACCTTCGTCGCAAATGATAAGCAACAACACTTTTCCGTCGTTGAAGGAAGGCTTGAAGGAACATGGACGATGAAGAAAATTGTGGAGATTTTAGGGCTTATTCAAATGTTACGTGTGAAGCACATGTAAATTTAGGGGTATTGTCGTACTCTTTCCGTAAAAAATTTGTCTCAATAATCTAATACCATACACTTAAAATTTATGCAAAAAGAATCTCTAATAATCTCCATCCCCAACAATCTCAAGAATCTCCATTCCGAAGAATCTAAAAAAAAGAATACCCATACAATGTCAAACAAACCCTAATGATGCCTCCGAAATAGATGGGATAGATGGAGAAAATAATCATATGGATAATCTTACTAAAGAAACTAAGGAACAAACAAAACAACCCATGCCCAATAATGATCAAGCTGAGGGAGAACTTCTTGATGATGCTAATATTGAAAGTAAGTCAGTTTCTCACCACTCCCTTGTTGTCCCTATTATTGAGGACGAGGAGATCAAATTCAAAATAATGGATATTGAAAAGAAACTCAATGAAGAAGATGAATAGATTGACATGACTACTCATAATTTGACTGTTGCTGAATTTTATAATAAGTTGATGGACGCTATAGAAGTCAATCGAGACTCAAAAAATCTTACATTAAGTGAACCTACACAACAGTCTTCGGGGTTTCATCCTAAAATCAAGAAGCAAAAATTCGACTAATTTAATGATTTCCAATCCTGTGTTTTTATCCAGTTTGTATCTAGATACTTTTGCTTATGAGAACACTGCCTTGAACCTGTTTAAGTTCTTTTCTTATTTAAGATTTAGTAGAAATAGTAGGAAGGATTCTGAATGTCTTTATGTTTATGATTCTAGTAACTATGTATTTTCCTCAACTTGTATCACGGAGTTTATGCTCCTAATTTTCAATGCTAATGAACAATTTGTCGGGGATTTTAACATTGTCTTTCTAATAATTTTTGAATATCCATTTTGCGTAATTTGTACATTATGCCTATATGCATGCATTGAGAGGTTGTTGTTGTCTGCTTTGTATGTGCTCAGGTCAACTTCCTTAACAAGATGGAGGGAGAACAAAAGATTGATGAGTAAAAGAAATCGAATCAGCCATGATACTTCACTTGATTCTATTTCCATGTAACTATAGGATATTGTTCTTTTCCAGCATTTCATATAAAGACATACTTCATTTCACTTAATGTTTATCTGAGACAAAAGGACTTATTTTATAATACTAGAGCCATGATTTCCATCAAGAGACGAGGAATTTAACTATTCGAATATCAAGTTGTGATGACTATAAGGAAGATTGTACTATGACTCTGTCACATATTTAAACAAATGTATTCTCCAAAAAACACTTATAATAATATAGTGTTCGCTACGTGTCCAAGTACTCATTCAAACATTGAGTACATATATGAAAAAGAGGAGGCGACCCATACGTCCAAGTACTCATTCAAACATTGACTACATACCCATACACAAGAAGCTCCACAAGAAGGATGAAAAATATGTTGATAAAAGAGCCAGAAGTTCATTCACAACAAAGACAATCGGTTGCTAGAAATTTCAAAGAACGAAATTCGTATGAAAGAAGACCAGGGAACAACAAACTTGAGAAGATGAACAAACACCCAAAACTCTATAATATGTATCACCCAAATGGACCCATAATCGTTTTCCCAAACCAATCACCACAACTAACGAGGCTCTTAATCATGGGTGATATTATGAGCTTATCCAACCTTTTTGGATGTATTTAATGATATTAAGAGCTTATCCAAACTTTTTGGATTAGCTAATCTCGTGAACAGTTGATATAATACAGCACCTTCTTGCGAGGATCTATGCCAACGACATTAAGGTCCGACTTTTCAGCCATCCGACGGAGAGGTCTCAACAAGTCAGCCCCCATGATATAGGCCACATTAATGATAAGGCCTTGTTCGAAGAAGGGGCTTAGATATATAGGAAAAAGGAGACATTGTCCCCGGTTCAAAAGCATAATCTATTGATTTGAAATTTGCAAAGTGAATCAAGGTTGATTTAAAAACAACGGAAATCAGAGTACTTGATATCCAAATGTAAAATCTCAACTTGTCTACACTCTCAACAAAACTGCAACACAATATATCTAGTGTTTAATATTTGACAGCAGAAAGAACATCTAGCTGGGAGCCAAGCTTCTCCTCTGCCACCTTTACGGCCTTCACCCTCAATTTCGTTAGTTGCTTCCTCCTCTCGTAGACAACCTGTGCTCTCTCCTTCCTCTTGGCCTCGAGCTCCTGTTTTCAACAAGAATAGTCAGTTGGCAATCAGGACAAGACCATCTCATTTACCACTAAAACAACTCAAGCTAAAGTAACTATTACTCGGTAAAATGATATACAAGTTGATTGATAAACATATACATGGAACTCCAGTCATAACACAATCTGAAGTAGCTGGCATGTCATTGCTCTGATGAAATATGTATCCTTTTCCCCAAAGGAGTAAGAGCACCAGAACTGATGTCATTTTTGGATTAAGCAAATAAACAGGGCATCCGTCTAAATCATTTCAATTCATCATACCAATAGTTATCCCGTTCTTATTTGCAGTTGGCAAATTAACCCAAGGTAAATGATACCACGAGTGCAAGTAGAAAGAAGGTTTCAATCACCTTGATGGTCTCGTAGTGGTTCCAGCCAACTTCGCTTGATAGTCTACCTAGCAAACAGTATTTGTGTCCCTTTTGCAGCCTCAGAACCCTACACACCAAAAGCAACATACCTTCAATACAGCAGTAATATAATCCAGAATGAAACAACAAGGATAAAAAGATGTTCAATGACAACTTACTTGAGAGCATCAGGCACAACCATCCTCTTAACCTTGTCATATGGGGGAGGAACTCCCTCAAAGACCTTCAACCTTGCCAAGGCAGCAGCTCCTCTCTTTGTCTTGTGGGGAGTCATACTGCATTATTACCAGACCAAACATATCATTAATTAACAATGTATTTGTTCAACGATAATTACAACTAATTAATAGTCATGTGAAAAAGGATCAAATATTTGGACTTCTCATGGTACAGTCTATAAAGTACTCACAACCCACTTCAAACAATCTAGCAATGTAGAATTAGTCATTCCTAGATGAATTTGCAGATAATTCAAATAAGTTGCTAGCACTGTAATATTTTCAAGTTAGTCAAGTGATGTGGCCAAAACAATTTGAAAATCATACCAAACTAGCAGAACAATGCGAGATAAATAATATATCAATTCAAAATGAAGGTTCAATTTGGCAAAATATTCACCCATATAAATCAGCTCAAGATGCATTCATGCTTCTACAACTTAATAAACCAGCAATAGCTGCATCAATGTCCAAATTCACGGCCCATAAGTAAATTATTAAATCATTACACATTATGTAACAATGAAGAGAAGATAAATAGCAAGTTGAGCTGGATCCAAGTCAAATATATCCAAAATAATGATTTTAAAACATAGAACAGAAGAAAGCGGAAGTAAGTAATGGAAATACCCTCTGACGGTGCGCCAGAAGATCTTGGCAGGAGCACGGAAGTGAATGGGGCCATGGGAGGGCTTGGTGTTCATCCGCTTCCTGAGAAACCTAAGGTACTTCATCTTCTGGCGGACGAGACCGCCGGATAGAGCAATCTCCTCGCAACGAACCACGACGACGCGCTGTCCGCTCAAGAGCTCCTTGGCGACGATGGAAGCCAAGCGACCAAGCATGTGATGCCGGGCATCAATGACTACCCGACGTGCCATCACTCCTGAACCCGACACCATTTTTGCTCCTCTTCAGTTTTCCTCACCTCTTCCTCTGCAAGGTTTCAACGTTCTAGGGTTTCAGAAGATCGAGTTCGTTTGGATTTTATATGAAGGGCCAAAATGGGAACTGTTTTAGCCCGGTTGGTGTAGGGATTGCATACGGGTTAACGGGCTACAGGTTGGGCCGTTCATTGTGTGGGCCCGTTGCTCATTGTTGGGCCTTTTATTTTGCATTAAAGGCCCGGAAGAACAGCTGAAACCTTGAAAACCATCAAGGTTCTAGAGATTTTTTTCCCCATTTTCTTACCCTTTTTCTAATTTCCAGTTGTTTGTAAGCGATTACCTTCGAAAGAAAAACATGTGGGTATCTTCTGCCTTGTTCTTATCTTCCATGAATGGGGTTTAATTCAGATTTTGTTAAATTTGGGTGAAATTTTGAATTTGTTGTTTGCTCAAAGTGTATCGACAAAGAGCAAAATGGTGAACCTCCAGCGACATCAAGTGGGGTTCAGATGGATGGAAACAGAGATATGCTACTTGTCCTCTCTAAAGTGATTAGTCTGAACACTGAATGATTCCTGTTTTTTCTCATTTGAAATCATAAACATATTTCCATGGCATGTACGATGAAATTCTTGTGAAATTGCTAGGGTAGATGGTATTTGTCTTGTTTCTGATTGTTTAGAATCTAGCTGTTTTTTCCTCTTAAATGGTCAGTTGGGCAAATTATGGGTGTTGCTGAATTGCTTGACATTTTGGACTAGCATGACACGGATTAACAATGCTTGAAAAGATCCATCGTCGCTGTAGACGCTTAATCACAGTACCTTCAAAATGGTTTCATGGTAAATCTGTCTTTAAGACCTAGTTTGTCTGCTAATCTAATAGCGTCCTTGAAAAATGGCCACAGAAGACAAGAAGTCTGAATTAAAAAAAGAAATCAAATTGTTATCTCCTCCTCCCAGCCAAAGAAGCAAGTTAAACTGGAAGAAGGTATCATGTATACATGTTAACCTTGGTTCATCATATGTGCAAGGTAAACGAACAATCACTCCCACTCTTACAGAAGATGTCACAAGTGAAATCAATGGCTTTGTCTTCCACAGGGGAGCGAAATAAGTAGAGCACCATGTAGGTTGAAATGTGACTAGAGCTAGCATTTAAAACTTTCGAACGATTTGAATGAATCTTGTACCTTGTCTGTGTAAATTGAAACATGAGCAAATGCAATATGCTTTAAAGAGGGTAAACTAGCATGTGCAGATTTGTAAAATTTAAAAGGAAAACAAGTAATTGCTTATGACAAATATGGCCCATGTTTTTATCTTATTTCCCTTGGTGTGTACCTTTGATTGAGGGTACTAATTTGGTTTTTGCCCATTTGACATGAATGCAGGGGATTCAGTAGCATATGGATCTTGAATAGATCCTCTATTCGTTATCAGCATCTTCTGTGCTCGTACACGTTACAGTCTCAGCCTTCATTAACTGCTCACCGACAGATATGAAAACTTGTTTCAATCATCTGGTCAATTCATGATAGCTTCATTGCTACAAGTTTAATTTTCCTTGTAAAATTGTATGAAACAGTAGGCTTGGCCAGTTGGCCCTAAGTTCTGGTTTCTTGCTCTTCAGGTGAGGGGGTTGGCTACTTGGCTCAACCAAGAGCTATCAAAGTGGGATCAGGCCACTTGCACAACAAGTACAGTGACCCGTGTCACCAAAATTAACCTGCAAGACTTTCAAAAGACACTTCTCTCAGCCTCTTTCAGCTGAAAGGGAAGAGCTCTAGTTATTACATATCTGTTTATGGTCTCTAGTCATTCTTTATAGTTTACTGTATGCTGTATTCATCAACTGAAGCTCTGTAGTCTGTACCGTTCAATAAATGACCTATTTCTCTCTTTACACGATTTTATAAGTGCAAAAGGTGAAAGGCAAATGCCAATGAAAGGTTTAAAAAAAACACAAGTGGCCCAACTGTAGGTTTGAGTCACTGGTACCCTGTTTAGGGAATTAAGGTCTCGTTCTGGCTAACTGTCAAAGTTGATATTTTGATTATAAGCTACAATCTTTAGCTGATATTTGTCTCTTCATTTTAGGGCCATGGTTTGAAGAAAATATAGATGAAGGATAGAAAATTTAAAAGTGAAGCAGAGAAAATGACCCAGTCAAAATCTGCAGAATAAGCCAAATGATCTTAGCAGTGCAGGATACAATCTAGCCATAGATTTCACATACTTGTGTAGTACACTACACATCACAATCAAAGACTTGGATTTATATGTAATCATGTCTTCTACAATAAGGGCTAAACCCCACTTGACAAGAACAGCTAACAAGCAACAGTTGAGAGAAATTAAAAGGTAGAATATGCTATATGAACAAAGATTTTGCCATGAGAATCTTAAAGAGCAGATTACAATGGTGTAATCATAAGAAGAGCAAGAGCTCACTAGTATCTGATCTAAATCCTAAGATCTTATCTCTGAATGATTACACTTGTTTCCCACTAATTTTGTTTTTCTGGGTTTGTCTAACTAGTCAGGGTATAATTAGTTGGGTATTTTACTTCTCTACTCTTACATTACAAACCACAAAGCTTTATACCACCATCGACGTTAACGAACAAACCACCTTAAGGGTCTATTCTTACCCATTCGTAGCGCCCCGGGAGAGGTAAATCATTGACGACATCAAAGTTGTACCTGCAATCAAGGTGTCCAAGTCCATCATTTTTCCCTTTTATCAACCAAATATTTATATGAAGAGAAAAAAGTAGAAAACACTACATACTTGTCCATAAAATGCTTATGTTGTTTCATTTCAGCACTAGCAAAGAAGTCCTCCATCTCCTGTGTGGAGGGGATAGCTCTTTGCACAGAATTTCGGGATTGTCTTTGGTATGAGCAGGTGGACCTCACAGCTGAACCTGGCGTCCCTTTACTGTCTAAATCCCGTATTAAGCTGCATGGTGTGCTCTCTCGAGTACTCCTGTCGATAGATTCCGCATATTCAACAAATTGACAAAGTTCTTATACCAATATCTAAACTTAGAAAATAAAACCATCTGTTCTATCTTTCTATCAAAGTTCATGTAACTTCACATTATAGACGGGATGAAATGTAACATGTCAATCTTAATGAGAAGAAAATTTGATGAATGCCGAGTATTTCCCTATATGTGTTTCTTGCTGCTATATGGTCCCCCATTAACACAAGACCCTTCACAAATAAGATTCATATAAGGCAGAGGGAAGTTATTGCTTTGCATATGCCATATTTCCTCTTTAAGAATGGAAAGGTCACGTGTTTTCAGCCAATTAACATCTATACAGGTTAACACAAAAACAGAAAGTATGAAAGCTACAACCCCCTCCAGAACCGAATTTCAAATGGCACTATTCGCACCAACCACCAAGAATATTACATTTCCTTACTAACATGTCACCGTAAGACCCAACTACTATTCAATTCGTTTCCTTCAGTCCAGCCTAACAAATTGAAAGAGGAAGAAGCCAATATATGCAGGCATAAGGAAAATGTACTACATGTTAATAATACCATTTATTAAGGGGTCATACTCATGAACATCAGCAGAGACCTTTAAGAAAGCAAATTATATTATTTCAGAGCATGTACCCCCTCTATAATCACAAATCAACATTTAATGAGGAAAGCAACATCCAGACATAAAAGATGCCCTTGTGAAAGAGAGTTGGTGCACAATTTACTTAGCATAATAATAAGTTGTAAAAATAAGCTCACCGGTTATATTATATTTGTACTTGCAAAATTAAAACTCCCAAGTAAAAAACAAAATCAAAGAGACGTTAAAGTACTCATCATAAGGTTCAATATAGGACTGTAAGCCTATGTTTCAAAACTTGAAGAAGATAGTGACCAAATCCCAAATTCAAATTTCAGATATGAGGAGGATGCTAAGAGTTTTGACATAACAAATTCTTCCCACTACAGAGATAAAAAAAAAAAAATTAATGCAAAATTTTTATGTCACAAATGAGAAAAGCAAGGAGGCGTTTTCAATATTCATCTTTTGAGGGGAAAAAGATATAAAAACCAAGCAAGACAAAATTAAAGGAGAGTCCTTTTTGAATGGTGAAAGTTCATAGCTCAAAGGCCCCAAAAAAGCAATTGGCAAAAAGATTACTGGCCAGTGCCCACGCAAGAGTTAACACCAAATGCACTGAAGAACATTTTTTCAGAACCCAAAGAAACCAGAAAAGCAGTAAATTGAAACTAAACAAAGAACAAGAGAAATCCAAAACCTTCCGGATTGATCAAAATCAAATTTGTTCTCGCCAAACGAAGCCTCTATGCTGAAATCAACCACCTCCGTTGAGAATCTTCCTTCGTCTTCATCCACCTTCCCCTTCTTAGAAGGGCTAAGCGAAGCCGGCTGAGCAGGCCCAGAGTTGAGCGGACCAACACGAAACCTGGAATTCGAGCCATGGACAAGGCTATTATTATTATTATCAGCAGAGCTTCGATTGAATTGCTTCTGCCTCTCCGATTTCTTCGGCGACAACGGAGGAAATTGGGGCTTTTCGAGGCGACGACTTCGGAGCTGGAGATAACAGAGCTCAGGATTTGGCTGAAGAGCTAGGGCTTTAGCTCTCGTTCGGACACCTAGTGTAGCTTGAGGAACTTCCATTACAGCAACGTCGCCAGTGATCTTCCCTTTCTTCACAAACTTTCCCATCTCCGACACCAAAAACAACAACAAATTCTCTCGAACTTCTGGTACTAGCTTCACCAGAAACTCATGAATTAGTCAGAAAGCACAAATTAATAGCTGAGAACGGAGAGGTTGAATGAAGAGGCTTGTTGAAGACGAGAGAGTTTTAGAGAGAGAGAAGGATTTGGGTGGAGGAGAGAGAGGAGGGAAAACAGAGAGAGAATCGAAACGGAGGAGTGGAAAATGAAATGCAAAATTTAGGGGTTGTTAAAGAAAAAGTTAGGGTTTGAGAAGGGAGTTGGGCCCGAAACGGCGTACTTCTTAAATTCTTTATTATTTTCTTTTTTGATAAATAATCACTCTTTCATAATTTAGGACATATTTGAATATCATAAAATTCATTGTTAAATGATAACTAATTTAAAATATCTAATATGAAGATACTGTGCAATCTTGATAGGTTTCTTCGCAAACCTTAATAATATCAAGGAATTCGGATATTTTGTTAGAAAATAGTTATAATGGATAGCTTTATGCAAATTATATTGAAACAATTTGAAGGATAATTTTTACATTTTTATATTCAACAAATGTCCGTAATTTAAATAAATTTTATTATTAAAATAACTTATTTAAATTTCCGTAGTTTTATACATTTTACTTTTTAAAATAAATTATATAATATCGCTTATTTAAATGCTAAAATTACTCGCAAAGAATACTTATTCCATGTTTACGACCTAAAAATCACTTGCAAAGAATATATATTTTTCATTAAATGTGCATTCTATAAAATAACAAATGTGCATATTTAATGAAGTCCGTAGTTTTTAGGTTTTTTTTAATTGATGCAGTGAATCCAAAGGCCGAGATAAATTATATATCGATTAGTTGTCATTCACCCTAAAATTAATAGACTAAAACACAAAGAAGACTCCTTATATGATATTTTCTTGTCATTTATTTCTTTTTCTCTTACTTTAAAGCATGTGTGATTAGATGGTGTTGACCAAGTTGGTTTCTTATAAGCATGTGTGATTAGTTGGTGTCTCTTACTAAGTTGATCCATAAGAAAAGGGAAGAAAAAACTCTCTTTCATGAATCCGACGCATACGCCGGTAACGACGCCAGAAATTGATCATACGGATCAATGACTAAGGATCTTGGAAGATTCTCCATTGATCTTGGAGATTTGGAAAGAAGCACCAAAACGACTAAAAGAGGAGAAAATGATTCTGAGGGGATCGATAATGGATCTGAATCTCTCATGACTTTGTAGGAAGAGTTCTCAAATCTTACAGCGGTGAATGAGATTATGCAAATGAAAGGAAGACATAAAGAGGAAATTATATAGAGAGAGAAGGTAACGGGTAAGAACTAAGAAGGACTTGGTTAAGGAGTACGGTCAACGAAAAAGTTTCAAGGAAGAATGTGAGAAGGAACGAGATCTGATTGATGATGATAAATCGACAAATAATGTGATAAACTTCCCTATAGTAATTTTGACTACACAAGATAAGAAATGGTTCCTTAAACCATGGAGAGAAGCTATAAATTTCGAAATGTTTGATTAGAAATTAGGATTCATGTACCTACATAGGAAGCTTAAAAAAAATCTGGAAACATAAGGGGCATTTTAATATGATTGGCATAGGGAGCGATACTATGCTATCAGATTTGAATTCATGGTTATTATATCACATGTCATGGTCAATGACCCGTGGTTAATAGGGGGCATTTATCTCAGAATCCAACGTTGGAGACTAAACTTCGTGGTTGAAGAAGAGCGGATTCACTTATTAGCTGCATGGATTAAAATACCAAATCTTTCTATGGAATACATTGAGACGAGCATTATGAGTCAAATAGGCAATCATATTGGCACAGTCTTAAAGGTGGATAGAACGACAGAAAAAGGAGATATGCAAGTACACAAGGTTGTGTATTGAACTGGATCTCACAAAGCCTTTGGTGTCGAGGTTTTATATGCATGGGAGATATTGGAGGATACAACATGAGAAGGACTAAGGATGATTTGCTTTGGCTGTGGAAAAATTGGCCATGCAACATATCAATGTTTCCGGAAACTAATGACCGATATTGAGGAGAGTGGAAGAAATACCAACAATACGGAAAAAGAAGAAATAAATCCAAAAACAATGAGGAATTTGGAGAATGGAAGATGGTCACAAGAATTGGGGTCAAACACCAGGTTATCTCCGGCAGACATGAATCAGGAAGTCACCGGAAACCTAAGGAGGTGGGCGATGATATCCGTCTGAGAATGGTATTGAAACAACATAATTAGCAAGTGGGGAAAAGAAAAGTATGAACACTCATAAGAGGGAAAAAGAAAACAATGGATCAAGATTTTCAATCCTTTCCACCTTGTAGGATGAGGATATTCAGGATTTTGGAAGTTATTATAATTCGAGGAATTTGAGTAATATTGTTTAAATAGAAGACAAACTTGAGGAGGTGATTGACATAACTACTAACAAGGAAGATACTTCCGAAAAGATTTTGCCTACCAAGAAAGTCAGTAAGAAAAGTTTGCTAAAAGTATAACCACGATCGCTTGTTTTAGGAAACACAAGCAGCGTGCATTGAAAGATAGATCGTAACAAGGAAATAAGTGGAGATTCTATAAAAGAGGGAAAGCAAAGAGAGCGAGGAGGCTAAGGAAAGTATACAAGGATTTGCCGAAGATAGGCCGAGGAGTTGGATTAAGGTTAATAAAAGGGAAGAATTCAGGAAACAAATTATTCATAACCTTAATGACAACTCGAGAAGGTACGATATAAAAAAAACCGAGAACACATACATTACCCAAGACACCCCTTCTCTACACCACAAGCTCGAACATTTGAGTGATCTACAAAACTCTAACATTAGGGATATGGAGTTGGATCTATCATCCGAAAATGATCCAAGTAGGATTGATGCGAGTGTAGACACCCGCATGAGAGCAACAAATAGGAGATTTGATTGAAGAATGGATGGTGCATGACCAACAATTATTCCAATTGTTATCAATGATAGTACCAAATATGAAAATCAATATGTGGAACGCCCGGGGGGAGGGAAGTGGGGAGTTCATGCTAACATTGAAGGATTTGATCCGTGAACATAATACGGCTATCATGGTTCTAATTGAGATAATGATGAGTGGGACTCAAGTGGATAAGGTGTGTGATAAGATAGGTTTTGAGTCTTTTGACGGGGTTGTAAGAGCAGAATCGACGGGCTTCAAAGGGGAATATGGATCTTGTGGAGAAAGGACATGGTGCATGTCTACGAGTTTGGCGTACACCCTTAAACAGTTACTATGAAACTCAGTAGAAAAGGGGAGGTGGATTAGGTCTTTTCGAAAATTTATATAGACCTAGTTCCACATAGCTGGGAGGAATCAGGGAGACGTTTGGAAGAATTTAGCAACAAAAACAGGTTCCCTTGGCTACTAATGGGAGATTTCAACGAGACCAAGTTTCTTGAGGTGCGAAATGGGAGATCGGACAAGCTAAGAAGAAGATGCGAGAAATTCCATGACATTGTGGAACATTTGGAACTTATTGTTCTAGGCTACTTTGGCCTGAAATTTACATGGAATAAAGGAAGGTTATATCAAATCAGACTTGCACCAGACTTGACAATATTTTGTGCTCCAAAAAATGGAGAAATCTCTACCCAAAAGAAGACATTCAACACCTACCCATTAATCAACGGGAACATGCTCCAATCCTTATGAAATCAAATGGATTCCTCATCAATGATCCTGCCCAAAGGCCGTTCCGGTTTTAAGCTACTTGTATGCTTCATGACGAATTTTAACTCTTCTTGTAGGATCATTGGATGCAGGGAACTCCGATGTCCAACGCTCTTCTTAACTTATCCATTCATCTAATGGTTGGAACAAATAAGTCTTTGGGAACCTGTTTCAACGACGGAACAAGCTTTGGAATAGGATTGGGGGAGTCCAACTAAAATTAAGTAGTAGACCTACTAATAGTCTCATTGCGTTGGGGAGTAAACAAAGGGTTGAGTTAGATGTGGTTCTCGAACATATCCACCTATTATGGGTGCAAAAAGCTAAGTGGGATGCGCTTTAAGAGGTGACCGCAACACATGATACTTTTACTCTAGTGTTTTGATCAGAAGGAACAAAAAAGTGGTAGTTGAGTGAGAGACGAACAAGATCAAGGGATCTAGGGAGCCGAAGAGATTAAGAAACTCCTGCAACGTCATTTTGGAAAACATTATAAGGAGAAAATACGACCGAGGGACCTTTCGATATACCAAGAGGTAGATTCCACACTCTAGAAGCTAAAGATTATGGGAAATTGCAACAACACTTCAATGCTCAAGATGGCTGGTCAACATTGAAAAGCATGAGTCTCCTAAAGGCGCCATGTCCAAATGGATACCAGGCAATCTTTTTCCAAAATAATGGAAGCTAGTGAAGAGGGGGGTTGAGGAGGTTTCCACCCAAAGTCTTAACAGAACGCCCATGCCTAGAGAACTTAACGAGACAACATTGGTGCTCATACCGAAAGTCGATAATCCTGAGGCGGTGTTGAATTGGGACAAATAAACCTTTGTAATGTTGCTTTAAGTCATCATCATAGCCATTGCATCAAGGGTTAAATCGCTGATGAATAGACTTGTTGCCCCAAATCAATTCAGTTTTGTGCTCGGCTGACAATTCACCGATAATATAGTGGTTGCTCAAGAAGTAATACATAGCATAAGAAGATCGAACTGACCAAAGATGACAGCTATAAAAACTTAATTAGAGAAGGTCTATTATTGCTTGAGATGAGAGTTATTCCGAGACATGCTAACAGAGGTTTGTCTTACATTTGGGCTAGTAGGCGTTCTCATGGACTACATCACTACGTCTTCCATGAGAATTATTTATAATGAAGAGCTTGATGATGTCTTTATACCAAGCACGGGAGTAAGGGAAGAAGACCCACTCTCACTGTATATATTTGTGTTATGTATGGAGAGGTTGGGAGATATTTTGATGACGCAGTGGCCTGTTGTGCGTGGAAACCCATCAAACCCGCCAATGGGCCGGGAGACCCGAGATCATGCTTCTCTTCTTCGCAAATGACTTGATTTTATATGCGGAATCCTTACCGGAGCAAATGAGAGTTAATAGTTTTTGCTTGGAGAAGTTATTTGTTGCATCGGGCAGCAAGATAAACTATAGAAAGTCGCAAGTTTGTGTCTCGAACAGTGTACTAGACGAAGAAGCCAGAAATATCGTTGGATTTAGGGAAATCCCAATTACAAATGATATTGGGAAATATCTTGGAGTAAATATCTCCATAAAGAGGATTTTGGTTGGCCAATATAAAGATTTAGTGGAGAGAGTTAATACCAGACTGAATGGTTGGCGTGCAAACTATCTATCGATGGCGGGTAGGGTTACTTTAGCAAAGAGTGTCCTAGAAACAATATCCTACGACATAATACAAACGGATAGTATTCCGCTCATAATCAGTGATGAGCTTGACAAAACTACTAGAGGTTTTCCGTGGGGCTCTAATAATAGTAAGAAGAGAATACATATATGCAATTAGGAAGAGGTTAAGAATACCAAGGAGGCATGAAGATTGGGAATGAGGGGTATGAGACTAGTGAACAGTGCATTAATGGACAAGATGTGATGGAGAGCTATGAAGGATAAGGATTCTCTATGGTCTTAGGTGATCCGAAGCAAAGTATTGTAGGGGTCGTTGTGATCAGGATATGTTCGTCAATCATAGAGGCATTTCCAACATATGAATTGCTATCATCAAGACCAATATGATTCTCAGGGAAGGACTGCGAGTTGATGTTGGAAATGGAACTAAAACGTTGTTTTGGACTCATATTTGCGCAACTACGAGACCGCTTGAGGATACAACACTTGTCAGTATTGAGGAGGAGGAATGAGACAAGACTATAGCGGAGTATTGGGACGGGAACAACTGAAAGTGAGACGAGTTTAGCCACTTCCTAGAAGAAGAAGATCTGCTCAAAATTGTAGAGTTTGTGATTATTGAAGAAAGTATAACTGATAATTTTTACTAGTCTAAAACAATCTCAAGGAACTTCATTGTTAAATCTTCTAGCCAAGTTATCAAGGGGCTAACAATGAGGAGGGGTAAAAAAAACTTTGGAAGACAATCTAGAAAACTAAAGCTTTTGAGAGAGCCAACTACTTCATTCTACTTGTTATGCACGATTGTATCCTTTCGAATGAGAATCGGGTCATATGACATCTCTACTCGAACAAGAGTTGTACCGCATGTGATAACCCGAGTGAGACAACATTACATTTTATTCGGGATTGCTCTACAACTATGATAACGAATATGGATACCCTTGATAGTTTTTGCATGGGAAATCTACAAGAATGGACGAACATGAGCAAAAGTGAGGAATGAAGAAGGACATTTGCAGTCTCAGTTTGGTGGATTTGGCGCTACAGAAGCACAAGAGTGTTTGGGAATGAATGTGATGTGTATGAAGATAGGGTCGAATTTATCATTAGTAGCATTCTAGAATACAAAAATGCGTTGAGGAGAGGATGAGGGTTAATGACAAAAGTTGAGCCAAATGGTCTTCTAGTGACATTAGATTGGAAGCGACCTCCTATATTGTGGATTAAATTAAATGTTGATGGATCATCTGTAACACCCCAAGTTCTGGGAACTTGAAGCGCTACGGGCTAGGACCGCACAATGGGTCCCGACCCTCAGAGTAGCAACAACAAACAGATCTTACAACAAGGCACAGACGAATGAAAAACATAACTCAATATAAAACCAAAGGTTTAAACAAAGGAAAACACAAAAACTCCGCAGCCGAGTTCAAAACAAAAGGGAAACAACAAAATAAACAAAAACCCGATCCCGTCCTATAATGTACGGGAACCCCGGCTGACCACACCATCTAGATCACTCATCAGCATCCTGAACCTGTGGAACATCTACAACGACGGTATAAACCGTTAGCTAACATTCTAGGTACTAGCAAGAGCGTAAAGGCACAAACACACATAAGGTAAAGAAAACACATAGCATGCTTACACATCAACCGGTTATTATCTTTCATTTTGGTTATCCATTACTAATTCAACTTCTTTTGTCACACGAGAATCTTCCGAAACTCGTCTCCTCTTCCGTCTACCAATAGGAATAGACCAGTACTATCCGTTACCTACGGGCCTGGGTTGCAAGAGCACATTCTAGTCTCCTGTAGAACTAGACAAGTGGTCACCGCCCGGTTATAATACACTTGGGCTAATTAAGGGTAATAAAGGGTGAATCCTATTTCCAATTATCCGTTATAAACATGATAACAACGCAACCAAGCCAATACAATCCAACTAATATGTGGAATGAAGCTAAGTAAGTCCAAGGGACTTACCTCACACGAAGGTAACACAAAAGGTTCAGTAACAACTCAGGAATAACTCAGGAAAGCTCAGTTTCCCTCAGGAAAGGAGCAAGGGAAGTCTGTACGAACAAGCAACACGGATCAGGAACGGAACGGTGCTAGAAGTCTATAAATTCTAGGCTCAACGATCTCAAAGAGATCTCCACAAGCTAAGGACTCAACCTTAGTCTTACGGTAACTCAAGGGACAAGGAACAACCAAATGGAACAAGGAAAAGAACGAGGGAAAGGAAGGAAGGAAGCGACTCACCAAAGACGGGAGTCACAGCAGGAAAACCGCATGGGCGGTTGGACAGAGGCGCAGGGGCGGCAACACGCAGGGGTGGCTGGTGCAGGCGTAGGGGCGGCTGTACTGACAAAATCTTTGTCGGGATTCCTCTTCGACCGAACTCACAGCAAGGGCAACCAAAGCTCGAACTTTTGGTTCCAACACGTCAAGACTCAACTCCAGAGAGCCTGAGAACAACAAAGGATCAACAACGGAACGCTCCACAAGAATCAAGGATCAAACTTGATTCTTGGGGAAGAAGAAAAGAGAAGAACAAGAGGAAGAAACCAAAACAGGAGGAGAAGGCATGCAGCATCTGTAAGAACGTGAAGAAGAAACCAAAAGAGAAGATTTACACGTTCCGCAAGGACAAGGGCAAGACTGCAGTGCTCTAGGGTAAGGACGTAGGCAAGAGATGGGAAAAAGAGAAAAAGAAGAGAATATATAGGGAGGGATGGAACGCTAGACGGAAAGGGCGTTTAGGGTTAGAAATAAGACAAGGAAACCGGCCCATAAAATAGAATATCGGATGTTCTATCTATGGAAGAAAGATAAAACGAATGAAACAGATCAGGCGTGATCTGTCGTGAATCCGCAGGGGCGGATCAACACAGCCGCAGGGGCGGCTGGCCGAGGGAGTGGCCCTCTTCACCGCGGAGGCGGTGAAGGCAAAAACTAGGATCTTACATCAGATCCCCCTAAAAAGAAATTTTGTCCCGAAACTTGCAAAAGCCAAACGGTCACAAAAACACACATAAACAGAACTGAGTTCATATATTCCTACTCGGGCACGTAAAACAAAACGTCACACAAAAGCGTTCACAACGCAACAAAGGAAAAATCAAACAACAGACTAAGCTAAAGGTGCAACAAGCTCAACGTAAAACTCCGGATAGTTCCTCTAGATACTATCCTCTGTCTCCCAAGTCGCCTCATCAGCTCCTCGCATCGACCACTGTATCTTCATCATTGGTATGTCCTTCGAACGCAAGTGTCTCGTACTACGCTCTAAGACAGCCATCAGGTGCTTTACAAACGCGTGGTCTGGCTCGATCACTAGATCCTCGTGACTGACGATGTGTCTCGGGTCCGGTATATACTCCCGTAGTTGAGACACGTGGAAGACTGGGTGAACACCCTCAAGTCTCGGTGGCAACACAAGTCTGTATGCTGCCTCTCTAACTCGCTCAAGAATCTCAAACGGTCAAACATATTGGGACTCAACTTCCCCTTGACACCGTACGTGTGACGTCTCGTGTCGGGCATACTCTCAACCAAACTTGAGCTCCAACTCTGAACTCAAGAGGTATGCGCCTCTTATCAACATAAGACTTTTGTCGACATTGTGCTGCTAACATCCGCTCTCGGATCACTGCTACTCGAGCCATGTCATCCTGAATCTACTCAGGTGCTACTTCGCGTGCACTACTAGGCTCGTCCCAACACAACAGGGTAAGACATCTCTGTCCGTACAAAGCCTCATAAGGAGTCATCCTAATCGATGCGTTCCAACTGTTGTTATATGAAAACTCCACCTAGGGAAGGTGATCCGGCCACACATGTCCCCAATCTAACACGCAGGCTCGCAACATGTCCTCCAAAGTCTGGATGGTCCTCTCAGACTAACATTCGGTCTGAGGATGATAAGCTGTCGTGAACTGTAGACTCGTACCTAGGGCGGCATGAACCTGCTGCCAGAACCTCGAAATGAACCGTTCGTCTCTGTCAGAGACTATAGTCCTCGGTATTCTATGAAATCTCACTATGTGCCTAGTGAACTCCTCTGTCAACCGACTTACCGGCCACATTTCCTTGATCGGAATGAAACGTGCGGTCTTTGTCAGTCGATCTACTATGACCCAGATAGCATCAAAACCACGACTCGGTCTCAAACCGGTCACAAAGTCCATAGAGATATCTTCCCACTTCCACTGAGGGACGGGAAGTGGATGTAGCTCGTCTCCTGGTCTATGATGCTCGATCTTGACCTACTGAAAGATCGCACACTGAGCTACATATCTTGTCAAATCTGGCTTCAGACCTCCCCACCAGAAAGAGCGTCTGATATCCTGATACATCTTACTCGCACTAGGGTGTACTGAGTAAGGTGAAGAGTGAGCCTCCTGAAGGATCCTTGGTCTCAACTCTCGATTTGACGGCACACAAACACGCTCCTGGCGTCTCAGAACTCCATCAACACCAACTGCAAACTGCGGTGGCTTTCCTCGAGACATCTGGTCTCGGATCTACGTCAAAGATGGGCAACTCTCCTGTTTCTGTCGGATTTCGGCCAACAGATTACTATCTTCAAGGTGGACAACTGACTGTCGGAATCCGGGAAGTGGATATCCATCTCTAACCATGTCAAATCTCGCTGTAATTGTGGCTGAGCCGTCAGTCTAGCGATTGCCATCTCCCGGGGAGTCTTCCAGGCATGTGCTACCACATTTGCCTTTCCCGGGTGGTATAAGATCTCAAGATCAAAGTCCTTGATCAACTCTAACCATCTGCGCTGGCGGTTATTCTAATCCCATTGAGTGAATATGTACTTCAGACTCTTATGATTTGTGAAAATCTGACACGTAGCTCCGTATAGATAATGTCTCCAAATCTTCAAAGCATGAACAATAACAGCTAACTAAAGATCATGGGTAGGGTAATTCTCCTCTACATCTTTAATTGTCGAGACGCGTAAGCAATCACCATTCCCCTCTGTATCAAAACACATCCCAAGCCCAGCTTGGATGCGTCGCTGTAAACTACAAAATCCTCAATGCCCTCTGGCTGAGCTAGGATAAGAGTAGAGGTCAACCTCTTCTTCAACTCCTCAAAGCTCTGTAGGCACTGCTCAGACCATATGAACCTCGTAGACTTTCGCAACAAGGAAGTGAGCGGTCGGGCGATAATTGAAAAGCCCTCAACAAAACATCTGTAGTAGCCTCCCAATCCTAAGAAGTTGCGAACCTCCTTAACGTTCTTAGGTGGCGGCCAAGAAGCTACTGACTCGATCTTCGCCGAATCTACCTTGAACCCTTCAGCTGAAACAATATGACCAAGGAATGCTACCTCAGACATCCAAAACTCGCACTTAGAGAGCTTGGCGTAGAGATCTCTATCCTGTAGGACCTGAAGAACGATCCTCAAGTATCCAACATGCTCTTCTCTACTGCGAGAGTAAACCAGAATGTCGTCGATGAAGACAACCACAATCTGGTCTAGAAAGTCGATGAAGATGCTGTTCATCAACTCCATGAAGACTGCGGGCGCATTCGTGAGCCCGAATGGCATCACTACGAACTCGTAGTGTCCATATCTGGTCCGAAATGTTGTCTTGGCTACGTCCTGATCTCTCACCCTCAGTTGGTGATATCCAGATCTCAGATCGATCCTCGAAAACACTGAAGCTCCATGCAACTGATCCAAAAGATCATCGATACGGGACAATGGGTACTTATTCTTGATCGTCACCTTGTTCAGCTCTCGGTAGTCGATACATAACCTAATTGACCCATCTTTCTTCCTGACGAAGAGAAATAGTGCGCCCCAAGGAGATACACTTGGGCGGATGAAGCCCTTCTCTGCTAACTCCTCGAGCTGCTTTTTCAACTCAAGCATCTCAATAGGTGCCATACGATAAGGATCCTTAGAGATCGGTCTCGTACCGGGCTCTAGATCAATGCTAAAGTCTACACTCCGTTGTGGAGGTAAACCTGATGGCTCTCCAAAGACGTCCACAAACTCGCAAGCTACTAGAATCTCCTCCAAAGCCGGACTAGTACTATCCTTCATGGCATAGCACCAAAAAGCCTCACATCCCTGACTGATAAGTCTCGCAGCTCAAACTGCACTAATGACTGTAACAGTCTTCCCGAGATCCCATCCTCGGAAGATCTCAACATGGCCTGCATATATAGTTACTGTCATTGTCCTCTTGCCGATGTCCAGAACTGCTCGATGTCGATCCATCCAATCCATGCTCAGAATAACTTCTTCATGTACTAAGTACATGACGAAGAAGTTAGCTGGTCAATCGCAACCTCCCAATCTAATAGGATAATCGCAAACCTCACGTGTACCTCGAATCTTACCCCCATCGGGTAATCCTATAAAGAAGGGTCTACCTTCTACAGTAATACCAGTATCAAAAAGAACTCTAACAAGAAAACCATTAATATGAATGGTACCTGTAGCTGTTGGCGTTGTCGGCTCTACAACACTCCTCAACTCGTACACTCTAGCTGATGCATCTTTGGTGTCTGCAGATCCACCAACACGTCCTCTACCTCTCCCTTGTCCCGGAGTGAAAAAGTTTTATGCTCATGAAGGATACAAATGCAAGTAACATACATATGGCTTCTAACCTGGCAGCAGGAGCAAAAGTCTCCTCATAATCAATACCTTCTTCTTGGTTATAGGCTTGTGCTACAAGTCGTGCTTTGTTTCGTTTGACTTTGCACTTTCATCCATTTTGTTTTGAAAGACCCACTTCGTGCCAATAACTGATTAATGTTTTGGTCTTCATGTAAGAGTCCATACCTCGTTCCTCTCAAATTCATTTAATTGATTTTGCATGGCAATGATCCATTCTGGTTCTTGAAGAGCTTGAATGTAGTTCTTTGGCTCGACAAGTGATACAAAAGCGTAGAAGGCACAAAGATTATTCACTTTAGATCGAGTTTGAATTCCAGCATTTGGATCTGAGATCACGTTTTCTTGTGGATGATACGAGGAGTGTTGAACTTTTCTTCTTTTGACAGATGATGTAGATCCAAAAGGTTGAGCTGAATATGTCTGATTTGATTTGGGTACCGTTTTTGCATTACTTGTTGTTCCAATCTCAAGGCCTTGAAGTTGAGTTTCAATCTCTTGAAGTGGAGTTCTGTTGTCGCAGTTTCTAGTTTCAAGGTCTTGAAGGTGTGTTTCAAGCTCTTGAGGATTTTCTTTGATATCTTGAATCTTTTCTTGCATATTCTTGTCTTGATATTTAGGATCTTCCTCTTCATTCGAAATGTGATCTTCTCTTTGATTCAGATTTAAATATGTAAAACTCTCACTCAAAGTACCATCATTGCTTTCATAAAAAATAATATGAATGTTTTCTTCAACAACTTTGGTACGTTTGTTATATACTCGATAAGCTTTGCTATTTGAAGCATATCCAATGAATATAGCTTCATCACTACGTGCATCAAATTTCCCGAGATTGTCTTTTCCGTTGTTGTGAACAAAACAAGTACATCCAAAAGTTTTGAAGTACGAAATGCTTGGTTTTCTTCCTTTGAAGAGTTCATAAGGAGTCTTTTTCATAATAGGGCAAATTAAGCATCGATTTAAAATATAATTTGCGGTGTTTACTGCTTCAGCCCAAAAACATTTTGGCAAATGATTTTGTAAAAGTATTGTCCTAGACATATCCTCAAGAGTGCGGTTCTTGCGTTCCACAACTACATTTTGTTGAGGAGTTCTAGGAGCTGAAAAGTTATGAGATATACCATATTTTGCACAAAATAAATCGAACTTTAGTTGATCAAGTTCTCTACCATGATCGCTTCTTATAGAAACGATTGGTAGGTTTTTCAAACTTTGAAACTCCTTACACAATTTTGAAAACTCAAATAAGGCTTTAGATTTTTCTCGTAAAAAGGATATCCATGTAAAACGAGAGAAATCGTCTACTATAACAAGGATGTATTGTTTTCCTCCGGGAGATTTGACACGCATAGGTCCACAAAGATCCATATGTAAAAGTTCAATAGGTCGAGAAGAACTTACAGCTTTTTTAGGTTTGAATGAACCTCTTGTTTGTTTACCTTGTGTACATGCTTTATAGGTCATCAACCTTGAAGTTTAGGTTTGGCAAACCACGTACCAAATCTTTTGTAAGTAGCTTCTACATGGTGTGCATGCTTACGTGACCAAGTCTTTTATGCCAAAGCCTTGGATTATCGGTCAAGGTCTTTAGACATTTTCGCTTAGTTCCTGCAACTTGGTTAGTACTCAAAGAATAAACATTATTACACCTAGGAGCAGTGAGCAATACTTCTGCCGTCTTTATGTCTTGAACTTCACATTTTTCTGAATCAAACATGACTTTATTGCCTTTATCACAAATTTGAAAAATACTTAGCAAATTATATTTTAAGCCATCAACTAAATAAACATCATCAATAAAGTTGGATGAATCATAGCAAATTTTACCAATGCCAATTATGTCACACTTTCCTTTATCACCAAGAGTAATACTTCCAGATGATTGCTTCTTTAAATCTGAGAATAAAGAACTCTTTCCACTCATGTGTCTTGAGCAACCAATATATAATATAAATTTGTGCTGCTTTATCTTGGTGATATCCTGCAAAACAGCAAGCATCAACCTTTTCGGGTCGACCAAATGACATATTTTGGTTCATACTCAGGTTCGATCATGTTTGGTGGTCTAGTACCTTTAGGAACCCAGATTTGTTTGACCTGTTTCCTTAAACATAGAGGATAGGTGTTTCTGATGATATAAGGATCATTGCTTCTATAAGGACATGTAGATTTAACATGACCATTTTTACAACAATAGAAGCAGGTAGGCATATGAATGCTTCCTTTTGCCGTAACAAAAGTGATAGTAGGATTTATAGGAAAGCTTCTATGATACCCTATACCATTTTTGTTAAGTGAAGATTGTTGTTCACCCATCATTCTTTCCAGATTAGCTTTTGAACGAGTAAACTTAATGAGTGATGCCTTCTGGTCTTGACACATTAAAGTCAGATCAACTTTCTCTTTCTCTAGATCGATATAGCTTTGATGTAGAGAATAGAGGTTGTTCTTGAGAATCAGATTTTCTGATTCCAAGGCCTTGATATTGTCATCAATCTCTAGAGACATTTTACTCAATTGTTTATCTTGTTCATGAAGTTTTTCTTTGAAAAAAATTTATCCTTATTCTATGTTCCTTATCACTTAAGATAATATCCTTAAGAAATTGTTTAAGGTAAATCTCAGGTTGAGACGATTGTACTTACCATATTGTCGATGTAAAGATTTGAGTTATCTTTATGATCGGCCATAAGACACAAGTTTTTTTTGTTTTTGTTCATCTTCTGATTCATTAGTTGAATCCGAATCACTCCATGAAGCAACCATGGCTTTCTTCTTTCAATCATTCTTCTTGAAGTTGGTCCTCTTCTTTTGTGGACAATCCTTCACCAAATGATCTATTTCACCACATTCAAAACAAGTTAGTACTTTCATTTTCTTATTAGAGTTAGAAAACTTACCTCGGAGTTTTGATGCTCGTGGAAATTCTCGGTTTACAGATTGTTTCTTTATCTTGAGAATTCTTGCTATACCTTTAGAGATCATGGCGAGAGCATCTTCTTCATTATCATCCTCATTGTTTTCTTCATCAGAAGGTAACTCATCTCTTCTGGATTTTAATGCCAAATTCTTGGAGTTGGATGAGAGTTCTCCATCTTCTTCGCCAAAAATCATTTCATGTGTGATGAGTTTTCCAAGTAAATCATCAAGAGGAAGAGTAGTAAGATTTTGAGCTTCTTCAATAGCAGTCATCTTTGGTCCCCACTTGGCTTTAGGTAAGCTTCTTAGAACCTTTCTCACTTTTTCTTCATTTGAGAAGGTCTTTCCAAGTAAGTCTAGATTGTTCACTATCCCAGTGAATCTTGTGAACATTTCTTTGACTGGTTCATTTGAATTCATCTTGAATACCTCGTATTGTCTGAAAAAGATGCTAATCTTTGTTTTCATGACTTGACTTGTTCCTTCGAAAGTGACAACAAGCTTGTCCCATATTTCTTTTGCACTTTTTCATGATGAGATGCGGTTGAACTCATTAGCATCTAATCCATAGTAAAGTAGATTCATTGCCTTGTAATTCTTTGACACACTGTCCAAGTCAGCTTGAGTGAAGTCTGATTTCTTCTTCGGGACTTGGACGCCTTCAACCGTTGTCATTGGAACTTTTGGTCTATCTTGAATAATGCTCCAAAGCTCCATATCATGGTTAATCAGGAACATACGCATTAGTGATCTCCAATGAGAGAAGTTGTTGCCACAGAAGAGTGGTGGTCGAGATGAGGATCTTCCTTGAGCAAATCCACCATCACCTACAAGATTCATGATTAGTCTCACTGATGGTTAAATCAATAAACGTGAGTCTAGCTCTGATACCAATTGAAGAACCGTTAGGTGATATAAATAATATAGATAATACTCTAGAAGGGGGGGGGGGGGGTTGAATAGAGTATGGAAACTTTTTGCAAACCAAATCTCAAGGCCTTGAAACTTCTTTCAAGGGCCTTGATGTCAATCTGTGTTACTAGTGAAACTTCGATTTCAAGGGCTTTGAAACTTAATTTCAAGGGCCTTGACTTCTTGCTCCTGCAAAACAAAGTTAGTCACAGTAAAGCTTATATGGTGCGGAATTGAAAAGATTGACACGAGGATATGTTTACTAAGTTTGGCTCTAAATAGCCTACTCTCCGTCCCAGGGTATATCCGTAGGATCTAACTATCTATTATCAACTTCAAAGAGTCCTAGATACAAACTAGAAGAAATTCCCTTCTTCTCTCACTTGTAGCCAATGCTACAATCTAGCTCCAACTCTTAACCTAGCTATAATAGCCTAGTTACTTCGCAGAGTAACACACTCTAGTATAACACTTTTTAGATCTACCAATGGAGCTCTTGTGTTTTCTCTCTCTCTAAGGGGATAAAACTTTTACGTGAATGTGAGAAAGAAAAACAACGAATGAAGATGATTAGGTTGCTTGAGGATGCAAAGATGTTTCCCGGTGTAGGCTTGTGTATCATCTTCTTCGACTATCATCTTCATTTATATCTTCTATGGAAAGATCTTCTAGGCGTTGTAGAGATGACCGTTTGAAGATCAACCTTCTTTTCCATGAAGATCGTAAGGTAGACGTTGCACGTCTTCGATCCCTACGAACACGTTGAGTCTTTTACTCCTTGATCTTCTCGTCTTCTGTTGGATAAGAGAGAGAAGATATTTTTGCCGTTTTTGTTGTTTATAAAATCTTCTCGAAATGATTCTCTATCCTTCGGTTGAGATCTTCCTTCGGTTGAAAAAGTCTTTGGTTGATAAGATCTTCTTGTTACAGAATCTTCAACGAAGATCTTCAATTTATTTGAATCCTTGTTCCGTGCACTTTAGTTTCGAAGGCCCTTGATCTTCGTCCTTTTGAACTTGTTCTTGAATCCAACTTCAAGGCCCTTGACATGTAGATATACAACCTGCACTGAATTCAAACCAACCAAACATCTAGAAATATAATCAAGTACATTGTTAGAGATCCAACTACTATATTTGTGTGATGTCTTCCATCATCAACACCTATAAACCATTTCAATCAAGGCGGAGTTTTCAATAAGAAGAAAAGAGAAGAACAAGAGGAAGAAACCAAAATAGGAGGAGAAGTCATGCAACATCTGTAAGAACGTGAAAAGAAACCAGAAGAGAAGACTTACACGTTCAGCAAGGACATGGGCAAGGCTGCAGCGCTCTAGGGTTAAAAAGGACGTAAGCAAGAGACGGGAAAAGAGAAAAAAAGAGAATATATAGGAAGGGATGGAACGCTAGACGGAAAGGGCGTTTAGGGTTAGAAAGAAGACAAGGAAACCGGCCCATAAAATAGAATATCGGATATTCTATCTATGGAAGAAAGATAAAACAAACGAAAATAAATTAGGCGTGATCTGTAGTGAATCCGCAAGGACGGATCAACATAGCCGCAGGGGCGGCTGGCCGCGGGAGCGGCCCTCTTCACCGTGGGGCGGTGAAGGCAAAAACTAGGATCTTACATCATACCGCTCTAGTAGCGAGGGAGTGGGAGCGTGGGAGGGGTATCTTCATAGATTATCATAGGAAGCTCATAAAAGTGTTCACCGCTAAGGGATCGGGAGTTCTTCGTTTAAAGCTGAGTTGTTCTGGGTCACCCAAGGTTACTACTAGTAAGAGAGCTTCGAATAGTTGACATCATAGTTGATAGTGATGCCAAGGAAGTGTTCCAAGATATCTTGAGCACGAACAACGTCGTCTCACCGCAACTTTAGATGCCACAAGAATGTAGGAAGATGGTGGGTAACCACAAGGGAAGGTTTGAAGTGAAATACATACCCCGATCAGCCAATCGGGTCGTCAACTGGTTAGCTAAGGCCTGCTGGCTCTCCCTTTGAAGCTTTACGATTATGGAGGTTCTACTAGAAGAGCTGACTAGGTTTATGAGAGAGGATATTGTTGTGGAGAGTCCAGTGTTCTAGTTGGTTCAAATGGTCAACTAGCGAGATTATTTCTTTGTATTATAGTTTATAATCAATGCTTGCAAAAGAACATGATACGAAATAATCGGCTCAAGTATAAATAAACTAAAGAGATCTTATTTGCGTCGATATTTTATTACGAACAATCAAATCGAGTGCACTACAATGGTGGACTCCAAGTGCACCACCTTTCCACACCCAACTCGCACTACGAGTGCGCCCAAGGACATGTAAGTCCTAAAAAGTGTTTCCAGTAAAATTATAACCGTTGCTCCAACGTTCGAATTTTGATGAGTTTTGACACTTTGGGTGCATTCCCTTTGAGCTTGGAGCGCATTCTCATTGAACTTGTAAGATGCATATGTGGTGCGCCCGAAACCAAATCCAACTATTAGAATTATGAGTGTCGAAAGATCGTTCAAATTTTGCACTAACACAAGACTTGAGCCACACTCCTAGTGTGTTTGAGTTAGTGTGCCCGGGAGTCGCATTCTAGGTGTTAGTGGGAGACGGATCAGATCGGGACGAAAGTTGTTTGGGTCAATTACAGTTCCAATAAACAAATATTACATCCTATCATTTGTGACTTTTTGGTTCATCAAAAGAACATATTAAATATTAGTTAGTAAATTAGTTTGTGGATATGAAATTTATTTTTGATAATTAATATTATGCAACAAATTATGGGTGTCATATATCCATTAGGTTTGAGTCTAGCCAACACATTAGAATAGTGGGCTTTTATCTTAAACTCAATTGAAATTAAGAGTGGTATCTACTTCTACTATTTCTATTATATGTTAAGATCTGTATTGCCTTAAGGTCGGCTAGGTCAAACGGATTGGACCTTTTTTGTCTAAATCCAAAATAAATGCCTTAAGGTCGACAAGACTAATAAGGCATACCCAATACGAATTGTTATGTTACCCCGACAAGTTTTGATAGACCAATATAATGTGAAGTTTCACACATTCAAGCGCATGTGTGTTAGGTTTGAATCCAATACATTAGTCAATGGCAATTTCATTATAATACAACGGTCAATAGAATCAACAATTTAACAACCGATGTCGGGTACATTTATCTAAAAAATGTGAGTTTGAGAATACGTACTTACATTTTATATGTCCAGTTTACCATTTAACTGTTCAATTAAGTTTCTTGCTTAAATGGACAATTAGTTAATGAATGTACCCCTTTGACTTTTGTCCTTGACGTAGGACAAGGTGTCGTCTTGGAGTTGCAATTATAGTTATATGCCACACATTAAGCTACACAAATCAACTAGTTAAACAACTTAAACTAAAGTAAAAGGCTTAAATGATTCTATTATAAATGTAGTCAGATTACATCAATATTTATAGTTTTAATAAAATCTAAATTGAAGTGATTTGTGAATCGGAAAGGCTTGTCTTATTTCATTGATGAACCAATGTTTATATAGGAAAATATAAAGAGATAAAATAATAAACTAATACTAAAAGATAAGATCAAAAATAAACTAACAAACAAAGGATAAGCCCAACATATAGTCCAATAAAGGATAAGCCCAACATATGGTTCAATATACTAGGCCCATACTCTAACACTCCCCCTCAAGCTGGAAGTGTGATCCAACAACTCCAACCTTGAACAGTAGAAACTTGAAGAAGAGCAGCTTGATGTAACTCCCTTCCTTCATCATCGGTCTTTGTATTGACGCCGGTGGGTTGGACCTGACGCAGAATGATTAAGTTTTGGGCCCTAGGACGCAGGTTGATTAGCGTCCTAAGGTCCTAGGACGCAGGTAAATTAGCGTCCTAAGGTAAGTTTTGGATCCTAGGACGCAGGTTGATTAGCGTCTTAGGTCCTAGGACGCAGGTAAATTAGCGCCCTAAGGTAAGTTTTGGGCCCTAGGACGCAGGTTGATTAGCGTCCTAGGGTCCTAGGACGCATATAAATTAGCGCCCTACGGTAAGTTTTGTGTAATACCCCAAATTCTGAGAACTCGGGGAGCTACTGGTTAAGACCTCACAATGGGTCCCGACCTTAGTTTGACAACAATTTAACTTGGATCTTACAACAAGGCACAAAAGTATTTAAAACATTTGAAAACTTTAAACAATATATACATGAAGAATATGTATCAGCCTTACAAAGCAAAGGTACTAAAATGACACATAAGAAGAACAGAAAAAATCCCGTCCCCAACTAAATATGTACGTGGATCCGGCTGACCATTCCCTCCGGATCTCTCTACAACTGTCTTAACCTGCAAGACATCTACAAGCGGTATAAAACCGTTAGCTAACATTCTATGCATAAGTATAAAGGTAAAAGCACAAACACACAACATACACAATTAACATGCAACACTCAATCCTTTTATTATCTTTAATTAGGTGATAGGTTATTACTAATGATACTTATTTTGTGACACGAGGGATTCCCAAACCTCGCCCCTGTCCCCGTTTACCAACGCGGAATGGTACTAATGCATTTGACCGTCTACCGAACTGGGCTGGTCGCAGGGAACCTCCTAGACTCTCGCAAGAGCTAGGCAGATGATGTCACGACCCGTTATCATACACTTGGGTCAATTACGTAAATAATAAAGTCGGCCTAATCCGGTTTCGTTGTTTATCATAACTAGCAAACACCACTCATACACATTACACTCATACAAGAAAGCCAGCTAAGTAAGTCTGTGGACTTACCTGAATCAGATCTCGACTCTCTTAATCAAAACTCAATCTGTAATTGTATAACTCGGTTGCCTGTCAAAGGAGGCAAGTGTGTCAGCACACTTTCTAGGTAATTAGAAGTCTAAGACTTCTAAGGTAGAAGATCCTATTAGAACAGAATTTAATACAATACCAATTTATGGTAAAATGACTGTTTTACCCTGGATCCCGAAACATCTAAAAATTCCATAATTCATGCCTAAACTCTTATTTGAGACTAAAGAGTCATATTCTAACTCCTAAAGATGAGTTTGGTTACAAACTGGCAATGCAACCATTTTCTTATTTTCGGAAACATCGTTAAGGTCCAATTTCGGCTTCAAATATAAAATTCGAATAATGTTATAAAAATTCCAAAATAATTCCCTAGGTCATCTATGATATCCTATCTACTCGTAGGAGAAAGAATTTCTTAAAACTGTTAACGCATCGCTTCTACAAAAATTTCTAAAATTGGGTACAACACTTAACAAGTAGCACATTGTCTTAACTTTGAAAAATCATAACTCCTAAACTACTCGCTGGATTTATCCCAAATTTTGATATGTTCTACCGTAAAATCTTATCTATACTATATCCAAAATTCAGCCGCAAAGGAGATCAAAAGTCTATTTAAAACTATCTCACAAAACCGAATTTCAGCACAACAGAAAAACTGTTTATGACTAAATCTTTGAAAAATCATAAATCCCAAACCACTCGCTGGATGCTTCTCAAAATTTAATATGTTCTATAACAATATGTCAACTATATCATATCCAAAATTCAAGCCCAACGGAGATCAAAAACTTATTCAAAACCCTCTCAGAAAACAGCATCACTTGCTGTTTTCCCAACACTCAGCACATATATACAAACTACATGAGGCGTCAACTTTGGAACACAATAACTCTCAAACCGTAGCTCGGATTGCTCTCAAATTTTAATATGTTATACTATACAATATCGACTAAAACATATCCGAAAATCAGCCAGAAATAATGAGTTTAGCATACCTAAATCTGGTCATCAAGCTGGCTGTTTTTCGTGACAATGTGCTTGTTGTTGCTGTTGCTGTGGTGCAGTTCGTGACAGGAGCATAAGCAGTGAAGGCTGGGCTGCTTTGGCTCAACAGCAGTGGCTTAGGGACAGCGGGGTGTGGATCACGTGGTGCAGCAGTTGGGCATTAGACCTTCTCCCATTCTGTTAACCCAAATCAGCAGCTACTCTCTACCTACACTACTCTCATTCAGCACACAAACTAACTAACTCCCTATACAGTACAATGTATGCAGAAGAGGGGGCTGTTTACTCACCACAGCACAAGAGTCATGGCTCCCTAAAGGGTCGACAAGGGGGCAGATCCGATGTTGGCTTCCAAGTGTTGCAGAACTAAAGAATTGGGATAATCCGAGCGTGTGCAGGAGTCAAAGACTTGCTGGCGTCTAGTCCGGAATTAGATGAGAAGAGTGAGGTTGAGTTGTCTGCACTGGCTTGGCTAGAGTCTGTTGTCTGATCAAGTGTAACTTGGAGCCTTATGTGCAGAGGGTCGTGAGTAGACAAGTCTCCCGGTTGTGCTGAAACCGCTGTTGAAGGCTGTGGTTGCGTTGATGGTTGCTGCTGCGCTGAAGACCTTTGCTGAAGTCGATCGATGGATCTCAGTACAGAAAGGAAGAGTTTCGAAGTCGGTGAGCAGCAGCCCCAGGCGACCTGTGCAGAAGCCGGTGAGCAGCAGTTCCAGGCGGCCTGTGTAGAAGCCGGTGAGCAGCAGTCCCAGGCGGCCTGTGTAGAAGCCGGTGAGCAGCAGTCCCAGGCGGCTTGTGTAGAAGCCGGTGAGCAGCAGTCCCAGGCGGCTTGTACAGAAGCCGGTGAGCAGCAGTCCCAGGCGGCAGATCAGCGTGAGAATGGAGGCAGCGGCGGAAGCAGTTAGCGTAGAATAGGATTAGAGATGCTGATTAGATTAGGTTAAGGTTAATTAGGGTTTAGGTTAATTTAAATTATGGGCTGGCTGATGTGTCTTTGGGCCGGGTCCGTTGGGCCTGCTCATCTAACTACGATGGGCTTATAAATAAATCGTTACACGCACGGAACCGCTCATTGGTTTTCGGTTTTTAATTTATGTAACAATTTTATTCGGTTTCCCTATTTATCATTTTGGGTGAAATAGAGTCACATAAAATGATAGAATTTGATAATTCTTTATTTTATTTAAAAGAATAAAGGTCGGCGGATCGGCATCCGATTTGATCGGGTATTAAACGGAATTTAACTTTTCTGGGTATTACAGTCACGAATTTGTCATGGCTTCGTCATAACTCGTCTTGGGCTCATCTTGATCTTGTCACTAGAACGTCATGACTTTGTCAAAGACAAGTCATGATATACTCTAGGGTTTGATTAGGGTTTGCTACTAATAAAATCTTATCATTTTATGTGAATTAAATTCTACATAAAATAATGGATATTTCTAAGGATTAGAGTTTTATATAATTTCATCATTTTATGTGAATTAACTTTTACATAAAATAATGAAATTTGTGAAGGAAGAGATAGTAGATAGAATGGGAAACCGTCAACGGCGAAATTAGGCGGAATAAAAATTCCGGATATTACATTTTGGATCCTAGGACGCAAGTTGATTAGCGTCCTAGGGTCCTAGGACGCAAGTAAATTAGTGCCCTACGGTAAGTTTTGGATCCTAGGATGGAGGTTGATTAGCGTCCTAGGACCCTAGGACGCAGGTAGATTAGCGCCCTAAGGTAAGTTTTGTGTTTAGGTAGGTTTTGTGTTTAGGATGAAAATAGAGGGAAAAGTATTTTCTGATACTGCGGACAAAGTGTACTCTGATACCGCGGACAAAGTCTTCCGTGATACCGCCGCCATCGCCGCCGCCCGGCGGCAATGACGGCGCAACTAGGGTTTTGTTTTGTGTGGAAGCGTAGGTTAAGGAAAGTGCTCTGATACCATGAAGTGATTTGTGAATCGGAAAGGCTTGTCTTATTTCATTGATGAACCAATGTTTATATAGGAAAATATAAAGAGATAAAATAATAAACTAATACTAAAAGATAAGATCAAAAATAAACTAACAAACAAAGGATAAGCCCAACATATAGTCCAATAAAGGATAAGCCCAACATATGGTCCAATATACTAGGCCCATTCTCTAACATAAATACTTTGAAAATTATAAAATTATTGTAGTTTTATAAAGAAAACTTTAACAGAAATATATAAAATATTTTGGTATTAAGTATATGAAAATAAAAATCAACATGAAATTTTAGTATCCTAAAATTTAATTTATCATCTCTATTTAATATTTTAGGTTAGGTTGTGGGTGCCTTCCCACGTCCATCGATCCTCTTTGACAAGATAAGTTTTTGAAGCGGTTTTGTATAATTGAATCATTTTTATAATTGTTTATATGAATTTTTAGAATTCTTTAAAAAGGTACGAAAATATAGAAAATAATTTAATTAATTGTTAGGTAAAAATAAATTTAATTGTAGGCTTTCACAATTTTGGTTTGTATATTCATAATGGTACCATGAGCGCTTTAGGACGCCCTCAAGATATGTTTTCGAATGCCGCTATACAATTACAACCCATCTTTTCTCAATGGATACAAAATACCCATTCTTTAGCGCCTAATGTAACGGCTTTTGGTGCAACAACAAGCATCAGTTTTACTTGGGGGGGGGGTGATTTAATAGTAGTGGGTGACAAGGTCGCTTTGTTACTTATTCCATTAGGAACCACATATTTTTTAGTCCATCACAATCATGCATTTACAATTCATGTGACGGTATTGATACTTCTGAAGGGTGTTCTATTTGTGCGTAGCTCTCGTTTGATACCGGATAAGGCAAATCTTGGTTTTTGTAATCCTTGTGATGGTCCGGGACGCGGGGGAACATGCCAAGTATCTACTTGGGATCATGTATTCTTGGGGCTATTATGGATGTACAATTTAATTTCGGTAGTCATATTCAATTTCAGTTGGAAAATGCAATCCGATGTTTGGGGTAGTATAAGCGATCAAGGGGTGGTAACTCATATCACGGGTGGAAACTTTGCGTAGAGTTCCATTACTACTAATGGCTGGCTCCGTGATTTCTTATGGGCACAAGCATCTCAAGTAATCCAGTCTTATGGTTCTTCATTATCTGCGTATGGCCTTTTTTCCTAAGTGCTCATTTTGTATGGGCTTTTAGTATAATTTTTCTATTCAGCGGGCGTGGTTATTGGCAAGAACTTATTGAATCCATTGTTTGGGCTCATAGTAAATGAAAAGTTGCTCGTGCTACTCAGCCGACAGCCTTGAGCATTGTACAAGGACGTGATGTAGGAGTAACTCATTACCTTCTGGCTGGAATTGCCACAACATGGGCATTCTTCTTAGCAAGAATTATTGTAGTAGGATAACGGCTAGGAGGATTTGAAAGGCATTATGGCATTAAGATTTCCAAGGTTTATCCAAGGCTTAGCTCAAGACCCCACTATTCGTCGTATTTGGTTTGGCATTGCTACCGCACATGATTTCGAAAGTCATGATAATATTACCGAAGAACGTCTTTATCAGAATATTTTTTTCTTCTCATTTTGGCCAATTAGCGATCATCTGTTGACTTCCGCAAATCTGTTTCATGTAGCTTTGCAAGATAATTTTGAGTCATGGGTACAAGACTCTTTACATGTAAGACCTATTGTCCATGCAATTGGGATCCTCATTTTGGTCAACCAGCCATAGAAGCTTTTACTCGAGGTGGTGCTCCTGGTCCAGTGAATATCGCTTATTCTGGTGTTTATCAGTGGTGGTATACAATCGGTTTACGCACTAATGAAGATCTTTATACTTGATCTCTTTTTCTATTATTTCTTTTTGTCATATCTTTAATAGCGGGTTGGTTACATCTACAACCGAAATGAAAACCGAGCATTACGTGGTTCAAAAATGCGGAAACCCTTCTCAATCATCATTTGTTAGGACTCTTTGGAGTAAGTTCCTTGTCTTGGACAGGGCATTTAGTTCATGTCGCTATTCCCGGATCCAAGGGGAGTACGTTCGGTGGAATAATTTCTTAGACGTATTATCGCATCCTCAAGGGTTAGCCCCACTTTTTATAGGCTAGTGAAATCTTTATGCTCAAAACCCCGATTCGAGTAGTCATTTATTTTGTACCGCCCAAGGAGCGGGAACTGCCATTCTAACACTTCTTGGGGGATTCCATCCACAAACGAAAAGTTTATAGCTAACCGATATGGCCCATCATCATTTAGCTATTGTATTTCTTTTTCTCGTTGCTGGTCATATGTATAGAACTAACTTCTGCATTGGGCACATTATGAAAGATCTTTTAGAAGCACATATTCCTCCGGGAGGTCGATTGGGGCGTGGGCATAAGGGTCTTTATGACAAAAAAAATCATTTTCAATTAGGGCTTGCTCTAGCCTCTTTAGGGGTTATTACCTCCTTGGTTGCTCAACACATGTACTCTTTACCTGCTTATGCGTTCATAGCCCAAGACTTTACTACTCAAGCAGCATTATATACACATCACCAATACATCGCAGGGTTCATCATGACAGGAGCTTTTGCACATGGGGCTATCTTTTTCATTCGAGATTACAATCCGGAGCAGAATGAGGATAATGTATTGGCAAGAATGTTAGAACATAAGGAAGCTATCATATCCCATTTAAGCTGGGCCAGCCTCTTTTTAGGGTTCCATACTTTGGGTCTTTATGTTCATAATGATGTCATGCTTGCTTTTGGTACTCCGGAAAAACAAATCTTGATCGAACCCATATTTGCTCAATGGATACAATCTGCTCATGGTAAAACTTCATATGGCTTCGATGTACTTTTATCTTCAACAAATGGCCCGGCATTTAATGCAGGTCGAAGTATCTGGTTGCCTGGCTGGTTAAATGCTGTTAATGAAAAGAGTAACTCACTATTCTTAACAATAGGTCCTGGAGACTTTTTAGTTCATCATGCTATTGCTCTAGGTTTACATACAACTACATTGATCTTAGTAAAAGGTGCTTTAGATGCACGTGGTTCCAAGTTAATGCCAGATAAAAAGGATTTCGGTTATAGTTTTCCTTGTGATGGTCCGGGACGGGGCGGTACTTGTGATATTTCGGCTTGGGACGCATTTTATTTGGCAGTTTTCTGGATGTTAAATACCATTGGATGGGTTACCTTTTATTGGCATTGGAAACACATCACATTATGGCAGGGTAATGTTTCACAATTTAATGAATCTTCCACCTATTTGATGGGATGGTTAAGAGATTATCTATGGTTAAACTCTTCACAACTTATCAATGGATATAACCCTTTTGGTATGAATAGTTTATCGGTTTGGGCGTGGATGTTCTTATTTGGACATCTTGTTTGGGCTACGGGATTTATGTTCTTAATTTCCTGGCGCGGGTATTGGCAGGAATTGATCGAAACTTTAGCATGGGCTCATGAACGCACACCGTTGGCCAATTTTATTCGATGGAGAGATAAACCTGTAGCTCTTTCTATTGTGCAAGCAAGATTGGTTGGATTAGCCCACTTCTCCGTCGGTTATATATTCACTTATGCGGCTTTCTTGATTGCCTCTACATCCGGAAAATTTGGTTAATTTTTTTTGAATGTGTTGGATCCGCGATAATCGAATTTCTTTCGATGTAGAAGGGTGTCCCCTTTTTTCTATTTTTACATCTAGGATCCGACTTGTATCATTGATACTAATAGGAACTTAATCTTTATGGCAAGTCAAAGTTTGATTCAGAGGGAGCAGAAGAGGAAAAAATTGGAACAGAAATATCATTTGATTCGTCGATCTTTAAAGAAAGAAATAAGCAAAGTTACGTCCTTGAATGAGAAATGGGAAATTCATGGAAAGTTACAATCTCCACCGCGTAATAGTGCACCTACACGTCTTCATCGACGTTGTTTTTTGACCGGAAGACCGAGAGCTAACTATCGAGACTTTGGATTATCCGGACACATCCTTCGTGAAATGGTTCATACATGCTTGTTGCCAGGGGCAACAAGATCAAGTTGGTAAGTATTCTAATAGTCGTTCATTTCTATGATAAAAAAATCTAAGACCCCTCTTGACCATTCTATCAGCTTCTTCAATGGGCGATCCCCTTCCTTTTCCATATCCTATTTCTATTCTAGCTCGTAAACTCGCTCCTCTTCTTCTTTCTGTTTGTGTTCACCTAAGCGAATTCTTTACTTGCTTTCGAGCTAACTTGGCTTGGTGCCGGGAATGGAATCGCAACAAGAGACAGGGCTAATGGTTGGTTCTTTCGACTATATTTAATATGATTGATATCCTCGAGGCCCTTCTTCTCTTTCCTCTCTTCTATCTTCCATTATCGAGACCCGTACATACAAAGATCTAGGTAGCTTATTTCCTTCTAAGAAGTTAGATCTCCTTCCAAAAGAATAAGAGCCTTTTCTTTCGAAACTCTTGAATTGTAAGGAGAGGCCTCATTTTCTTTAGAATCGTTGTTTTCATCCAACTCAAAAAATCATAAGAGAAAAAAGGTCCACAAAAGGAGTACGTCCGGTTCACCAAATAAAGATAAAGTTCTTGGAAAACAAAGAAGACAATGTGTCGCGGTCAAAGGGGAGTAACCACGTGCCGGTCTGAAAGAAACACACCCAAGCTCAGACCACTAAGAAAGGCGTAACAAAGTAGCCACGGGGAGCCGGTGGCTGGATTGAATCAATATATCACTCTCGTGTTGAGGACTTTAGCGGCTGGGCAGTTTGATTGAAAGCTTTACTTTTATTTGGCATTTTGGAAGGTACTTTCATATATAAAGAAGTAGTGGATCAAGGTAAGCTTTAGAGCTACCAAGGTTTCAGGTGGCGATGAATATTGATCTCCTCCACGACAAGAGGATAAGGCTTAGATATTACCTAAAGTTGAGCTAAAGACAAGGATAGCTCCTAAGATCAAAAAAGAAGCAGTGTCGAGAGAATTTGAGATTATGTAAGTAACTTAGTGAATGCTCTCTAAGAAGAAAATGAAATATGAATAACCGCGTTGGTTAGCGACTTTCATGCTAGAGCAAGAAAGTTCCATTTCAAGGAAGGACGACGTCCTATGATACTTTCTGTTTTGTCAAACAAATTTTTATTTCTACTTATTTTTATTTTTATCGACCGCAAAACATAGGTATACTCATATGGCTTCGGCTACTCCTTCTTCTCATTTTCTTTTGTATCTTCCTTTTTTAGGGGAAGGGGTTTCTGTTCATGGATGAACTCTACCGCTCGGTCGAGCCATTTTTACCTAATGCGTCGGGAGGAATGGGAGGGGGTGAAGTCCCTAGTGGGCCTCCGCGAGATTTTCCATCCATTTCCGTGATCATCTTTTTCTCCGAACGCGGGGAGAACCCCAACTCATATGCAACTTCGGGGTCTTTTCATGCTCATAAAGAGGAGCCCCCTACAGTAGTCCCACAACCCGAACCACCAAGCACCAACCTTGGTGTAAATGCGGTTTCTGGGAGTGGGAGGACCTTCAATCCCGAGGACCAGGAAGCCCTCATATGGTAAACCTCTAGCCAAATTGCATTAAAAATTATGGAGATTATATGGAATCAAAATAATTCCTATGCTCGCTCTCCTTACAACACCAGGGGTTTGGAAAAGATCATATGCTCGTTATTTGATCCCACTAAACCCCTCGATGTCGTAGGGATGACATCCCTCATTTTTTATGTCGAGAGACAGGGCTCTCAAAGTGCTCTTTTTCAGCGGGTTTTAAAGGGACTGAAAAAAAGGGAAAAACTTAGAAGCTTCCTTTTTTCTTGCTGAGATTAGATTTGATTATTCTCATGTCTTTCTTGGTTGGATCAACCTATGATTTCCTACAAGTTTTTCTTCACTTTTGAGCAAAAAGCGGAAGAGAAAATTGGTGTAGAGAAGCCCTTTTTGTATCAATGATACAATCTAGGCCCCTCTATTTTCTAGCAAAATAATAAAGGTAAATAAAATAGATTAATGCTGAAATTAGGATAACTAATTTAGGGTTTTTACTAAAAGATATAATAAACTGCCAAAAAAAAAAACTGAAATCCCGTTAAAAAGGCAACTTGATATTTATTGATATTACGAGATTCTTCTCTTCAACTTCCACACTCAAAACATCCCGAGATAATAGGGCCACAAATATTTTGGAGAATATTCACTTGCAACTCGCAAAACACTCGTCTTCTTCGTCTTCAACATTCAAATGTTGCATGTTAAAATTATGTACATAATTTTGTACATAATTTTCATAGACAACACACTCGTCTTCAAACTTCAAATGCTGTCTAGGAAAATTATGTCTATAATTTTCACAGTCAGCACATAATTATGTACATAATTATTTATATAATTATGTACATAATTATGTATATAATTATGTACATAATTTTCACAACCAACACACTCGTCTTCAACCTTCAAATGTTGTATGTAAAAATTATGTACATAATTATTTACATAATTTTCACAGACAACATACTTGTCTTCTTCGTCTTCAACCTTCAAATGCAGTTTGTGAAAATTATGTACATAATTTTCGCAGTCAGCACATAATTATGTACATAATTTTCACATACATCACACTTGTCTTCTTCGTCTTCAACATTCAAATGTTGTATGTGAAAATTATGTACATAATTTTCACAAACACACATAAATCTGCACAACGAAAAAGTTATCCTCATACATAATATGAAAAACAAACATACCTTCCAGATCTGGAGACAAAAAACCTCAATAAACTGTTCGAAGTAAATTTAAGCAGATTCCAGATACAAATCCTCAACTGTAATGACTTCTTCGTCCAAAAAACGGTGATTATCGTGATCGATAATCGGTGAAAGATGGTGGATATCGCACATAAGCAACGATTGCATGTATAGGTCCAAAGATCGAATAGTGATTTTCGCACAGCAGCAACGACTGCATATAGCTCCTCAAATCGAATGTTATGTATGTCGATTCGGATCCTTAACGATGTCTGTCAATTCATATACTGAATCCACTAACAATCGCACAGAAAATAGGGATTTTTGGATGATGTCTTTCGATTATCTGTGGAAAAATGGTGGTTGTCGCCCTAAACAATGGTGGATATCGTGAATTTGAAATGACGTTGAAATGGATTGTGTTGGCTGTAACTAATTCCTTAATTGTAGGGGACTACTCTCATTTTTCTTGTTTAATTAAAAAACTGTCATATTAATTAAGGGGGATAATTATTTTAATTTTGAAAGTATATTCAATTATTATAGAATTTATCTTTTTTGTAAATTTACAAGGGGCCTAGTTAATTCCCATTGATACATAATTGTATACTCAATCTACATTTGTACAATAAAAGACTACTTACCTCTTTTACACAAAGCGGAACTACAAACAAGCTCTCCTTATCTTTATGGATAACCAATCCATTTTAAAATATAGTTGGGAGACTTTACCCAAGAAATGGGTAAAAAAAATGGAAAGATCGAAACATGGGAATAGATTTGATACCAATACGGACTACCCATTTCAATTGTTGTGCTTTCTTAAATTTCATACCTATACAAGGTTTCAAGTTTTGATCGATATTTGCGGAGTTGATTATCCGTCATGAAAACTCAGATTTGAAGTGGTCTATAATTTACCGAGTTCTCGGTATAATTCATGCATTCGTGTACAAACCAGTGCAGACGAAGTAAAGCGAATATCTCTGGTAGTCAGTCTATTTCCATCAGCCGGCCGGTAGGAGCGAGAAGTTTGGGATATGTTTGGTTTTTCTTCCATCAATCATCCGGATCTACGTCGTATATCAACAGATTATGGTTTCGAGGGTCATCCATTACGAAAAGACCTTCCTCTGAGGTGATATGTAGAAGTACGCTATGATGATCCAGAGAAATGTGTAGTTTCTGAACCCATTAAGATGATCCAAGAATTTCGCTATTTGATTATGCTAGTCCTTGAGAACAACGTAACAGCGGATAATTAAGAATCTAAATAAGTCCAGTCCAGAGGACAAATCGATAAGAAATGCTATTTGCTTCGTAAGAATCAGAATGAACTTCTATGAAATGAAAGAGTTTCACAGAAATTGTCTTTGTAATAACCAAAATTTTTTAACTCCGTTTAATACCGGATCAATCCGGATTCCGATCCGTCGGCCTCTATTCTTTTAAATAAAATAAAACGATATTAATTTCTATCATTTTATGTGACCTTAATTCACATAAAATGATAATTTATGTAACCCGTAAATAATAGCGATCCCGTACGAGTAACGATCTTTCTTTCAGCCAATTGTTTTATGTATGAGCAGGCCCAACTCATTGGCCCAATGGCCTTCGGCCGGCCCACTATCTAACCCTTCACTAATTAAAACTTTAACCTAACCTAATCCTAAACCTAATCAACCTAATCAAGCGGACTCTACTTCTACGTTGCCGCTGCACATAAAACCTTTCTAAAACACCCCAACCTCCCACGCTCGAATTGCAAACCGAATCACCGATTCCCCTCGATGCCGAAGCCAGTGCCTTCGCAAGCACAAGTGAGTCTCTCTGGGACCGTCACGTCGGTAAGGTCTTGTTCCCTCTCAAGCCTTCTCTCTCCCATTTGCACAGTTGTTTTCTAACCACTCAGCAAACACCAGACCACAACAAGATCGAGACAGTCGGGACTGCAGACGCACGAACCGGGCGGAAGGAAGGGGCCTCGCGATCACCAGCCATCACTGCGCCCTTGTCTCCGTCGGAAACCGTAGCCAATCCAACCTCCTGGGCAGACGACGTACGGTAAGATCTTTGTGTCTCGTTTGTCTCTCGTACGTTGTAGTTCAGAGGGTAACCGTATTACATGGCTATAGTGGCGGAGCACACCAGAAACCTTTCCACTTCGATCCAGAACAGCAAGGTTCGGACTTGAGCCACCACACTGCTGCCGGTAAGTGCTGAACATCTTTTCCTGTTGCAACTTTACTCGTACAGAAATTGGTGAATAGTTAGTCCAGAGTTATTTGTGCAGGATACGAGTAAAGTGAGATATGTGGGGTGAGGGATACAATTTTCTTTTGTGGTCCATGGGACTCGAACTGGAGACCTCTAAGTAGAATAAACAGGAGCATATGTTGAAAGAGAGAATCGAACCTAAGACCTTCTACACACCTTTTTTTTTTAGCTTCGACCTGCTGACTTTAGGACCTAATTTCTATAGCTTAAATCGAGAGTCCACCGTTGAATTTTTTATATGTCGTAGATGAATACTTATAGTTTAATGTGTTAAATTTGGGAAAAAGTTAACGGTCGGATTAGTTTTTATAAGGTCCCGAAGTAGAGCACTTGAGTTGTTTTTGAAAGAGGAAAATATTTGACTAAGTATAGAATTTTAGCTTCTAGTCCAACCTTAGAGTTTATATAGGAGTTATGGTTGAGTTTTTGAGAGACCTTTGTCCTATGTTTGGTATACATATTTTAGAGAATCTAGAGAGTGTTTCCGAAAATTCTTAACTTTTAATCTATGTATTGGATCTTAACTCAAATCGGACCTTAATGACCGTTTAATGAAAATCTAGAATTTTGTATAACTCCTGTATTTCTGTACTAAACTTTTCCGTAAGAACTAGAATATGGATATAGGCTCTAAAGGAGAGTTGAAATTAAGTTATAGAAAAATCTTAGATTTTCGGGATCAAGGGCAAAATAGTTTTTTTTACCTAAAGAGGGCATTTTTAGTAAATTCTCTTCATAAGTTGGTACATCTTAGGAGTTTATAACTACTAATAAAATTGGAGGTAATTTTGATCTACATGCCTTGTGTGACAGGCGTTTGAGTTTTTACGGTTGCGGACCGAGTTGAGAAATTGAGAGTTGTGATTTGATTCAGGTAAGTCCTTGCGACTTACTTAACTAGTTTTTGGATGTTAGTTGAATAATAATAGTGGTGTGTGTGATGTGTGGTTATAATAATAACTTGATAGGACGACTGTTATTATTATATTTTAAGGCCCAAGTGTATGTATAACGGGCCGTGACATCACTGCCCAGCTCTGACAGGAGATTGTGAGGTTCTCTATACCCAGACCATACATGTACAAGGTGAGATGCATCGGATCCATTCCTGATGGTTATACGGGACGGAGGCGAGGTTTGGGAATCCCTCGTGTCACAAAATAAGTATCATTAGTAAGAGTGAATAACCTAAGTAAAGATAATAAATGGACTGTTTGAAAGCATGATGAGTGTTTAGTTTTGGTTTGATGTGTGTGTGTGCTATTATTATTTATCCAATGTTTAGATAGCTAGCTAATGGTTAATCTGTTGTGTTTTTAGATTCACCACAGGTTAGAGCAGCAACTGAGTGATCCGGAAGTAGTGGTCAGCCGGGTCGCCGTACTACTTAGAGTGGGGTTGGGCGTTTACCTTGTTGTTTCTTTCTTCTTGTTAAAGACAATTAGTCTTTTTCGTGTTTAAGTATTATAGGTTGTTAGACGTTGTTGAATTCATCCCTTGAAAATACTACTATATGAATTTTGGTTTTTCTTATTTGTGTCTTGTTGTAAGATCCTAGTAAAATTGTTGTCAAACTGAGGTTGGGACCCATTGTGAGGTCCTAACCAGTAATGTCCCGAGTTGTGAGAATTCGGGGTGTTACAACATGGTATCAGAGCTCTAGGTTGGCAACAATGGCACTTGAAATCTTCTGAAAGACCGAATAAGTACTTGAGCAGAACCCGAAAAGGGATATGAGTTTTAAAAAGGACTTTTGGTTTTCAAATACATGCATAGTCTGGTTGGGGATAGAAAAGTATGGTTGACCACCACTACTACTGCGGATCTCAGTATGCTTAGTATGGACTTTAGGTTTTACTTTAGTTGGACTTATTAGCTTGATATTATAAAGACGTGATACAGATAAGTATATGCCGAATATTAGTAGAAATTATAGTTATGTTATGTCCTTAACGGAAATAACATAATGAGTTTCTCACCCCTTTGACACATCTAAGTAGATTTTTAAGGGTGTCAGCGTGAGGATTAGTATGCACATCTTATGTGCATTAGGGTAGATGAACGGCGGACAACCCCTTTGAGCTTGTTGAGGAACGTCGAGACGGAAAAGTGAAGACTAAAAGACAACACCAACTACGATGACAAGAAGCGAATCCCGAGTCAACTCAATAGGATCAAATGAAAAATATACATGAGGGTAGTTCCGGCAACACGTTGGATGACCGGCAAGTATACAAATTGGAAGAGACAACCCATAGGTTCTTTCAAGATGATGTAATGCAACGTTACGAACAAAGGGGATGCCTTCGGAAACACAAATAGGCATTGAATCTAAGCTTACTGACGGACCAAAAGGTGAAAGTTTGAGGCTAGAAGCAGAGCGGAATATGATCACTCTCGACAAGCTACTTGCCACCACAATCAAGATAGGAAACCGAGACAATCATAACTGTAAGAGTCAAGATAAGATACATTGTCCATCCCGATACGAAGAATTAAAGAGCCGCAAAATGAAAGCTTACCGGCTGCTAGAAAGGGTAAGGCCGATTTCACCGACATGGAAGTGGTGTGACCTCCTAGAACACACAAGAATTAAAACAAGGATCGGGATACAACTAAGACCGGCTCTCTATAAAGGCGGAAGTACAAGCAGCACCCCAAGGAAGGAGGGTGTAGGAGAATAGTCTTGGAAAAAAAGGGTCCCTAATGACTTATCACTCACGAAGGGATTTAAGCTAATAACACTAGCGGGTCATAACAGAGAACCGTAAGTGGACAATAACTCGGGTAAAAAGAATCATGGAGAAATGCCTACAAGTTATCGTAGAAGAATTGATAAGTCCATTGACGGGAGACGAAGATACAACTAGACTCGTAAGAGTATAGTACTCTTATCGGAGGGTAATTTGTAGAAGGAGCTAAAGGAAAATAAATGGAAGAGGTATATTTTCATCTTGTATATCAAACCTCAAAGGAGATAGCAGAAAAGTAAGTCTACGATCTTATAGAAGGTCAACTACAGACTAATTGGTAACAATAGAGAATTTACACGTGTTGGCTAACTAGTGATGGTTGGTTGACAAATAAGAAGAATAACCACAAGGTTATAAAGGAAATTTACCGACAGCTGGTGAATTTCTTCCAAAGATCAACGACGACAATGGTGAAGTTAAATCAATACAATTACTAGTAGCCTTGATGGTAACATTGAATGAGTCCAATATGATAACTCTAATAAAGAAATAAAAGAGAAGCTCTTGACGGTCGGTAATGACCATTGATGATAGTAATGGTGTAAAGGGAATTGTTGTGAGTAGTTACTTACTACTAACTAAGGAAAGATACATATCAAAGTTAGTATGAAGGGATCCCTATAAGAAGAACTAAAAGAGTAAGAAGAAACAGATGATTGTGAACATGTTCTATGTATTAGCATTCCACACAAGTAGGACTGATGGTGCTCCTCCGAGAAAAGGTGGGGTCAAACTGTCTAGATTGACAAGGATTTAACTATCCTAAAAGAGTAAGAATATTTGGAATTACAAAGGAGGCACAAACATAGAGAGTATGATTTAAAGCCTTGGTGAAATGTGTGGTCGAGTTGTGAGGTGATTGCAGATGGAATCTACATGTTGGCTAGAACAGACATGAGAAGGAGTAAAGTTGAATGACTAAAGGTTATTATATGGATCCGGTATTACCCCAATAAGACGATTACTGAAAAGTGTATATATAAAAGTTTAATGAGAAATGGAGGTACTCCAATGAAAATTCAAGCTGGACTGATGACATAAGAGTTGATGAAAGTAATATGACCAACCAACGTAGTCCGTAAGGCGTATACGAGGAAACTCAAAGGGATTTAACTATCTTACTAGTAGTAAAGATTTAAAAGAAGGTAAAACGACATGAGTATAAGGAAAACATAATAAATGCAATGCGAGGAATTTGATTTTCGAGAAAATCATATGCATCTGATCTTTGTATACAAAGGGTACAGATGACTTTGTGGTATACAGTGCCACATCCAAGCTGGGCTTGGGTGTGTTTTGATGCAGAGGGGTAAGGGCATTGCCTATGCGTCTCGATAGTTGAAGACGTATGAGGAGAACTACCCCACACACAACCTAGAGTTAGCTGTAGTGGTCCATGCTCTTAAGATCTGACGTCATTATCTCTGTTGGGGCGACATGTCAGATCCTCACAGACCATAAGAGTCTGAAATACTTATTCACTTAGCGGGAGTTGAATAACCTCCAGAGCCGGTGGCTAGAGTTGATTAATGATTTTGACCTTGAAATTCTCTACCACCCCGAAAAGGGCGAATGTAGTGGGTGACGCTTTGAGCCGGAAGACGCCTCGAGAGAGGGCGATAGCCCGGTTGACGGTACAACCACATTTGCAGAGAGGTTTGGGTTGGTTAGAGGTAGAGATTCAGTTTTCTAATACAGCTTGTCAGTTGGCTCCTTTGGAGTTACTTCCTGATCTGTTGGGTGAGATCCGATAGAAGCAGGAGACTTGCCCGACTTTGACCAGGATCCGAGACAGGATGTCTCGAGATGAGGCACCACATCTTACTATTGGTGCAGTTGGAGTGATGAGACGTCAAAACCGCGTTTGTGTGCCATCAGACAGTGAGTTGAGACAGAGGATACTAGGTGAGGCTCATGCTACCCCATACTCAGTACATCTTGGAGCGAGTAAGATGTACAAGGATGTGAGACGGTCCTTCTGGTGAGGTAGTTTGAAGCCCGACGTGGCTCGGTATGTAGCTCAATGTGCGACCTGCCAACAGGTCAAGATTGAGCATCGTAGGTCCGGAGGAGAGCTCCACCCACTTCCAGTACCACAATGGAAGTGGGAGGATATATCTATGGATTTTGTCACAGGATTGAGACTCAACAGAGGTTTTGATGCTATTTGGGTAGTGGTAGACCGTCTGACGAAGACCGCACGTTTCATTCCAATTAAGGAAACGTGGCCGGTAAGTTATCTAGCTGAGGAGTTCACCAGACACATTGTGAGACTCCATGGAGTACCGAGGACTATCGTCTTCGACAGAGATGGACGTTTTACCTTGAGATTTTGGTTACAAGTACATACTGTTTTGGGGACGAGTCTTCACTTTACTACTGCTTACCACCCACAGACTGACGGTCAGTCTGAGAGGACCATCCAGACATTAGAAGACATGATGCGGGCTTATGTACCAAATTGGGGACAGGTATGGCCAGATCATCTCCCACTGGTAGAGTTTTCGTATAATAACAGCTGGCACGCATCTATTGGGATGGCCCCTTATGAGGCTTTGTACGGGCGGAGATGTCGCACGCCATTATGTTGGGATGATCCCAGCAGAGCTGATGGAGTAGCTCTAGATCAGATACAGGATGACATCGCTCGGATTGCCCTGGTCCGGGAGCGGATGTTAGCAGCTCAGAGTCATCATAAGTCCTACACCGACAAAAGGCGTCGACCCTTAGAGTTTAGGGTGGGTGCTCATGTGTGGTTGAGAGTATCACCGACGAGAAGAGTCCGGCGTTTTTGGCATTAAGGGGAAGCTGAGTCCCCGATATGTCGGACCTTTTGAGATCTTGGAGAAAGTTGGAGAGGTTGCATACAGATTAGCACTACCGCCGAGACTAGAGGGTGTCCATCTGGTCTTCCCTATATCTCAGTAGAGAGAGTACATCCCGGATCCGAGACACGTCATCAATCATGAGGACCTGATAGTTGAGCCCGACCATACATTTGTAGAGTACCCAGTAGTTGTCCTGGAGCGCAACACTAGACTTCTGCGGTCCAAGGAGATACCGATGTGGAGGATCCAGTGGTCTAGACGAGGAGCTGATGAGGTCACTTGGGAGACAAAGAAGAGTGTTAGACGTAATTATCCCGAGTTCTCTGCGGGTTAGATGTTACTTCTGTATTGACGAGTTAGTACTCAAATGTTGTGTTGTTTGACCTTCAGGTTTTATATTGGATTGAGTGATTATGTTTTATGTGATGTGTGTCTGAGTATTATGATTGATTAGTTGCATGGTAGAAAACAAAATTTTTTATGAAACTAAGATATACAAAGAAAGTCGTCTGATTAGGTGCATCATTCTAAATTTCGGGACGAAACTTCTTTTAAGAAGGCACTGATGTAATAACCGAAAATTTTAAACTCCATTATACCGGATCAATCCGGATTCTGATCCGCCAACCTCTATTTTTGTAGATAAAATTAAACGATATTAATTCCTATCATTTTATGTGACCTTAATTCACATAAAATGATAATTTATGTAACCCGCAAATAATACCGATCCCGTACCAATAACGATCTTTCTTTCAGCCAATTGTTTTATGTATGAGCAGGCCCAACTTATTGGCCCAATGACCTTCAGCCGGCCCACTACCTAACCCTTCACTAATTAAAACTTTAACCTAACCTAATCTTAAACCTAATCAATCTAATCAAGCGGACTCTACTTCTACGTTGCCGCTGCACGTAAAACCTTTCTGAAATACCCCAGTCTCCCACGCTCGAATTGCAAACCGAATCACCGATTCCCCTCGACGCCGAAGCTAGTGCCGCCGCAAGCACAACTGAGTCTCTCCGGGACCGTCACGTCGGTAAGGTCTTGTTCCTTCTCGAGCCTTCTCTCTCCCTTCTGCACAGCTGTTTTCTAACCACTCAGCAAACACCAGACCACAACAAGATCGAGACAGTTGGGACTGCAGACGCACGAACCGGGCGGAAGAAAGGGGCCTCGCGATCACCAGCCATCACTGCGCCCTCGTCTTAGTCGGAAACCGTAACCAATCCAACCTCCTGGGCGCACGATGTACGGTAAGATCTTTGTGTCTCGTTTGGCTCTCGTACGCTATAGTTCAGAGGGTAACCGTATTACATGGCTGCAGTGGCGGAGCACACCAGAACCCTTTCCACTTCGATCCAGGACAGCAAGGTTCGGACTTAAGCCACCACGCTGCTGCCGGTAAGTGTTGAACATCTCTTCCTGTTGCAACTTTGCTCGTACAAAAATTGGTGGGTAGTTAGTCCAAAGTTGTCTGTGTAGGATACGAGTAAGCTGAGATGTGTGGGGTGAGGGATACAATTTTCTTTTGTTGTCCATGGGACTCGAACTGGAGACCTCTAAGTAGAATAAACAAGAGCATATGTTGACAAAGAGAATCGAACCTAAGACCTTCTGCACACCTTTTTTTTTTAGCTTTGACCTGCTGACTTTAGGACCTAATTTCTATAGCTTAAATCGAGAGTCCACCGTTGAATTTTTTATATGTCGTAGATGAATACTTATAGTTTAATGTGTTAAAATTTGGGAAAAAGTTAACGGTCGGATTAGGTTTTATAAGGTCCCGAAGTAGAGCACTTGAGTTGTTTTTGAAGCAGGAAAATATTTGACTAAGTATAGAATTTTAGCTTCTAGTCCAACCTTAGAGTTTATATAGGAGTTATGGTTGAGTTTTTGAGAGACCTTTGTCCAATGTTTGGTATACATATTTTAGAGAATCTAGAGAATGTTTCCGGAAATTCTTAACTTTTAATCTATGTCTTGGATCTTAACTCAAATCGGACCTTAATGACCGTTTAATGAAAATCTAGAATTTTGTATAACTCCTGTATTTCTGTACTAAACTTTTCCGTAAGAACTAGAATATGGATATAGGCTCTAAAGGAGAGTTGAAATTAAGTTATAGAAAAATATTAGATTTTCGGGATCAGGGGCAAAATAGTTTTTTTTACCTAAAGAGGGCATTTTTAGTAAATTCTCTTCATAAGTTGGTACATCTTAGGAGTTTATAACTACTAATAAAATAGGAGGTAATTTTGATCCACGTGCCTTGTGTGACAAGCGTTTGAGTTTCTACGGTTGCGGACCGAGTTGAGAAATTGAGAGTTGTGATTTGATTCAGGTAAGTTCTTGCGACTTACTTAGCTAGTTTCTGGATGTTAGTTGAATAATAATAGTGGTGTGTGTGATGTGTGTTTATAATAATAACTTGATAGGAAGACTGTTATTGTTATATTTTAAGGCCCAAGTGTATGTATAACGGGCCGTGACATCACTACCCAGCTCTGACAGGAGATTGTAAGGTTCTCTATACCCCGACCATACAGGTACAAGGTGAGATGCATCGGATCCATTCCTGTTGGTTACACGGGGGCGGAGGTGAGGTTTGAGAATCCCTCGTGTCACAAAATAAGTATCATTAGTAAGAGTGAATAACCTAAGTAAAGATAATAAGTGGATTGTTTGAAAGCATGATGAGTGTTTACTTTTGCTTTGATGTGTGTGTGTGTGCTATTATTATTTATCCAATGTTTAGATAGTTAGCTAATGGTTGTTCTGTTGTGTTTTTAGATTTACCACAGGTTAGAGCAGCTTCTGAGTGATCCGGAAGTAGTGGTCAGCCGGGTCTCCGTAGTCCTTAGAGTGGGGTTGGGCGTTTACCTTGTTGTTTCTTTCTTCTTGTTAAAGACAGTTAGTCTATTCCGTGTTTAAGTACTATAGGCTGTTAGACGTTGTTGCATTCATCCCTTGAAAATACTACTTTATGATATTCGATTTTTCTTATTTGTGTCTTGTTGCAAGATCCTAGTAAAATTGTTGTCAAACTGAGGTCGGGACCCATTGTGAGCTCCTAACTAGTAATGTCCCGAATTCTGAGAATTCGGGGTGTTACAGTCTTGATCGTCGGATATCAATCATTAAGAAAAAAGTAGGAAGAACGGTTTCCTGCAATTCTCCCCAATATGGAATGAGTAAAGTATCAAGCTACAAGTCTCGATGTATACAAAAGGCACTAGGTTTTTTTTTTCTTTCGGTTTGCTTTCATTGATAGCAGGATGGCCTTACTCTCTCTATAGGAATTGGAGTGCTAGCGCTTGACTAATATATTTTCAAAGCAAAAAAAGAAATGGCAATAAAAATGGGATATTGATTGAAAAAATAACGAAATGGAAAACAGGGAAAAGATTCTCTACAATGACATTGTAGACTAATTGACAAGGATGTAGCGCTTATCCACTCCAACTTATCTAGTCCAAGATTTCGCTTTCAGATGATCTACGACCACCCTTTTTTTCCAAAAAAGATCACGGGTTCCAATCTTGTCATCCCTACCTATTCTTCTCCTCTAGGCAGTAAGGAGGGATCTATTGAGATCGATTCAAATTGGACATACATAATCTGTCATTTTTATGATATTCTATATGATAGTATATGCATGCAAGGTGTAGTATTGGGTTACAAAAATAATCCTTTTCGTTACAGTCTTATCTATTGTGATAAGAAAGCGCTCTTAGTTCAGTTCGGTAGAACACGATTCCTTTCTTCATGGATAGGACTTGATGCATATCTTCCGTTCGTACTCCACACCTGTGAAATCACTATTGACACTTTCTTCATGGATAGGACTTCCCTCACTCTTTCCTCGCTTATGATGAAACTGAGTCTTCTCTCCCTGAAAGGTGGACCGGGCAGTCAATTGAACATGTTTTGTCTACATCACCTATTGCGGTGTTTTGCCGCTACTCCTTAAAGACATTTACTTTTGGGATTGGTAATCAAGCTATCCCTAGGCTTGAGTTATTTTTATGGTAAGAGACTATGATAAACAAAGACAATTAGAGTTAATTTACCATAAGGGGAATATCTATTAATCTCTAAAAACTTATGCAAAGGTATGATTCTGGACCTTTCTGGTGGGGAACTTTGCTACAATGTGGTATTACGGGCTAATATGAGTCGTTGATTCACTTGAGTCAATGATCTCCATTAATATACGTCATTTGATGATCTAAGAGCTAATATGAGTCGTTGATTCACTTGAGTCAATGATCTCCATTAATATACGTCATTTGATGATCTAAGAGAGGTACGGTAAAAATTTTATAATTTTTTGAAGATACGGGAACAAATTTTCCTTTTGAAAATTTGTTTTAAAAAATGATGTAGTGGTATTTTTGTAATTTTTATGAAAAATACGTGACAATTATTATTTTAATTTATAATTTTAGTTCAATTCGTTCAGATTTTACATAATACCAGTTTTAATATTTTCTATAGTTAGTTCATGTATTGTTTTGTTAATGTATTTGTTATGTTTTATACACTTTTTCACTTGTACATGTTTGAACTAATAAAACTTAACACAATGTTTGAAATAACATAACACAATGTTCGAACTAATGATACCCAAAGTTTAAACCAATATGATATAACTTTAAAATTTTTTAGTTATAGTTATTATAATACTCTATTATAATATTTCTGAGTTCAAATCGACTGTTCTATTAGTTCAAACATTTTATATTATTAGTTCATACATTATTTTTAACTTATAAAATAAGTGAAAAAATATATGAATTGTAAGTACAATATATAATATGAACTACAAAAACAAATAATTTGACTGAAATTTACAGAAAAAAAATGAACGAAAAAGGTGTCCATTAAAAAGAAGAAGAAGAGGGTGAAAAAAAATGTATATATATATATATAAAACTTAAATTAACAATACAAAATTTTAGAAAAAAAAAAATACTTGTTACTCATGCGGTGCTCCGTAATAATACCGCATGTCAACCAAGACCAATTTTGAAATCAACCTCTTAAAAGTTCATAAAATTGGACATTCCCGATAATCTATTCATGTTGAACATTCTATTTAGATTCTTATCTATATCTATTATTGACGTGGCGCGCTGTGGACGCAAGATTTTTGAAATTGAGCTTCCACAATTAAAGCCAATAAATCTTTATTTTTTACACTATTTTTTAAACCATAAAATCTTTTATTATTAAAATAATAATTTTATAGAAACCAAATCTTCTATTATCTATTATACTTACTAAAACAGAGCACGGGTTGATGACGTGGCGCGCTGTGGGACGCAGGATTTTTTAAATTGATCTCCCACAGTTAAAGCCAATAAATCTTTATTTTTTACACTATTTTTTAAACCATAAAATCTTTTATTATTAAAATAATAATTTTATAGATACCAAATCTTCTATTATACTTACTAAAACAGAGCCCGGGTTGATGACGTACCGCGCTGTGGACGCAGAATTAGATTAGAGAAGTATACAAAACAAAAGCACGAAAAAAAACCTATTTCACAATATTCTTTCTCATTTTTTTCAAAACCCGCACAAGGTGCGGGTATTATACTAGTACTTTATTAAAACAGACGACACAAAAACTGACGTTGCGTCTTCATAATTTTTTTAGGATTAAAGTTTTTACTAAATAACAAATTAAGTTAATAAATCATTTTTACTCAAGCATATGAATTTTTTAAAACTAACTGTCATCTTTAAAGTAAAAGTTAAAACTGGATCTAGATTTTTTTTAAAAAATATTCTCATCAAATTTTTTATAAAGTGTATTTTAATTCTTTTTTTAATACTAATGGGGTCAAGATTTTACTAACTAAATACATATTATTATTTTTTCAATTTTAATCGGTTATTTCGAATATTTGAAACAATATCACGAATCTAAACCTAACATAATTTGATCAATTGAAACTAATATTTTTATTTAATTTACTATCTTTTAAATCTATATATTAGGGTGGGCATGGGACGGGACGGTATCGGGGTCGTCCCGCGTCCCGTCCCACAAATTATAATCGGGACGGGACGAGATATACAATTTTTTTCTTCGTCCCGCGCGGGCACTGTCCCACGTGGGACAGGATGGGCGGGACAGGACGAGTCAAATCCCGCAAGAATAATGCATTGATTATATTCCACATTTACACCCGTTTTCTCTCATTTTAAAGACACAAATGATAAACAAAAACTCGACAACAAATTACCGATTTAAGAGACCTATATTAGTAGTTAGTATATTCAAAACGAATACAAGTTACATTAATGTTTGTGTTATTCACATTCAAAAAATCTAGCATTGCACTATGATAGTTTACAAAAAAAAAATAACATAATTTATATTTTGTGAATCACAATGGGTAAAGAAAAGATTATCTTTTAATATTTTAATACTTTTATAATTCTTATCAATATAAAATTATAATTTATATATATGTTATTTATCTATATAATATTTTTTAAAATATAACAATATTATTTTAATATATATGCGGGACGGAACGAGATTAACCGGGATGGGCCGCAAATTTGTCACGGGACGGGATAAACATTTTTTTATCCAAATCCCACCGGGATCAGGACGGGATCGGGACAGGACGGGATTAACCGGGATTTATGCTCACCCCTACTATATATCATATACCTATACTAAAAGAGTAGTCACTAATACTAACGTGGAGGCCTCACAATTTTTGGGAGATTAAAATTATTTTTTTCTAAATAACTAATTAAACCAATAAATCTTTTTTATTAAATAAATTTAAAGTTAAAAATCTATACTGCTGATATGATTTTATTGTTTCACGTAACAAAATTTAACGTAAAAAATATCTTTTTGGATAATTCTAAACTTCCCGGATAATCTTGTTTCACTTAACATATTTTTAACGTAAAAATTTAAATAGTTGAATCTGATTTTATCGTAAACACAACAATTTTAACGTAAAATAATTCTAAACTTCTTGGATAATCTCTGTAAAACAAAACTTTTCCAACAACTTAATAGCTTCAAATCGCACTATATATATCGAACACCAAACATTCATCCGGTCATCCATCTTCCCAGGGAGATTTTAGCTAGAATTGAATAATTTTTTCGAGGTAAACTTTCAATTGAAATATTACCGTTTTAAATTTCTTATTGTAAATTTAAACGATTCTCCCACGACGTGTTGGCTCACGGTGGTGACAACTCTCCGGCGAGGTTCGGTTTCTCACAAGAGGGAGAGAGGGAGAGTTGCAAAGAGTGGTGGTCCGGCTCCTCCGGTGGTGTGCAGGAGAGAGAGAGTAGTGATGAGGGGAGTTGAAGAAGCTGGTCGCGGCTAGGGAAGCTTGAGCAGGGCGAAGACAGAGTGTTGAGTCAGGTTGTAGAGATAATGTCGGAGGAGGAGTGAAGCTTGAGACCAGAAGGAGAGCATGAGAGAAGGAGGGAGATGTTATGGGAGGTGAAATCAGGTGAGGGAGAAGAAGAGTAAGGCGGGAGAGATGAGTGAAAGAGAGGTAAGGATCAAGGAGAAAAGATAGTAGGGCGGTAGGCTGAAGGGGAGAGGTGTGGACAAGGGAGAGAAGGGTTGTGCATGATCAGGGTGTAGAGACGCAGAGCTAGGAGAAGGAGATTGGGGAGAGGAAGGCGGTGTGCAAGGGGCAGGGGCTAGGAGACGTAGCCTGGGAGGAAGATAAAGAAGGAGGTGAAGGCGCCAGCGTGGCATGAGGCACTAGAGAAAGAGAAGAGAGAGGAGAGGAAGACGCCCAGGTGGCGCCGGCTAGGCCAAGTGAAGAGCAAAAGAAGGAAAAAGAAATAGAATAAAGAAACGGGGTTGCTATTCGATCACACAAAGGAGACAACATGGGCGAATTCTGCATTTGTTGCGCCTCCATAGTGCGCCTCTGGGGCGCAACCAGAGTATGCATCTGGGGTGCATCCAGAATGCGCCTCTGGGGCGGATTCAGGATGTGCCCCACAAGCACACTCTGGTTGCGCCCAGTTGACAGATTTTCTTTGTGCCCGATAAAAGGGCTGAGCGTCGAGTTTAACCTAGCCCGTTGCGACTCTATATATTTTACCTGAAATCCAAATCAAAGTTCACGTCTCAATCAAAAATGGACATTAATATCTTAACATCATGTCAAATTGAAACCGTTAAAAGTTGGACATTAATTCAACAAGAGTTTAGCAAAATAATTGAGACCGTGCAAAATAATTGAGACCGTTAAAAGTTTAGCAAAATAATTCAGCAAGAAAACAGAAGAAGAAAAAAAAGCTAAAGTAATTACAAACTCTTTTATCACCTTCAAACTATACAAGTATAATCATTGATGCTCAAAATAAAAAAACCGGCAGCAATGGAACATGCTATATATGTTATAATCTATTGTCATCTGGTACGTATCCCTCCATCAACTCTTTGTTTCACAAACTAAATAGGCTACATAGTTCTAAAGAACTAAAGATTCAAGTCATCACCAACATGAAATTCATAGAGTTGATTCTCAATTTTATCCAACTACAACCCGACATCTTAGCTATCCCTTTTGCTTCAGTAACATTCTCAATCTTACAACATCATCTCAACCTTCATTTTGACAAACACCTTTGATCAAACAATGTAAGTTTTGAGAGTCTGAATGTGCAATATCCAACAACAACTATTACGTGCTCACCAATATCTACATTATGAACTTTATGGCATGCACCAAGCAACATCCCGAGAACTAATTCATCTGAATTCCCAGGCATTCAGTTAATAAAGTCCCCAAGCTTCACTCACAACTTCATCTGCTATTATTTCTTGGATGAACTATGAATTAACACAACACAACAAAAAAATAATGAATCAACTTGGCATTTTATCAAACAATTGGTGTACATACCAAGTTACAACAATATCTGCAATAAAAAAAATCAAGCGAGGAGTATAATCACATAAGATAGACGATTAAGAAGAAGAAACTCACGGGGTGAAGGATAACTGGGTTCCAAATTCAAAAGTACAACTTCAAAGAAGAAAAGAGGGGAGATGAATGTATGGCAAAACAAATTACTCAAACAAGCTTCGTTAGAGATGTCACGGGTGAGGATTCCTCGGAAGGTGCGTATACCGATGTTTGACTTGCTTCGAGACTATGTCACCAATGAGTGTTTCACGCTCTTGTGGGATAACTTCACCAAATCTAGGAGGACAAGAGATGATATTGTATGTCGGGATAGTTATTGAAGGGAAGCTCATGGAGTGCCATGTGTGCATGACTTTACCATAGCGATACGGGCAAGGAGAGCTATAACATTGAATCAGATCCACCTATTTTGGAAGCAAGTTCATTGGATTCCAATTATATTTCCCAATGGTGACATGGATGATGATGATGGTGGTGGTGGTGGTGGTGGTGATCCCATCAATCCGAGCCTAGTGTCGTTGAACAGATTCAAAGAAAGAATGGACTCTAACACGCTCACCCCCAATGAGATGGAGAAGATGACATTTTGCCTCGAGGACATCGAGAATCCGGAAAGTACCACGATGAAAAAGCCAACACAAAAGGTATGGGCCAAGGGAAGACCACCAACCGTGAGATCAACAAGAAGAGAGTAAAGTTCGTTTGAGCATTCGACAAGGCGTGGTCTTGGACGTCCCCGTTCCGAGAGAGTGGTGGATCCGGATGACGGAGAGGCTACACCTAGACATAGCCCTGGCCGTCTCCGAGGTTCAAAGGGGAAAAAAAGTAAAGAATGCAGAGGCTACACCTGGAGAGTTAGTTTTCTTTACTCTTGTTTTTATGCATTACATATTTATCCCTATTAGCTCATTGTTCATTCTATTGTTTACCGTGTTCTTCATCTTTTATCTCGATTTTCTTGAATTTTTTTCTCCACTCCATCTAGTCAGCTACGTCGTAAAGGAAAGGAACCAATTGATGTAGATGCTACACCTGAGGTTACACATGATGATGGAAAATATCCTTGGAAAGAAGGAGAATTCCGAAAATTCATGGAACCATATGTGAATGGAGTCATGAATGTGTTAGGTGAAGTTAATGCAGATACAAATCTATTGCTTTGGTTTTGGGCTTTCCAAATGAAGATTTCTTAGTAATAAGGAAAAAGATACTTATGGAGTTGAACTTGAGGAGAACAATATATTCAAAGGTGAATATTTAATTTTATAAAATTTAATAAAATTATGATAACATATATATATATATATATATATATATATAACATGATCATACATGTGAATCTATGCAGTGCACCGTATTCACCACATTTATAAATGTGCTTAAGAATGTTAACTGGACTAAAAATGCTCCATGCCCACGTAGATATTGGATGGAGTTGCCTATGATTGGGTGTGCTGCAGACACATACTATAAGATAGCCTTAGTTATCTTTGATAATAGCGCGTCAACATTCCTTCCTATAATAGCTAGCACACCTAATCAAGGTCCGCCTACGGTGATCCGTACGATAACGTGTGTCTTAGACAACACACACTTTGTAGAGGTTAGTCGAAGTTTTACATTATCTCATTTTAATATAACTTATAACGGGGTTGTTATTCGATTAGACACGAGAGGCAACACGGGCGTATTCTGGATGTGCCTCTGGGGCGCATACAGAGTACGCCTCTAGGGCGCATCCAGAGTGTGCCTCTGGGGCGGATTCTGGATGTGCCCCGGAGGCGCACTCTGGATGTGCCCCGGAGGCGCACTCTGGATGTGCCTCGTACTCGAAATTCGATTTCCTTGACTCGTTGGTATTTTTTTGACTGACCGAATAAAATCGCTCTAAAGAAATAATTTGGCCAAATATGTCCTTCTCTATTTCAATTGGATTTGTGTATCCTTCAATTTTCGCCACTTTCATTAAATTGAAAGAATGAAATTGAAGTTGGAAGGTTATTTGGCCTAAAATAAATAGAAGAAAAGGATAAATAGAATAAAATAGGATAAAATAAATAGAACTCAAAAAAATAACGGATTGACCGCGGACGTTACGGATCGAAATATTTTTTGAACATTTACGTAGAATAATATATGGAATATACACACACATATATATATATATATATATACTTATTTTAAATTTATCAATATATAAACTTGTAAATATTTTAAATTTATGCTATAAAAATAATAATATTAAATGAAAAATATTTATATAAAATTCACCTTATTTTAGGGGTGTTTATCGATAGCCTCTTGCTGACTTATTTCAAAGAGATAACATGATCACTCAGTGAAGGTGTCGACACCGCTAGAGGTGGAAAACAATAAAGTCGGCCATCGGCGGCTTGAAATAAAGGAAGGAAAGATTAATGAAGGAGCAAGCCGTTTGGATAGTCTATGAGATCAACGCATGCTGATTGGAATGATTGATGACAAATTTTAAGGTAAAAGTTATATTTATTAAATAATTCAAAACTTCTTGAAATAATCTCCGTTTCACTTAAACATAAAAACTGTTTAAAAAAATTAATGTACAAATTTAACGTCCTTAATTGTTAAATCTGATTTCATCTAAAAACTTAGAAAAAATTGAACGGAAAAATTATATAAACTAAATAGATATTACCAAACCGTATGCACCACACTTTCTTAGTAAGATTAAAGAATATATGTGGTCAGTTAAATTCTAACGAATAATCATAATTTGAATTAATAAATCTATAAAATAAAAAAATCCCTATTTAAAATAAAAAAAATATTTTTGTCCGGTTCAAATCTAATGCAATATTCGACATTAAGTTTAATATTAAAAGATTTTTTCTATATTAAAATGCTATTATATTCTAAATTCTAAAATATAACAAAAGATTTTCTTAAATTTTAATTTTAAATTAAAAGATTTTAAGCTGCCTAAATTTTTTAAAAAAAATATTGTTTTGAAAGCATCTAATAGAATATCTCGCTATTTAAATTTTATCAAATTGTTGAGATTCACTAATCTTTTAAGCATAATTTTTTTTTTTCTTCGTATATACTCTTTTTAATTTTCAACCGAATGGATAAAATCTACTCCATTGATGAATTTTCTCGAGTAAGTTTCATATATATTATGAATCCGGATGAATAGTATATTATTCACTGCTATCATCTTTATTAGATAATATAAATAAGTATAAATATGTAATAAATATGTTATTACGTCACACGTGGACATGATAATAACATTTTACTCAAAAACATTAAATATATAAATATAGCCGCACAAGGTGTGAGTTATGAACTAGTTTTGATAAATATGTAGGCAATCTCTTTAGAGCTTGTTTGATATGTATCAGGCATTAGAAGTAAAATTTTAATTATAGTCAATAATAATATAACTTGATTGTTAATAAAAGGTGCATGGTATGTTGTTGGTATAGTAGACGTTTTCAGATGAATGAAACGTCGTTTACGTGTGTGTATATATATATATATATATATATATATATAAAAGGTGCATGGTATGTTGTATTGTAGACGACCGAAACGGCGTTTGTGTGTATATATATAGCGAGTGTTTGATATTTGTTAGAGATTATAGATTATAATATGTTCCAAACGAATCCTAAAATCTCTTATCGAAAACCCATGATTTATTTAAAAGAAAATCATTCGGTGAAAGTGCATGTGATGTATCGAAGAGCATCTAATTACTCAAATATGAACACATCTTGATAAATATTCCATATTATTTTGAGTTTGTCGTAGGTTGTATTCGTCACATGTACATATTTATACAAACTTCTCCATAAATTAATCCTCGTAATCTAACACTAGTTGGTTGAAAAAAAGTTGATAAATTATTACCCTTTCAGCTACGTAATACATTTCAATTGGTATGCACCATACCTTATACTATAAGACTAATATTTGTATTGTAATCTTCATTAATTTATCATTGGGATGTAATGTAATTTATCTCATAAAGTTAAGATGCTAATTGTTTTCATTTTTTTTTGTAAATGAAAACAATAAAGATAATGCTGTAAAACCCTATTTAAAATCCCTATAGGTGCAAAGTTTTAGGCGTGGGGGGAATCTCCTTGGTACCCTAATACTGTTGCATGTGATTGGATATAGAGCACACAATTATTGGATGAAAGGTACTACTGCATACTATAAACTACCATGCATGATGCATGATGCATGATGCATGCATGATGCATGTGTGGTGTGGGGTGGTGTCACGAGCCGGTCAAGGATTTGAGGTTGGAACCAGCATGGAGGTTTTTTAGTTTTTTTGGGAAGGGATTCCCGCATGTTTTTATTTTTTTGAAAACGAAAAACGGTTAGCAAATAATTATATTGTAGAGTTAGTTCATCCTAAAGCATACTTGCGGATGAGAATACAAAGTTTGGGGTCGACTGAAAATGGTGTGATGGGGTTCAAAATTCCTAAATGGATCAATCAGTCATCAACACAGTTGATTTTTCTGAACACATGTCTGACCTGGACTTTCTCAAAGAAGCAAAAATTCAGTCTGAAGTCGGATATGATCATCTCGATCTCTCAAGGACAACTTCAAAGTCCTTGAAGTGCCTAGATAACACATAAGTTATCACCCTCAATTTCAATCTTTTTTATATTTAGCCCAAATTATTCCTTGGGAGCATAAAACCTTGCATAACAAAGGTTGGTTTAGTCGTTAAGTTGTGCTTTTTGAGGTAATTAATCTTTTGTCCAGAGATGGAGCAATAAGTATCAAGTATTTCCTTTGTTCTAATGAAGGAGTTTGAGTTTGCTTTGGTAAAAAAGATCATATCATCTGCAAATGATAGGAAAGGGATTGATTTTGTGTTCCTAAATACGAAGAACCCAATATGATTGTCATAATTATTGCAATCATTTTGGATCATTTGTGTAAGGATTTCAACTCTTAATATGAAAAGGTAGGGTGATAAAGGGTCTCCTTGTCTGGGTCCTTTTCCAGGGAAGAATTGAACAATTGATCCATTGTTGACAAGAACCGAGAAAGAAATTGTAGAGATGCATTCCTCGATCCATCCCACAAAATTTTCATTAAATCCAAAGTTTTGATGAATGCGAATGATAAATTCTTTGCTAACTTGGTTATATGCCTTCTCCATATCAAGTTTAATGGTTGTTTACCCTTCCTTGCCTTTTCTACTACGAAAAGAGTGAAAAAATCTCGTGTGCAATAAGAATGATATCATGTTTCGACCTTTTAGTGACGAAAGCTCCTTGAAGAGGATGAATGAGTTTTGGCATGATGTGTTTCATTCTATTCATAACTATTTTAGCTATTAATTTTGTAGATTGTTGAGCAAAGGCTAATAGGTCTAAGTTGGTTAATAGAAGTAGAATTTTCTACTTTTGGAATTAAAGTTATGAAAGTGTGATTTATTTGTTTGAGTAGTTTTCCACTTCTGAAAAAGCTCTTAATTACTTTTGAAACGTCCGTTCCCATAATGTGTCAGTATTTATGGTAAAACCCGGCTAGCATACAATCAGATCTTGGGGATTTATCACATCCGATGTCAAATATAGCATTTTTAATTTCCTCATTTGTTGGTGGTTTTGTTAGTATTTCATTGTCTTCGTTACTCACTTTGTTCTTGACGAGTTAAAGTTTTTCTTCCAATAGGTTTTTATCTAGTGGGGAGCTAGTGAATTTGCACACAAATTCTTTTTTAACTTCCATACGTATTTCATTTTCAGTTGAAATAATTGTCCCACTTGACCTATTAATTCCTTTATATGATTCATATTTCTTCTACCGATAGCGATCCGGTGAAAGCATTTGGAGTTTGTGTCTATGTTTATCATATTTTTTTTCTTTATTCTTTGCCTCCAATATCTTTGGTGGAAGTTGATAAGTCTATTTTGTTTTATTAGAAATATTCTTTGATGATTTTCGATTCTTTGGTTTAGGTTCGGATGTGATAGGTCTTGAATATCCAGTAGTTGGGTTTCAACTTCTTTCAGTTGTTTGAAAATATTTTCAAAGTTTACTTTGCTAAATTCTTTAGCTTTTTGTTTTAAAATGTTGAATCTTTCTGATGAGGTTAAACATTTCATTCGCCCTATATTTAGCACGTCAAGTTTGTTTCACAATGTTCTCAAACGCTTTGCGTTTACCACGTCATTTCAAATTTGAACGGTTGTGAGGTGAACGGTATTGAGTCCGTTAATTCCAGCGAGATTTGATAGTTATCCGAGATTGTGAAAGCGTGATTTTTTTTATTTTAAAAGGGGATACCATCGAAGAATATGATTATGGACCAAGACACGGTCAAGTTTTTCAAGGATATTTTTTTGGGCCATCACGTTTTTTCCTTCAAGTAAATTTGTTGCCACTTGTTTGAATGTGATCGAGATTACATAGGTTTCTTAAGTTATTCAGTCTATTGAATCTTGTTGAATTGATTGTGGCTCTTCCTTGTTTTTCCGAGTAGTGTTGGATTTCATTCAGATCACCCATGATAATACATGGTGTTGGTAATTCATTGATTAGACTGGCTATTGAATCCCAAAACATATTTTTTGAGTGAATAAGAAAATACAATGTTTAATTTACGGTTTTGATTATTGCAAACCACTTCAATACAAATGAATGTGTCACTTTTTGAGATAAGACTGATCGTTTGATTTTTAAGCTGGTAAGCTTTCCACAGTAAGCATATGGCCCCCTCACTCCCGGTAGCGGGACAATAAATGATATTCTCAAAGCCCGCCAATCTCCAAAGGCAATCTTCTGGCGGGTTTTCAGATTTGTGTCTCTCCTAGAGCAATTATGTTGATGTTATTTATTTTGCAAACGGCTTCGAGATTTGTCCAGAAGTTACTCCGGCTCATACCTCTTATGTTCCAAACACTTATTATCATCTTAACCTAGTAGGGATTCAATTTAAAGGGTATCGTAGGTTTGAAATCCTAGTCCTCGTAGGACACAGTTTGTGCCTTTTGTTTTGGAGTTTCATTATAATGGGTTTAGCAAGATTTAATTATTGACGCATGGTGAAAGCATTGGGAAGTAGCATTGATAAAAGGCTAATTGTCAAGTCATTATCCCCAATAGAGGCATCAAGTGATAAATTTTATTAAATTTACTAGCTTTATCTCGTTTAGTCATTTTGTTCTTATAATAATCCCAACTATCCTCAATAGTGAGATAATTAGTTATTGTGTCGAGTTGATTGGGTTGTAGCCCGTGAACATTATTTATGTATCTAGTCGAGAGACTTTCGGAAGCAGTCCATCCTTCGTTTATGTTTGTTGTGTTAAAGCAATTGGGGTTAAGCTCGAGGGTAATGTTGGTGTATTGTGTCGATAGACAATCAAATCCAAATCCGTCACGAGGTGAGCAAAGATGAACAAACAGTTCAACAACACATAAAAAAACCATGAATGGTAATTGTTGTTGATACACAAAACTAGAAGGAACCACCAAAAATGAAAATCTTTAGGCTTAGGCTCTATTGTAGTCATTTGCGTGGTGCTCAATTTTCTGGAAACATTGTTATGAGTTGGTGTTGCGAGTAGTTTGGTCCTGCAAGCAAGGTAAAATCGACAAGAGAAACAAAGCAGCAAGGTTAAACAACTAATAAGGCCCAAAAACCAACAAAGATGGTTGAAATGTCCAAAAATTTGTATCAAATGTAGGATCAGGGGTTGTCTTAGAAATAAGAACCTAGAAACATGCATTGGGTATTCTAAACCTTCTCAAGGCAGAAAGGAAATGACAACAAAACAACATCAAACCGCTCATGTTTCAACGGAGGTTAAACTGAACTAAACAAGATTCCCATTCCATGTTTAGATGGATAAGTGTTTTCCTAAAACTGAACAAAACACACAAATCACATCTATAATAGGTAGGGTTACTGCATTCATTTTTGGAATTATTTAGTAGGAACCAGATGCAAAATAAAAGTGACATCAAGTCGTTAGGCAAAGAGCATCTTCAAAAAAAAAAGCACAACGAAGTACTTATTCCAAAAGAAATATTTAGCCGTAAAGTGGGAAGAAACCAAGATCATAAAAAAAACCTGAATATAAATTTGAAGATCCAATATTGTTTCGTGTGGTTGGGTTGAAAAGAAGGGGTTCTTCTATTGAGATTATACACTCCATGGTTCAAAAGCATGACAAAGCATATTTTCACGTTGTCGTGATGAATAAAAGTGTCAAAGAGTTCATCATTTGAAGGATTCTAGACAAGTGAGAATAGAAGGAAGTGATGCAACACACAAAACAACCACACACTAGTTTCTGCAGATGAGACCGTCTCGGTTTTTTCCTTTTCTTCTTTCTTCTTCATTTTTCCATTTTCCATTGCCGGTCGAACGGGCCTCTTTTGATTCGGAGTGATGAAGGTTCTTCGGGAATGTGCCTTCGTCATTCTCTGATTCCGTGGCTACTCCTCAATCCATCTCGATTTGAAGGCAACAAAGGCTTCATCATCAGAGTATCAGGTCGAGGAATGCTCCAAGTAAAACAAAACTTCCTTCTTCTTCTTCATCCAATACTAGGACAGGGGTTGAAATCGCTTCCTTTACACATTCCAAGGGATGGAGATGTAACACCCCAAGTTCTAGGAACTCGAAGCGCTACGGGCTAGGACCGCACAATGGGTCCCGACCTTCAGAGTAGCAATAACAAACGGATCTTACAACAAGGCACAGACAAATGAAAATTAAAACTAAAAATAAAACCAAAGGTTTAAACAAAAGAAAACACAAAAGCTCCGCAGCCGAGTTCAAAACAAAAGGGAAACAACAAAAGAAACACAAAAACCCGATCCCGTCCTATAATGTACGGGAACCCCGGCTGACCACACCATCCGGATCACTCAGCAGCATCTTGAACCTGCGGAACATCTACAATGACGGTACAAAACCGTTAGCTAACATTCTAGATACTAGCAAGAGCGTAAAGGCACAAACACATAAGGTAAAGAAAACACATAGCATGCTCACACATCAACTGATAATTATCTTTCATTAACGTTATCCATTTCTAATTCAACTTCTTTTGTCACACGAGAATCTCCCGAAACTCGCCTCCTCTTCCGTCTACCAATAGGAATAGATCACTACTATCCGTTACCTATGGGCCTGGGTTGCAAGAGCACATTCTAGTCTTCTGTAGAACTAGACAAGTGGTCACCGCCCGGTTATAATGCAATTGGGTCAGTTAAGGTTATAAAGGGTGAATTCTATTCCGGTTATCCATTAACAATAATAAACAACACAAACAAGCCAATACAATCCAACTAATACACGGAATGAAGCTAAGTAAGTCCTAGGGACTTACCTCACTCGAAGGTAACACAAAGGCTCAGCAACAACTCAGGAACAACTCAGGAGAAAGCTCAGTTTCCCTCTAGAAAGGAGCAAAGAAAGCTTGTACGAACAAGTATCACGGATCGGGAACAAAACGGTTGCTAGAAGTCTATAACTTCTAGTCTCAACGTATCTAAGAGATCTCCACAAGCTAAGGGCTCAACCTTAGTCTAACAACAACTCAGGGAACAAGGAACAACCACATTGATCAAGGAAAGGAACAAGGAAAGCAAGGATGGAAGCAACTCACCAAAGATGGGAGTTACTACAGAGAAAACCGCAGGGGCGGTTGAAAAGAGGCGCAAGGGCGGCACGTGACAGAGGCGCAGGGGCAGCTCTGTGCAGGCGCGGGGGCGGATCTTTGACAGAAGCTACCGCCGAGCTTCTCTTTGACAAAACTCACAGCAAGGGACACCAAAGCTCGAACCTTTGACTCTAACACGTCAAGACTCAACTCCACACACCCTGAGAACAACAAAGGATAAACAACGGAACGTTCCACAAGAATCAAGGCTCATGCTTGATCCTTGGAGAAGAAGAAAAGAGAAGAATGAAAGGAAGAGACTGAAACAGAAGGAGAAGCAAGATGCAGCAGTACATGAACATGAAGAAGAACAAGGGAGGAAGAACTTACATGTTCAACAAGGACACAAGGGCAAGGCTGCAACACTCTACGGTTGAAGAAGACGTAAGCAAGAAATGGGAAAAAGAGGAAAAGACGGGAATATAAAGGGACGGACTGGAAAGATAGACGGAAAGGCATCTAGGGTCTAGAAAGAAGATCAAGAAACCGGCTCATAAGATAGAATATCGGATATTCTATCTATGGAAGGAAGATAAAAAGAATAGAAGGAAGATCGGGCACGATCTGTCGTCATCCGCAGGGGCGGATCATCTCGGCCGTAGGGACGGCCTTCTTCGCCGCGGGGGCGGTGAAGACAAAATTGGGGTCTTACACCAGATCCCCCTAAAAAGAAGTTCCGTCCCGAAACTTACAAAAGCCCAACGATCACAACAACACACAGAAATAGAACTGAACTCATATATTCCCACTCGGGGCACGTAACTCAAAACGTCACAAAACCGTAGGCAACACAACAAAGGGAAAAACTGAAACAAACGACTATGCTAAAGGTGCATCAAGCTCAGCGTAAAACTCCGGATAGTTCCTCTGGGTACTATCCTTTGTCTCCCAAGTCGCCTCATCAGCTCATCGCATCGACCACTAGATCTTCAACATCAGTAAGTCTTTCGAATGCAAGCGTCTCGTACTACGCTCTAAGACAACCACCGGGTGCTCTACGAACGTGTGGTCTGGCTCGATCACTAGATCCTCATGACTGACAATGTGTCTCAGGTCTGGTATGTACTCCCGTAACTGTGACACATGGAAAACTAGGTGAACACCCTCGAGTCTCGGTGGCAACGCCAATCTGTGTGCTGCCTCTCCAACTTGCTCCAGAATCTCAAACGGTCCAACGTATTTGGGGCTCAGCTTCCCCTTGACACCGAAACGTCTGATGCCTCGTGTCGGAGATACTCTTAACCAAACATGAGCTCCAACTCTAAACTCCAGAGGTCTGCACCTCTTATCTGCATAAGACTTCTGTCGACTCTGTGCTGCTAACATCCGCTCTCGGATTACTGCTACTCGAGCCATGTCATCCTGAATCTGCTCAGGTGCTACTCCGTTAGCACTACTAGGTTTATCCCAACACAACGGTGTACGACATCTATGTCCGTATAAAGCCTCATAAGGAGCCATCCTGATCGATGCGTGCCAACTGTTGTTGTATGAAAACTCCACGAAGGGAAGGTGATCTGGCTACACCTGTCCCCAATCTAACACACAGGCTCGTAACATGCCCTCCAAAGTCTGGATGGTTCGCTCAGACTGACCATCGGTCTGAGGATGATAAGTTGTTGTGAACTGCAGACTCGTACCTAGGGTGGCATAAAGTTGCTGCCAAAACCTCAAAGTGAACCGTCCGTCTCTGTCAGAGACAATAGTCATAGGTACCCATGAAATCTCACTATCTGTCTAGTGAACTTCTCTGCCAATCGACTCACCGGCCATGTTTCCTTGATCGGAATGAAACGTGCGGTCTTCGTCAGTCGATCTACTATGACTCAGATAGCATCAAAACCACGACTCGGTCTCAAACCGGTCATAAAATCCATAGATATGTATTCCCACTTCCACTAAGGGACAAAAAGTGGGTGTAGCTCGTCTCCTGGTCTATGACGCTCGATCTTGACCTACTGACAAGTCGCACACTGAGCTACATATCTCATGACGTCTGGCTTCATACCTCCCCACCAGAAAGAGCGTCTGATGTCCTGATACATCTTACTCGCACCGGGATGTAATGAGTACGGTGAAGAGTGAGCTTCCTGAAGGATCCTCTGTCTCAACTCTCGATCTGATGACACACAAACACGCTCCTGGCGTCTCAAAACTCCATCAGCACCCACTACAAAATGTAGTGCCTCTCCTCGAGACATCCGGTCTCGGATCTGTGTCAAAGCTGCCCAACTCTCCTGCTTCTATCGGATTTCGGCCAACAGATCAGGTACTATCTCCAAGGTGGACAACTGACTGTCAGAATCCGGAAAGTGGATATCCATCTCTAGCCATGTCAAATCTCGCTGCAAACTTGGTTGATCTGTTAGCCTAGCGATCGCCATCTCTCGGAGAGTCTTCCTACTGAGGGCATCTTACTACCACGTTAGTCTTCCCTGGGTGGTATAAGATCTCAAGATCGAAGTCCTTGATCAACTCCAACCATCTGCGTTGGCGATTATTCAACTCCCGTTGAGTGAATATGTACTTCAGACTCTTATGGTCTGTGAAAATTTGACACGTAGCTCCGTATAGATAATGTCTCCAAATCTTCAAAGCATGAACCACAACACCCAACTCAAGGTCATGAGTAGGGTAATTCTCCTCGTACATCTTCAGTTGTCTAGACGCGTAAGCAATTACCTTACCCCTTTGCATCAAAACACATCGCACGCCCAGCTTGGATGCGTCGCTATAAACCACAAAATCCTCAATGCCCTCTGGCCGAGCTAGGATAGGAGAAGAGGTCAACCTCTTCTTCAGCTCCTCGAAGCTCAGCAGGTACATCTCAGACCATACGAACCTCGTAGACTTTCGCAACAAGGAAGTGAGCGGTCGGACGATAACTGAAAAGCCCTCAACAAAACGCCTGTAGTAGCCTGTCAATCCTAAGAAGTTGCGTACCTCCTTGATGTTTTTAGATGGCGGCCAAGATGTTACTTACTCGATCTTTGCTGGATCTACCTTGATCCCTTCAGCTGAAATAATGTGACCAAGGAATGCTACCTCGGACATCCAAAACTCGCACTTAGAGAGCTTGGCGTAGAGCTCTCTATCCTGTAAGACCTGAAGAACGATCCTCAAGTGTCCTGCATGCTCCTCTCTACTACGAGAGTAAACCAGAATGTCGCCGATGAAGACAACTACAAACTGGTCTAGAAGTCGATGAAGATGTTGTTCATCAACTCCATGAAGACTGCAGGCGCATTCGTGAGCCCAAATGGCATCACTACAAACTCGTAGTGTCCATATCTGGTCCAAAATGCCGTCTTAGCTACATCTTGCTCTCTCACCCTCAGCTGGTGATACCCAAATCTCATATCAATCCTCGAAAACACTGAAGCTCCATGCAGTTGATCCAAAAGATCATCGATACGGGGCAATGGGTACTTATTCTTGATTGTCACTTTGTTCAACTCTCGGTAGTCGATACATAACCTCATTAACCCGTTTTTCTTCCTGACGAAGAGAACTGGTGCGTCCCAAGGAGATACACTAGGGTGGATGAAGCCCTTCTCTGCTAACTCCTCGAGCTGCTTCTTCAACTCAAGAATCTCGATAGGCTCCATACGATAAGGAGCCTTAGAGATCGGTCTCGTACCGGGCTCTAGATCAATGCCAAAGTCTACACTCCTCTGTGGAGGTAACCTTAATGGCTCTCCAAAGACGTCCGCAAACTCGCAAGCTAATGGAATCTCCTCCAAAGCTGGACTAGTACTATCCTTTGTGGCATAGCACCAAAAAGCCTCGCATCCTAGACTGATAAGTCTCGCAGCTCGAACTGCACTGATGACTGTACCAGTCTTCCCGAGATCCCATCCTCTGAATATCTCAATATGGCCTGCATCTGTAGTTACTATCACTTTCCTCTTGCCGATGTCTAGAACTTCTCGATATCGATCCATCCAATCCATACCTAAAATAACTTCTTCATGTACTAAGTACATGACAAAGAAGTCAGTTGGCCAATCGCGACCTCCCAATCTAATAGGTCAATCGCGAACCTCTCGTGTACCTGGAATCTTACCCCCATCGGGTAATCCTATAAAGAAGGGTCTACCTTCTACAGTAACTAAGGCCAATCTATCTACACATGCATCAGATACAAAAGAATGCGTAGCACCAGTATCGAAAAGAACTCTGATAGGAAAACCATTAATATTAATGTTACATGTGGTTGTTGGCGTTGTCAGCTCTACAACACTCCTCAACTCATACACTCTAGCTGATGCATTTATGGTGTCTACAGATCCACCAACACGTCATCTACCTCTCCCTTGTCCCGGAGTGGAACCCTGAAGAGTTGTAGAACCAGAAACTCTTTGCTGCTGCTGTTGGAACTGAGATCTTTGTCCTCCTCCAACAACACTAGCAGGTGAAGAACCCTACCGTGATAGCGCCTTGCCTTGATGGCAAAACACAGATCTGTGTCCGGGCTTGCCACAAGAAAAGCAAGTCACTGTTGGCTTCTTGCAATCAGCTCGGATGTGTCCACCTACTCTGCAGTTATGACACTGTCTTCCTCTGTCAAAACTCTGCTGGAAACCAGAACGTCCAGACATCTGACTACGCCCAAATCCAATTGCTCCAGCTCCAGCACTGGCTGATCCAGTCTTCTGTCTCTTCTCAGGGCCTCCTGTCTAAGAAGCTCTCCTACGACCCGGTCGGTCTCTCTCATAAGCAAAATCTCTATCATGATAGTCCGTCAAAGAATCACAACGGAAACAAGCTAGATAAGAGCGTATCGACTCTCTCAACCTCCGAGAGAAAAAGGTAAACATGTTGATCCTCCGGTGGTGCAAACGAACCCAACAAAGATAACTCATTCTGAAACTTGCTAATGATCTAAACGATAGGCAAATCCTCGAATCCAGCCTCAAGGAAATCCTGAAGACGATCTCTCCTCATAGCTGCAAGGCAGTAGCAATCCCTGATCACCGTCTTTATCTGCTCATAACTGGTGACCTTACTGCGAACGGTCCTCCACCAAGAATGAGCCTGTTCCTTCAGTAGTGTTTGTGCTATGTTGACTCGACGCCTCTATGGGCAACTGATAGCCTCCATAGCAGTATGCAGTTGTCCTAGCCACTGCTCCACCTCCAATCCAGTCTTTCCCATGAAAGTGGGAACCTTTAGTTGATCGAAAGCTTTCAACCAAATGTCGGGCTTTGGCTCCTTTGCCTCAGCAGGCGCTCTGACAACCTTAGCAACTCCAACAGGTGGGGAAATAACTTGTGAAACTCTCTACGAAACCTCAGTTGACCTCGTTGGAACTGGCGGCACTGGTGATGGTCCTCCAATCTTGATAGCTTCATAAACTCTCTACACATAGTCGCAATATGCAGAAGCTCCGATAGACGCTCGTGCGACCTCTGTCGATGGCGCTCTCTGTGCTCCACACCGAGCAGCGGTCACGTTCCCAGCCTCAGGAACAACACTCTCAGCAACTTCTTCAGCGAACGCCTCAGCGATAGGCGGATCAGCAACTGGGGCTTGGCCCCGACCTCTAGCTAGTGGAGGTCTTCCTACACGTCCTCGTCCACGGACGGCAGGTGGAAGTGGCGGTCGACCCCTTCCACGCCCCATAGCAGATGTAGCTCTAGTACGCGTCATTTGCTATTAGGATAGATATATAAGAAACTATATATACGGCCACTCTACAGCTAAAGCAAAACCAGAAAAAGCACATATAAAGGCCAACACAAAGAAACTACACTGCTGAGATCCGCGGAGGTAGTGTTTGTCGCCCGTACATCTATCCAAGACCGACAAGTTTAAAACAAAACCCCCTTTTGAAAAAGTAAATGTTAAGTCTAGGAATGGTGTACGCAAAAGCTTTAAATTTATAACTCGATATATTTCTCCTAACTCCTAGCGAACCCGTAGTGTACGGGACGTTTTGTAGTAGGGATAGTATTCCGAGGTCGAACACAAAGACTGATGTGAGATTGAATCGATTAATGACTAAGGATAGTGAAGATCTAGGCTAAGAAAAGAGAAAGGAATAAAGAAATGAAAATCTCAATGTTTTTGGGTTGGTTTTTAGGTGATGAATCAAAGATCACAAATCATGCAAAATCAACAATCAACTAAGCTAACACCACAAGTAAACAAGCAAATACGAAATATGTAATCAAAGGGAGAAAAGCAGATTCTAGGGGTTGGAAATTCCGGTTATGGCATAGGACTCAAGCTATCTAATCATTCCTTGGATCAACTATAGTATGTTGGGAGTGAACATTTCTAGATTGGGATCAATCACCGGGTAAGTCTCATGGTCCACTAGTCCGATCCTAAGGTCTCATCACCGGGTAAGTCTCAAAGAGCCTAAGGATAGGAATTTTACACAAACCGGATGGTATTCTAGGGATCTAACCTCTCCTTACCGGGTAAGTCTCGGGAAGGCAAGTCCTAAACACCTATCCTAGCACACTCAGTCCAATAGCGGCTTGTGAGGCTCACTACTACCTAGAGTTCGCCATCTTCGGTATCTAAGAGTAAGAATTACCGGGTAGGTCTCTTCTAACACTTAGTTGCTAACACTAGATCACCCTAGGATAGGTTTAGCTCAACAAACACTAGGATTTCAACAATCTAACATCCTAGCACTTAGATTCATCAAAACAAGCAAGGCAGTCAAAATCACGGGTTGTTCATCAAGAACCACGGCCGTAGAATGTATAGAACAAACCGTGGTTTACAAAAGAGGCTAGGTTCGAGCAAACAATTCATCCAAAGGTACATCTAAGTCCATTCTATCATAGTCCAAGCCATAACCATCTTTTCCTTACCCTAGAATCGCATCTATTTAGCCTACAACATGCATCTTAACAATCAAACTCAACAAGCATAAAATCATAGAATCCATGGTAAGAAGATGAAATGAAAGATGGATTAAGCAAATGAAACAAGTAAAACAAGCTAAATCAAGGTTCAAGAAGGACTTACAACCCTTCAAAAGAAGGTTCAATCGATTCTTACAAAACCTTGCAAAACGTTTCACTCAAAATCACTCAAAAAGACTATGGAACTATGAACTAGTGTGCTTCTTCCTCTTCTCCAACGGAAGCCTTACTTCTTCTCCAATGGAAGCTCCAATCCATTCTTCCAATGAGAGAATCTTTCTTGTTGAGAGTGTGGGAGAAAATGGGAGTGAGGGGGTCTGCCCCTAACAGCCTTCTAGGACCACCTTTTATCCTCCAAATTTACAAGAGTCGGCCATGAAGATCGTGGGACAGCTGTCATAGCTGTCTGGGGAAAACCACGGCCAAAACCACGCCCGTGGAAGTCCCAGTGGCCATGGTTTTGGTGCCTCAGCTTGTTTTGGATCATCAAGCCTCAATTTGGTGCATGACATGCACCAACAAGGTCCCATGTGTCCTCCTTAGCCCCTAGCTTGCATCCCAATGAGTCCGAAGGTGTGTCATCTCGAGGAACGATCCTCAAATGTATCGATTAAGCTCCTAAAACTCCTAAAATACCTACAAAGCATGCAAAAGTCCCTGTAGACGTTTATCTCAACAAAATACATGAATTGAGTGCAAATCGTCACGAACTAGTGCAAACCATGCATGAATGAGCGGAAAAACTATCCAAATGAGTGCCTTATCCTAAGTCATAAATCGTGTTATCAGTAAGACCCCTTGCAGGTTCTATCTATTTATCCATTCGACCTTTAGAAGATTTCGAGTACCATTGTTGTCAATCTGGAGCTCTGATACCATATTGTAACACCCCAAGTTCTAGAAACTCGAAGCGCTACGGGTTAGGACCGCACAATGAGACCCGACCCTCAGAGTAGCAACAAAAAACGAATCTTACAACAAGGCACAGACGAATGAAAATCAAAACTCAAAATAAAATCAAAGGTTTAAACAAAAGAAAACACAAAAGCTCCGCAACCGAGTTCAAAACAAAAGAGAAACAACAAAAGAAACACAAAAACCCGATCCCGTCCTATAATGTACGGGAACCCCGGCTAACCACACCATCCGGATCACTCAGCAGCATCTTGAACATACGGAACATCTACAACGACGGTATAAACTGTTAGCTAACATTCTAGATACTAGCAAGAGCGTAAAGGCACAAACACACATAAGGTAAAGAAAACACATAGCATGCTCACACATCAACCGGTTATTATCTTTCATTAAGGTTATCCTTTTCTAATTCAACTTCTTTTGTCACACGAGAATCTCCCGAAACTCGCCTCCTCTTCCGTCTACCAATAGGAATAGATCAGTACTATCCGTTACCTACGGGCCTGGGTTGCAAGAGCACATTCTAGTCTTCTGTACAACAAGACAAGTGGTCACCGCCTGGTTATGATGCAATTAGGCCAGTTAAGGTTATAAAAGGTGAATCCTATTCCAGTTATCCATTAACAATAATAAATAACACAAACAAGCCAATACAGACCAACTAATACGCAGAATGAAGCTAAGTAAGTCCTAGGGACTTACCTCACTCGAAGGTAACACAAAGGCTCAGCAACAACTCAGGAACAACTCAGGAGAAAGCTCAGTTTCCCTTGGGAAAGGAGCAAAGAAATCTTGTACGAACAAGCATCACGGATCAGGAACGAAACGGTTGCTACAAGTCTATAACTTCTAGTCTCAACGATCTCTAAGAGATCTCCACAAGCTAAGGGCTCAACCTTTGTCTAACAGCAACTCAAGAAATAAGGAACAACCACAAGGATTAAGGAAGGGAACGATGAAATCAAGGAAGGAAGCAACTCACCAAAGACGGGAGTTACTATAGAGAAAATCGCAGGGCGGTTGGACAGAGGCGCAGGGGCGGCACGTGGCAGAGGTGCAGGGGCGGCTCTGTGCAGGCGCGGGGGTGGATCTTTGACAGAAGCTACTGTCGAGCTTCTCTTTGACAGAACTCACAGCAAGGGAGACCAAAGCCGAACCTTTGACTCAACCACGTCAAGACTCAACTCCAGAGAGCCTGAGAACAACAAATGATCAACAACGGAACGTTCCACAAGAATCAAGGCTCATGCTTGATCCTTGGATAAGAAGAAAAGAGAAGAACAAAAGGAAGAAACCGAAACAGAAGGAGAAGCAAGGTGCAGCAGCACATGAACGTGAAGAAGAACAAGGGAGGAAGAACTTACACGTTCAACAAGGACACAAGGCAAGGTTGCAACACTCTAGGGTTGAAGAAGACGTAAGCAAGAAACGGGAAAAAGAGGAAAAGACGGAAATATAAAGGGACGGGCTGGAAAGATAGACGGAAAGGCGTATAGGGTCTTGAAAGAAGATCAGGAAACCGGCCCATAAGATAGAATATCAGATATTCTATCTATGGAAGGAAGATAAAAAGAACGGAAGAAAGATCGGACACGATCTGTCGTCATCCGCAGGGAGGATCATCTCGGCCGCAAGGGCGGCTTTCTTCACCGCGGGGGCAGTGAAGGCAAAACTGGGGTCTTACAGGCGAGGCTTTACGATCTTTGGATCTACACGTGTAGTGGCAGTGAAGGTGTAGGGCAAGGTTGTTTTTCGAAACTATTCTGATTTGGGGCACCAAGGTACCATAGATCGGATAAAATTTTGATTCAACTTGTTTGTGGTTTTTAGAATTGATTTTTGAGGTGTAGGAGGCCATCAAAGGTTAGGCTCTATATGCGGCGGAGGTTGTGCTCCGTAGGTGGCACTGGTGTAGGGTTGTTTATTTGGATAGAGTTTTTTTTTATACTTGCCACATTAGAGAGTGAAGGGGGTTTGCGCATTTCATCGCATTTTATATAGATAAACATAGGTTAAGTATTCAAAAATCGGAGGATAGCCCGACCCCTTACATTTACAGCAAGGGAAATTATAATAATCATCGAGAGGGTCACATAATAAAGAAAAACCAGTTTGAAATTGAAAAGCATAAGAAGTGAGATAGTCCACTACCTTATTGGCCTCGCGATAAATAAATCGAACCTGTTTATTCTAGTTTCTTTAAAAAAACGTTTTGGCATAGATGAATTAGGCTAGAGAGAGGATGACATTGTGGAACGTGTTTGCCTAATAAAGTCGACACAACTTGAGAAAACGTCTCCAAAATGACATTTTGGACACCACATTCTGAAGCCATTTCAAGTGCACGTAATACTCCTCATAGTTCAACTATAGGGAATGTACATATACAATATTGTGCACACATCCACGTTACGATATCCCCACGAAATCCCTAACCACACATCCTGCAGCATCAATCACATTACTCTTCACAACACCATCCGCGTTCACTTTAATCCAGCCTTGGCTCGGAGGAATCCAATTGATGTAAGAAACGCCACGTGTCGTCAAGTAGTGATTTGTTCTTCACAACACCATCCATGTTCTTTGTTGATTTTCTTCCTTGCTAGACCTCATCTTCAAAAATAACTTTATTTCTCCACATATATATATATATATACACACCAGAGAGCCCTTGCAAAAATATTGAACCAATTGTTTTTGATGTAACAACCGAAACTTTTATTCCCTACGTAGATCCAACACAGTAAGGGTGTTAACACACCAACGAAGTCATTAAGAAATTGTCGCCGGCTGCCGGCATGATCGCGCATGCATCCCGCGACTAATTCTACCAACGGTCGTGGTGAGACAACATAGCACGTCCTATTATGTTTGTAACATTTGGGATTCCTTCCTTTTTTGGATGAGCACGATTTCTTTTCTTCCCTTAGTAACGTAACTACCTCTTCCTTCCTATCCTAACAAAACCTAGCAACATCTCTCTCATACCTCTCTTTCCTCTCCTTTCTTTCACGTACAATCAATACTTTCTCATCTCTTTCCTACATTTTTGTCCACACAACAACAAGTTTCAGCCATCTCCCCTGCTCCACATCTTCATCTATGTGTCATGCCTCAGAGGAACAACGAGTCGGAGTCATGTCGCCACCTACATTAATTGTTGGACCAAGGTAACCTCTTTTTTTTTTCTTGTTTTACTTTTCGATCTGAATTTCTTCACGCGAATGGTGAAGAAAGAGGTGTGTAAATTCTTCACCTTTGGATTGCAGGGAGATCTAGACCCTTACTCTGATCGAGGGCGTACTCATCGGTCGTTCTGCTTAAAGACAAGCAACGTGACAACAACCCAGTTTCTGTATCCCGCGGTTATGCCTAAAACATCGCCGGGGTTGCACCTCCTTTAAGTTGCGGCCACGTCTTCCTATTTTGTGGTCGCGTTATTCCGCGGTCGCGCCTTCGTTTTACCCGTTGTCGCGTGATTCCTCCAGAGTTGCAAAGTAACGAGCATCCAACTTTGGAATCAGATCTAGGTACGTTAGACTCATCCTTTGTGTCTAAGATTTTGATAGGTTATAGTTGATATATCATTGTGGGACATAGTAGAATTAGAGAGAATTTAAGCTAGTGGTTTAGGATTTAGGTTATTTCAAAGTTGAGCCCTTAAGCGATTTTTATGGATGTGTAGGAAAATTGTTGTCGATGCAGTGTTCAGACTCAATTATAAAGGGGTTAGATTCTTTTGATGGACATAAGATTTGATAAGTTTTGGGATATATGCTATAATTTCATCGTGACAAATTGTGGGAACGATCCAATGGTTAGAGTTAGACTTGTGATTCCTAAAGTAGGATCCACGCTTAGTTTGTAAGTGAAAGGATTTGTCTTAAGTATGGAGTCTATATTCTTGGAGACTATGATGGGTTCTTGAATGAATTTTGAGTATTAGAATTCTTATTGAGTTTGACATCATATCCTTGGATATTAATATATGTTTATGTACCTTCATAGAAACTTTAGAGTTTTTCGGATCCCGGGAAAAATCATCTTCTACAGAAAATTGTTAGTTTAGTACCCTTTTCGGATAATAATTAATTGTAATCTGTAAGTTGAAGACCTCTAGAGATTGGATAAGTTATTGATCCAAGTTTCCTTTTATGATCAGGCAATTTAGATCATACTCGTACGGGATCAAGTGATATTGTTATCGGGACTTGACTTGATATAAGCAATTCCTTTGGGCATACTTAGCTAGCTTTCTATGTATTGGTTTGAGCTATGATAGTGATGTGCGTTTTGTTGTCTCCTAATTATAAATTGAGTAGGAAGACGTGTTATTAATAAAGACCCAAGTGTATGTATAACAAGGTCGTGGCATCACTGCCCAACTCTAACATGAATGTGGGAGGTTCTACGCAACCAGTCCATACATGGTACACGGGGAGATGCATCAAACCACTCCTATTGGTATACAGGGACAGAGACGGGATTCGGGAGACTCTCGTGCCACATAATAAGTTGAATTTGAAGTGAATAACTTAATGAAAGATAATAAACGGACTTTTGTGCAAGCATGATGCGTGTTTCATTTCAGTAATGATGTGTTTGTGCTATTGTATTTCTTCTGATATGTAGTTTGATAGCTAACAGTTTTATCCGATGTTGTAGATGGTTTGCATGATAGGGTAGTTGCAGAGTGATCCAGACGAGAGTGGTCAGCCGGGTTCCCTGTTCGTTATATGACCGGATTTGGGTTTTTATATTTCAGCCTTCTTACTTTTGCACTTGTGGTTTCGAATTGTCGTATTGATGTATTACTTGGCTGAGAGTCTTACATTGTGATCATGCCAATTTTTCATTTTATTTTTATTCGGTTTTCCCTTTTTATTTGTGTTTTGTTGAAAGATTCGGTGAGATTGTTAACGAGGTAGGGTCAGAACCCATTGTGAGTATCTAACCCGTAATGCCCCGAGTTCTGAGAAATTAGGGTGCTACATTTGGAAAGGAGATAAGATGGAGAAAGCAGGTTACCTCTCATCCATGCAGCGAAATAACCTACTAAAAACATGGGTTGATCCTATCGGCGTTATAATCCTCCAATATAATCTTTGTTGCATAACAATCCCAAAATATAAGGAGGTTTTCATTAATGGTTATACAAGTGCACTAAGATTATGGTGTATTTATTCCGTACAAAAAGTAAATTTTAAAAATTCGTGAAAACTCCACCTTGCTTATAATGTTTTACAGGTGTTTATGATGGAAGACTTAACACAAATGTAGTAGTTGGATATACTAAACTATGTATTGATTATATTCTCTAGATGTTTGGTTGGTTTGAATTCAGTGCAGGTTTTATCAAATGTCAATGGCCTTGATTCAAGGGCCTTGAAGTATAACTTAAGGACAAGGAAGATAGCGTTTACAAAAGGACGATCTCAAAGGCATTGGAGTTATATATATAGATGCACGAAGGATTCAAATGCAAAGAAGAGTTTTCATGAGGATTTGCTCAAACAGAAAGATTTTAGGGAAGATCTTTTTCAACCGAAGATCTCAACCGAAGATTCTCTAAAAACAAATGCGGCCAAATATCTTCTCTTTCGATTCAACAGAGGATGAGAAGATCAAGGAGCTAAGGACTCGACATGTTCTCAAGAGCTGAAGATTTGCAACGTCTACCTTATCTCAAAACAAGAAACAATCTTCATAGAGAAGAAGATTCATCTTCAAACGGCATCTCTCCAACGGCTAGAAGACCTCTCCATAAAAGAGTATAAATGAAGATGATGGTCGAAGAAGAAAGGACACACAAACATACACGGGAAACATCTTTACGTCTTCAAGCAACCTAAGCATCTTCATTCGTTGTTTTTCTTTCTCTCATTTACGCAAAAGCTTTATCCTCTTAGAGAGAGAAAACACAAGAGCTTTATTGGAAGATCTAAATAGTATTCTACTAGAGTGTGTGTTACTCTGCGAAGTAACTAGGTTATTATAGCTAGGTTGAGAGTTGGAGCTAGATCGTAGCATTGGCTACAGTGAGAGAAGAAGGGGATTTCTTCTAGTTTGTATCTAGGACTCTTTGAAGCTGATAATAGATAGTTAGATCCTAAAGCTATACCCTGGGACGGAGAGTATGCTATTTAGAGCCGAACTTCGTAAACATATCCTCGTGTCAATCTTTTACATTCCGCACTATATTTTGCTATTGTAGCAAGTAGTCAAGGCCCTTGAAAGTTGTTTCAAAAACCTTGAATCAAAGTTTCACAAAGAGCACAGATCGACATCAAGGCCCTTGAAAGGAGTTTCAAGGCCTTGAGATTTGGTTTGCGAAAAGTTCTCATACTCTATTCAAACATACTTTTTGTTAGGGTAAATATTATTGTTTGAGACTTTATCAAGACCACTACCTAGGTTGTACAGTTATTAATGAAAGAGTCGACAAACATACTTTTAAACACATTATACATAATACAAAATAATAATCAACAAAATGGAAAAGCAATTTGCTCTCACTTGAAGGAAGAAACACTCTTATTAAAGGTACCTTTTAGCAAAACTAATATTCACGATGCAAGTTTTTTTTACTAAAAAATAACGTTCATGATAAACTAGATAAATACTACAGGTACTTTTTGTTAGGGTAAATATTATTGTTTGAGACTTTAAGGTGTGAATCACTATCATTTAAGTGATATTTGCTCTCATATCTATTGTTGTTGGGTTTCAACTAAATCACTACTAAGGATACATCAAAGTCTGCAATCGAATCATACAACAATCTGAAATAGATTCTCTTACAAAAAATGTGACATCTATTTTGTTTCTATAGTGCTCTACCTAGGTAATTAAACCGTTGTTTAATGTAGTTAAAGGTAGTTGGCAGAAAAGCTATCGGGTAACCTAAAAACCGGTTAATTGATCCGACTAAGACCCCAAGGTTCCCAAGTCTTTGATTATATACATACACACACACACACACACACACACACATATATATATATATATATATATATATATATATATATATATATATATATATATATATATATATATATATATATATATATATATATTAAAATCATAGTCTCAAATATAAGACTATCTCCAACAATTCCCCACTTAGTCTGTATTTTAGACGTCAAACAGACAATACAAAATAATAAAGTGTATTTTAACTTAAACTTTTACTTAGTACACTTTATCAGAGTATCATTAAAATTGTGGTAGATAAACCTTAAGCCACAATTTTATAGATAATGCTGGATAAAGTATACACATTATACATTGAACATTACAAATTTGAATACAACATATATGTCAGTTACATATTAAATTCATAAATAATTTACAAAAAATATTATCCATTTTGCTAAGAGAAACTTCACTCTTAATTGCTTACGGTAAAATTCATATAACAACTTTAACTAAAGTACAAGAATTTTATTAAGAGTACAACAATACTCAACCTGAATTATAGTACCATATTACACTTAGTATTGTAAACCAATTACTTATCAACGGTTTGTTATTACCAATAAACTTCTAAACTAGT
>BSUD01000006.1:103247563-103293141 GCA_033239045.1 Fagopyrum esculentum | reverse complement strand
ATATATATATATATATATATATATATATATATATATATATATATATATATATATATATATATATATATATATATATATATATATTAAAATCATAGTCTCAAATATAAGACTATCTCCAACAATTCCCCACTTAGTCTGTATTTTAGACGTCAAACAGACAATACAAAATAATAAAGTGTATTTTAACTTAAACTTTTACTTAGTACACTTTATCAGAGTATCATTAAAATTGTGGTAGATAAACCTTAAGCCACAATTTTATAGATAATGCTGGATAAAGTATACACATTATACATTGAACATTACAAATTTGAATACAACATATATGTCAGTTACATATTAAATTCATAAATAATTTACAAAAAATATTATCCATTTTGCTAAGAGAAACTTCACTCTTAATTGCTTACGGTAAAATTCATATAACAACTTTAACTAAAGTACAAGAATTTTATTAAGAGTACAACAATACTCAACCTGAATTATAGTACCATATTACACTTAGTATTGTAAACCAATTACTTATCAACGGTTTGTTATTACCAATAAACTTCTAAACTAGTAGAAACCAAGAAGAATTTGAGTTCCCATCGTTAGTGATTTCTTGTAGCTTCAAGTTCATTGCAGTTGTTGTTGTTTTTACCAAGTCTCTCGAGAGTGCCTTTGTAAACGGATATGCTACATTATTACATGACTTGACATAAATAATGGTGATAACACCTTCAATCATCAATTGCGTGCCATAAGCATGTCTCAAACTCATGTGTCTAGATTTTTCATTATAATATTTATTATAAGCTCTAAACATAGTCGTTGCACTTTCGTAATATAAAAAGATAGTTGACATCGGTTGTGGTCACAACTTAATCCAAATTAAAAGAATATTTCTTAGCCATTTTGTTTCCATCCCTGCAGCAACGAGAGCAACAAACTCACTCCGTATTATAGTGAGTTATACATGTCTATTTCTTAGAAAGCCCATGATATGGCTCCGTATTATAGTGAGTTATACATGTCTATTTCTTAGCCATGTTGTTGGGTCCTACGAGGTCACACCATAACGAGCGGGTGAACTAGAGCGGAGTATATGGTGAAAAAGGATATATTTTGTAGAAGTACAAAATATATTACGGAGTTGATAATTGATAATAAATAATGGGTTTTTTATATTAACTACTAAAATAATAAACCTAATATATAAGGAGGATTTTAAGGAGTTAAAATCTAACCCTAATATACTAGAATATTGGTTGCCCCATACAACAAGAAATGTCCGATTTTTCCATCCCGATAACTCTCTCATAAGCATTCATCCTTTGTTCAAGCAATCGAAGATTAAAGCGATCTTTGTTTTGTCTCGGGTGGACTAACTAGAGGAGTAACACTTGAGACTCTACATATCCTAAAAAGAGTTTTGAACATGCATCAAAAGGTATTCATTTTCCCTTATCTTATTTGATATGCATCCGATCCTTGATTTAGGGGTGTATTCAATTAAGACTTTACAGGAATTTTTTGGAGTTTAAAAGTCTATGGGTATTTAATATAGATTTTTAAAAGTCCATATAAATCATTAGGTAATTAGGATTTAAAATTTTCCATAAAAATCCTATGGTATTTAAAAGTTTGTTGATTTTAAAAGAATCTATTATTTGATTGATTTTGTAGGATTCTTTATTACTTATATACATACCTAAACTCCATAGAAATCTTTCCCCAACACATAAGATTTCCACAAAATCTGTAGTGACTCTATATAGAATTAAAATATCACACAGAATCAGCAAATTTAAGAATCAGTCAAAATCTTTAAAAGTCTGGATTGAATACACCCCCTTAGATGTTAAGGAAAATTTTAACACCTCAAGTTTTGGGAACTCGAAGCGTTACAGGTAAGGACCTCACAATGGGTCCTGACCCTCGGAGTAGCGACGACACAACGGATTTTACAACAAGGCACATATGAATGAAAACCAAAACTCAATATAAAACCAAAGGTTTAAACAAAAGAAAGTGTAAAAGACTCGTAGCCGAGTACAAAACAAAAGGGAAAGCACCAACATAAACATAAACCCAATCTCGTCCTATAATGTACGGGAACCCCGGATGACCACACTGTCCGGATCACTCAGCAGCATCCTGAACCTGTGGAACATCTACGACATCGGCATAAACCGTTAGCTAACACTCTAGATATCAGAAAGAAAGTAAATGCACAAACACACATAAGGTAAAGTAAACACATAGCATGCTTACACAACAGCCGGTTATTATCTTTCATTAAGTTATCCGATTACTAATTCAACTTATGGTTGTTACACGAGTATCGCTACGATCTCGTCTCCGTCCCCTTTCACCAACAGGAATAGAATGTATGCATCCTTCTGTCACCTGTTGGACTGGTCGCGAGAGCACCTCCCACTTTCCCCATTCTGAATTGGGCAAGCGGTAACCGCCCGGTTATTATACACTTGGGCCAATTAAGGTATAAAAAAGGTCAATCATATTCCGGTTATCAATTATAACATAAAAAGCAACACAAACAAGTCAATACAATCAAACCAATGCGCGGAATGAAGCTAAGTAAGTCCAAGGGACTTACCTCACTCGAAGGTAATCTCAACAATTAGGAAAACCTCAGGAAAGGGACACAAGGAAGCTTGTTCAACAAGCATCACGAATCAAGAACAGAAACGAATGCTAGAAGTCTATAACTTCTAGTCTCTGTGATCTCTAAGAGATCTCCACAAGTTAAGGGCTCAACCTTAGTCTTACAACATACTCAGGGGTCAAGGAACATCCAAAAGGAACCAGGAAAGGAATGAGGAAAGCAAGAAATGAAACAACTCACAAGAACGGGAGTTACTGCAAAATAAACCGCAAGGGCAGCTGGACAAGCGCATGGGTGGCAACACGCGGAGGCGGCACAACAGAGGCGTGAGGGCAGTTTTTAGTGCATAAGCGATGTCGACTCCTTCGACAGCAAGGAGCACAACAAAGGCCAAAACTTGCTCTTCTCAACACACAACCACGTCACAACTTAACCAAGGGATCCTGTGAACATCAAAGGTTCATCAACGGAATGCTCCACAAGAATCAATGATCAAACTTGATTCTTGGAGAAGAAGAAAAGAGGAAACGAAGAGAGAAATGAAACAAAAGAGAAGAAAGGTGTAGCAGCACATGAACGTGATGAAGAACAAGGGAGGAAGAACTTACACGTTCAGCAAAAACACAAGGGGGCAAGGTTGCAGCACTCGAGGGTTGAAGAAGACGTTAGCAAGAAACGTAAAAAGGAAGAAAAGACGGAAATATATAGAAGAGGCGGAAAAGATAGATGGAAATGACGTATAGGGTTAGGATGAGGATAAGGAAGTCGGCCCATAAGATAGAAGATCGGATATTCTATCTATGGAAGGAAGATAAAACGAACAAAAACAGATCGGGCGCAATCTGCAACGTATTCGTTGGGACGGATCGCCTCAACCGTAGGGGCGGTGACAGACACCAAGGCCGCTGGGGCGGCCTCCTTCACCGCGGGGGCAGTGAAGGTGAAAACTGGGATCTTACATCAGATCCCCCTAAAAAGAAGTTTAGTCCCGAAACTTGCAACAGCCCGAACGATCACATAACAACAACACTGAAAACTGAACTCAACTCATATATTCCCACTTGGGGCACATAACACGAAACGTCACAAAAGCGTACATCACTCGATCAAAAGGAAAAACCGAAACACACCACTATGCTAAAGGTGCATCAAGCTTAGCGTAAAACTCCGGATAGTTCCTCTAGATATTATCCTCTATCTCCCAAGTCGCCTCATCAGCTCCTCGCATCACCACTGAATCTTCATCATTGGTATGTCCTTTGAACGCAAGCGTCTCGTACTACGCTCTAAGACAGCTATCATGTACTCAATGAACGTGTGGTCTGGCTCGATCACTAGGTCCTCGTGACTGACGATGTGTCTCAGGTCTGGTATGTACTCCCGTAGTTGTGGCACATGGAAGACGGGGTGAGCACCCTCAAGTCTCGGTGGCAAAGCAAGTTTGTATGTTGCCTCACCAACTCGCTCAAGAATCTCAAACGGTCCGACATATGTGGGACTCAACTTCCCCTTGACACCAAAACGTCTGACGCCTCGTGTCGGGTATACTCTCAACCAAACGTGAGCTCCAACTCTGAACTCCAGAGGTCTGCACCCCTTATCTGCATAAGAATTATGTCGACTCTGTGCTACTAACATCCGCTCACGGATCACCGCTACTCGAGCCATATCATCTTGAATCTGCTCAAGTGCTACTCCGCTAGCATTACTCGGCTCGTCCCAACACAACGGTGTGCAGCATCTCTGTCCGTCTAAAGCCTCGTAAGGAGCCATCCTGATCGATATCTGCCAACTGTTGTTATATGAAAACTCCACTAAGGGAATGTGATTTGGTCACACGTGTCCCTAGTCTAACACGTAGGCTCTCAACATGTCTACCAGAGTCTGGATGGTCTGCTCGGACTGACCATCTGTCTGAGGATGATAAGTAGTCGTGAACTACAGACTCGTACCTAGGGCGGCATGCACTTCCTACCAAAACCTCAAAGTGAACCGTCCATCTTTGTCGGAGACTATAGTCCCAGGTACTCCAAGAAGTCTCACTATCTGTTTGGTGAACTCCTCGGCTAATCGACTCACCAGCCACGTCTCCTTGATCAGGATGAAATGTGTGGTCTTCGTCATCCAATCTACTATGACCCAGATAGCATTAAAACCTTGACTCGGTCTCAAACCGGTGACAGAATCCATAGAGATGTCCTCCCACTTCCACTGAGGGACATGAAGTGGGTGTAGCTTGCCTCCTGGTCGATGATGGTCGATCTTGACCTGCTGGAAGGTCCCACATTGAGCTACATATCTCATGACATCTGACTTCAGACCTCCTCACAAGAAGAGCTTCTGATATCTTGATACATCTTACTCGCACCGGAGTGCACTGAGTAAGGTGAAGAGTGATCCACCTGTAGGATCCTCTGTCTCAACTCTAGTTATGGCGGCACACATACACGCTCCTGGCGTCTCAAGATCCCATCAACACTGACTGAAAATTGTGGCGTCTCTCCTTGAGACATCCGGTCTCGGATTTGTGTCAAAGCTAGACAACCCTCTTGCTTCTGTCGGATTTCAGCCAACAGATCAGGTACTATCTCCAAGGTGGACAACTGGTTGTTGGAATCCGGAAAATGGATATCCATCTCTAGCCACACAAGGTCTCGCTGTAATTGTGGTTGGGTTGTCAACCTAGCGATCGCCATCTCTCGGGGAGTCTTTCTACTAAGGGCACCAACTACCACATTAGCCTTCCCTGGGTGGTATAAAATCTCAAGGTCGAAGTGCTTTATCAACTCCAACCATCTCCTCTAACGTTTATTCAACTCCCGTTGAGTGAATATGTACTTCAGACTCTTGTGGTCTATGAAAATCTGACACGTAGCTCCGTACAGATAATGCCTCCAAATCTTCAAAGTGTGAACTACAACAGCCAACTCAAGATCATGGGTAAGCTAATTCTCTTCGTACGTCTTCATCTGTCTAGACGCATAAGCAATCACCTTACCCCTCTGGCTGAGCTAAGATAGGAGTAGAGGTCAACTTCTTCTTCAGCTCCTCGAAGCTCTACAAGCACGGTTCAGACCATACGAACCTCGTAGACTTCCTCAACAAGGAAGTGAGTGGTCGGGCGATAACTGAAAAGCCCTCAACAAAACGTCGGTGGTAGCCCGCCAATCTTAAGAAGTTGCGTACCTCCTTGACGTTCTTAGGAGGCGGTCAAGATGCTACTGACTCGATCTTCTCCGGATCTACTTTGATCCCTTCAGCTGATACCATGTGACCAAGGAATGCTACCTCAGACATCCAAAACTCGCACTTAGAGAGCTTGGCGTAGAGCTCTCTATCCTATAAGACCTGAAGAACGATCCTCAAGTGTCCAGCATGCTCCTCTTTGCTGCAAGAGTATACCAGAATGTCATCTATGAAGACAACTACAAACTGGTCTAGGAAGTCGCTGAAGATGATGTTCATCAACTCAATGAAGAGTGCGGGCGCGTTTGTAAGCCTGAATGACATCACTAAAAACTCGTAGTGGCCATACCTGGTCCGAAATTCCGTCTTGGTTATGTGTAGATCCCTCATCCTCAATTGGTGATATCTGGATCTCAGGTCGATCCGTGAAAACACTGACGCTCCTTGCAGCAGATCCAAAAGATCGTCGATACGGGGCAATATGTACTTATTCTTGATCGTCACCTTGTTCAGCTCACGGTAATCGATACATAACCTCATTGACCCGCCTTTCTTCCTGACGAAGAGTACTGGTGCGCCCCAAGGAGATGAACTAGGGCGGATGAAGCCCTTTTCTACTTACTCTTCGAGTTGCTTCTTCAGCTCAAGCATCTCAATAGGCGTCATACGATAAGGAGCCTTAGAGATTGGTCTCGTACCGGGCTCTAGCTCAATGCCAAAGTCTACACTCCTCTATGGAGGTAAACCTGATGGCTCTCCAAAGACGTCAGCAAACTCGCAATCTACTAGAATCTCCTCCAAAGATGGACCTATAGTATCCTTCATGGCATAGCACCAAAAAGTCTCGCATCCCAGACTGATAAGTCTTGCAGCTCTCACTGCACTGATAACTATACTAGTCTTCCCGAGATCCCATCCTTTGAAGATGTCAACATGTCTTGCATCTGTAGTTACTGTCACTGTCCTCTTGCCGATGTCCAAAACTACTCGATGTCGATCCATCCAATCCATGCTCAAAATAACTTCTTCATGTACTAAGTACATGACGAAGAAGTCAGCTGGCAATTCGTGACCTCCCAATCTAATAGGGCAATCGCGAACCTCTCGTGTACCTCTAATCTTACCCCCATCAGGTAATCCTATAAAGAAGGGTCTACCTTCTACGGTAACTAAGTCCAATCTATCTACACATGCATCAAATATAAAAGAATGTGTAGCACCGGTATCGAAAAGAACTCTGACAGGAAAACCATTAATATGAATGGTACTTGTGGTCGTTGGAGCGGTCGGCTTCACTGCACTCCTCAGCTCATAAACTCTAGATGAGGCATCTTTGGTGTCAAAAGTAACACCTCCTTGTCCTCTGCCCTGTCTTGGGGTGGAACCCTGAGGAACGGTAGAACCAGAAACTCTCTGTTGTTGATATTGAGGTCTTTGTCCTCCTCCGGCAGCACTAGCAGGCGAAGACCCCTACTACGATGGCGTCTTGCACAGACGGCAAAACGCAACTCTGTGTCTTGGCTTGCCATGAGAAAAGCAAGTCACAACATCCTTCTTACAACTAGCTCTCATATGTCTGACACCTCCACAGTTAAAGCAATGTCGTCCTCTGTCGGAACTCTGTACGGACTGCTGAAAACCAGAACGTCCCGGCGTCTCGCTACGCCCAAAACCTACTGCTTCAGAACTGGTTGGTCCAATCTTCTGTCTCTTTTCAGGACCTCTTGTCTAAGAAGCTCTCCTCTGACCCGTTCGGTCTCTCTCATAAGCAGTAGCTTTATCCTGATAGTTCGTCAAAGAATCCCAACGGAAACCAACAAGATAAGAGTGTGTCGACTCTCTTAGCCTCCGAGAGAAAAGGTAGACGTGATGATCCTCCGGTGGTGCAGACGGACCCAGCAAAGACAACTCATCCTGAAACTTGCTGATGATCTCAACAATTAGGCAAATCCTCAAATCCAACCTCAGGGAAAACCTGAAGACGATCCCTCCTTATAGCTGTAGGGCAGTAGCGATTCCTGATCACCGTTTTCATCTACTCCTAATTGGTGACCATACTGCGAACGGTCCTCCACCAAGAATGAGCCTGATCCTTCAACAGCGTATGTGCTATGTTGACTCGACGTCCCTATGGGCAACCGATTGCCTCCATAGCAGAATCCAGTTGTCCAAGCCACAACTCCACCTCCAATCTAGTCTTTCCCATGAAAGTGGGAACCTTTAGTTGATCGAAATCCTTCAACCAACCGTCGGGCTTTGGCTCTCTCACCTCATTCGGCACTCTAACAACTTCAGCAACTCTAGTAGGTTGGGCAACGATCTGCGTAACTCTCTGCAAAACCTCAGCTGATCTCGCGGGAACTGGTGGTGTTGGTGCAGGTCATCCAGTCATGATAGCCTCCTCCACTCTTAGCACATAGTCATGATATGCAGAAAATCTGATGGACACTCGTTCAGACTCTATCGATGGCGCTTTCTATGCTCCACACCTAGCAGCGGTCCCGTTCCCAGTCTTAGGAACAACTCTCTCAGCAACCTCTTCAACGAACACCGCAACGATAGGCGGATCAGCAATTGAGGCTTGGCTCCAACCTCCAGCTAGTGGAGGTCTTCCTACACGTCCTCGTCCACGGACGGCAGGTGGAAGTGGTGGTCGATCCCTTCCTCGCCCCATAGCAGATGTAGCTCTAGTACGCGCCACTTGCTATAAAGATAACTATATAAGGATATATATATATATATATATATATATATATATATATATAAAGGTCACGCTACAGCTAAAGCAAAAATTCAAGAAAAAGCACATATAAAGGCCAACATATAAGAAACCATACTGTTGAGATTTGCGGAGGTAGTGGTGGTCGCCCGTACATCTATCCCAGACCGACAAGTTTAAAACAAAACCCCTTTTTTTCTTAAAATGCTAGACCCCTTGTGGGTTTTATTTATTTATCCATCCGACCTTTAGAAGATTTCGAGTGTCATTGTTGTCAACCTAGAGTTCTGATACCATATTGTAACACCCCAAGTTTTGGGAACTCGAAGCGTTACGGGTTAGGACCTCACAATTGGTCATGACCCTCAGAGTAGCGACGGCACAACGAATCTTACAACAAGGCACAGACTAATGAAAACAAATACTTAATATAAAACCAAAGGTTTAAACAAAAGAAAGCGTAAAAGATTCACAGCCGAGTTCAAAACATAAGGGAAATAAACAACATAAACCCGATCTCGTCCTATAATGTACGGGAACCCCGTATGACCACACCGTCCGGATCACTCAACAACATCCTGAACCTGTGGAATATCTACAACATCGGGATAAACTGTTAGCTAACACTCTAGATATCACAAAGAAAGTAAAGGTACAAACACACATAAGGTAATGTAAACACATATCATGCTCACACAACAATCGGTAATTATCTTTCATTAGGTTATCCGATTACTAATTCTACTTATGGTTGTTACACGAGTATCGTTACGATCTCGTCTCCGTCCCTTTTCACCAACAGGTGTAGAATGTATGCATCCTTTTGTCACATGTTGGACTGGTCGCGAGAGCACCTCCCAGTTTTCCCATTCTAAATTAGACAAGCGGTAACTGCCCGGTTATAGTACACTTGGGCCAATTAAGGTATAACAAAGGTCAATCATATTCCGGTTATCAATTATAACGTAAAAAGCAACACAAATAAGTCAATACAATCAAACCAATGCGCGGAATGAAGCTAAGTAAGTCCAAGGGACTTACCACACTCGAAGGTAATCTCAACACTCAGGAAAGCCTCGTGAAAGGGACACAAGGAAGCATGTTCAACAAGCATCACGAATCAAGAATATAAACGAATGCTAGAAGTCTATAACTTCTAGTCTCCATGATCTCTAAGAGATCTCCACAAGCTAAAGGCTCAACCTTAGTCTTACAACATACTCAAGGGTCAAGGAATATCCAGAAGGAACCAGGAAAGGAACGAGGAAAGCAAGGAAGGAAGCAACTCACAAGAACGGGAGGTACTGTAGAAGAAACCGTAGGGATGGCTGGACAAGCGCAGGGGCGGCAACACGCGGGGGCGGCACAACAGAGGCGTGAGGGCGGTTTTTAGTGCAGAAGCGATGTCGACTCCTTCGACAGCAAGGAGCACAACAAAGGCCAAAACTTGCTCTTCTCAACACACAACCACGTCACAACTCAACCAAGGGATCTTGTGAACATCAAAGGTTCATCAACGGAACGCTCCAAAAGAATCAATGATCAAACTTGATTCTTGGAGAAGAAGAAAAGAGGAAACGAAGAGAGAAACGAAACAGAAGAGAAGAAAGGTGTAGCAGCACATGAACATGATGAAGGACAAGGGAGGAAGAACTTACACGTTCAGTCAAAACACAGGGGGGCAAGGTTACAACACTCGAGGGTTGAAGAAGACGTTAGTAAGAAACGTAAAAAGGAAGAAAAGACGGGAATATATAGAAGAGGCGGGAAAGATAGATGGAAATGGCATATAGGGTTAGGATGAGGATAAGGAAGTCGGCCCATAAGATAGAAGATCGGATATTCTATCTATGGAAGGAAGATAAAATGAACGAAAATAGATCGGGGGCGATCTACAGCGTATCCGTAGGTGCGGATCGCCTTAGCCGCAGGGGCGGCCCCTTGTCACCGCGGGGCGGTGACAGACACCAAGGCGCAGAGGCGGCCTCCTTCACCGCGGGGGCGGTGAAGGTGAAAACTGGGATCTTACAAAATTGTTTCCTTGAATTCCGCTTTTACACATCTAAAATCCCAGCATACATGACATGCATCACACTTTCGATTACACTAACATAATCACATTGTGAGTTTGATCTTCTTGTGTTCTTAGTTAGATTATATGAAACATCATATGGTGTATTTGATTCTTTAATCCCAAGGTACTTAAACTTGTCAAGCATCTTTTGAATGTAAGGAGAATGAGTTAAGATATATATCCCCTTACTTCTAACTATTTTATTACCTAGAATAGTATTAGTTTGACCCAAATCTTTCATTTGAAGTTGAGATTTCAAATATTCTTTAGTTTCATTTATACCTATCGTATTAGTGCTAACAAAACAATTAGGTATCATCCACATACATTTATCCACACCATTATGTGTAAAACCATGTAATAGAACAACAAAATCAAACTTCTCATGACATTGTTTTGAAGCTTATTTTAGTCCATAGAACGACTTAACCAATTTGTACATTTTCCTTTCTTTTGAAACGACAAACCCTTCGGGTTGCTCTCTGTAGACTTTTTCGTCTAACTCCCCATTCAAACACACAATTTTAACGTCCATCTGGTGTACTTCTAGTTTGTATAGCCAAGCGAATGTCAAAAGGACCTTATGGACATTATTCTTGCTACTGGAGCATACGTGTCAAAATAGTCTACACTTTCTTTTTGCTTAAATCCTTCAACCACTAGTTTGTTTTTAAAGGTTTGAATCATTTCATTAGTGTTATATTTTCTTCTAAATACCTATTTACAAGCAATTAGTTAAGACCCTTTAGGCAAATCTACAAGAACCTAAGTAATATTAGATAATAGATAATATTGAGTTCGTCAATACTTTTTCTATTATCTAATATTGCTGGTATTTTCATCAATACTTTTTCTCTTGTTCCTTCAAAATGTTTTTGGATCGCCGTCTAGCTACTTGACAAATTATTGGTATTTTCATCAATACTTTTTCTCTTGTTCCTTCAACCAAGTATACTGTGTCATTAGGGGACACAAAATATTGTCCTAATGATTTCTCTCTTCTAACCTTTTGAGTTCTCCTTGGCTCTAATGGCTCATCGACTTATCTCTTTAGAGCAGTGGAAGAAGAAGTTGAAGGATCATAATCCATAGAATTTGGAATTTCAATTGATTCTATGTCAACCATAGACCCCCTATGAATTTATTTCAAAAAATTGTACTTGCGGTGATTCCACTATTACATTAGATTTCTATCCAATAACCTGTAGGCTTTAGAGTTTTGTGCATAGCCTTCAAAGACACTTCTTAGTGCCATTGGACCTAAAGTTTAGTCCTTTTTGGATCTGGAACTCTATTGTATACAATGCAAACTCAAACTCTTATTTAAGACAAGTTTGGCTGTCTTCCATTCCAAATTTCATATGGAGATTCTTATCTTTCTTGATGGTATTCTATTATGCAAATGACACGCAGTTAAGAGCGTTTCTCCCGACAAGTTTAAGGGCAATCTAAAATTTAACATCATGAAATTTACTATGTTAGGTAATGTTCTATTCTTTCTTTCAGTCAACCCAATTTGTTGCCGTGTGTATGGGGTTGTTCTTTAATGAACAATTCCGTTCATTTCACAAAAAAAATCCAAAAACTCATTAGAGAAGTATTCACCTCCTCTGTCAAACCTTAGTATTTTTATTGTCTTACTTTTTGATTTTCAACAACATGATAAATTTTGAGTTTAGAATATTTCATCCTTAGTTTTTATTAAATAAACATTAGTATATCTTGACTTGTGATATGTAAACGTTATGAAATACCTATTTTCCCTATTGTTAAAATGTCATTTAATTCACAAATATTGAAATGAACAAGTCCTAAGACTTCATTTATCTTTTCAATAGAGGGAAAAATTTTCTTAGTCATTTTCACTTGTACACAAATTTTCACAATTTTTACCAGAGATGTGATTCTCACATTTAATCAAACCATATATAGACATAAATTTCAAAGATCAAACATTAACATGCGTGAGCCTCATATGCCACAAATAAGGAGAGAAATCAACGATATAAGCAAAACTACTAGTATTATTAATAGTTAGTTTAAACATGTCATCACATGAATATCCTTTCCCTGCAAACATGCCGGTCTTATTAAATATCAGTTTGTCATACTCTAGCACGACCTTAATACCATTCTTACATAATAGATTAGCATATTCTAAATTCTTCCTAATTGTTGGTACACGCAACACATTGCAACGTCAATTTCTTCCCGGATGTGAACTGCATCTTTATGCGTCCTTTTTCCGAACACCTTTCCAAAATTGTCATTTCCCATCAGGACTCCTTCATCGTTATCGAATACTTCATAGGAATCAAATATTTTTTAACATTGTCGTTTCCGAATACCTTTATAAATAATAATATAAAAGTTTTGAACTAACTAACATATTTCATAATAAAAATGTAATGATAAAACTTGTATTTCATAAACATAAATTGAGAATAGCACATTTAACTATTTTTTTTTCTAAAAAATAAAATTTGGATCATTAGTATAAAAAACTTGAACTACTTGTAATGACTACAATTTTTTTTCCTAGAAAAACTATTGTGAAAAAAGTTATACACTTTGAAACGAAGTTCATTTTCATTTTTTAACGTTTAACCCTTATTTTACCAACCTACGGTTCATCTCACCATAATTTTGAATCAGAATAAACAGTTTAACCTGAACAACTTTTTTTATATCTTATTTTATGATATGAAATACCCCAATAAAATGATCAACAAAAGTATAAAAGAAAGCGGATGAAGAACAAAAGCTCAAAAAAGTCAAACAAAAACCGAAACATGAGAAGAAAATGAAGAAATAACAAAACATTGGATGCTTAAAGTTCTATTTTGACTTTGAGAGTACATATATATATATATATTACCATTCCTCATCATCACAACATGGCATTAAAAGTATGCACCTCGGAAAATGCTAAAAACTACTCTAAATGTTCAAGGATGGATAGAGATTTAGGGTTCTTTTGGTATATAGGAGCGAAATATTGTTACACGTTCCGTTTGATAATTCTATAAATTAAGAAGATTAAGATTACGAGAATTAAAAGGGATAAATAATTTACTTAATCATGTTTGTAAGAGAATGAATGAAATTAAAGGGGTTATATTATGAACATTAAGAAAATTAGATTGGGAAAATTCTACAATACTATAAAACTTTGATTACGAGGATTATAAGAATTATTGAGGCTCAAATCTCATTTTTACTCATCTTCCTTATTTCATTTATAAAAAATATTAACACGTAAATTTTTTTTAATTTTACATACAATCATAATCATTTTACCAACCACTCATTTTATGTGTTTTCACACACATTTTCTTAAACAATTTAATCTAAATAATTCTCTTCATCTTCATCTACGTAATCTTATGTTATCAAACGAACACTAAGGGTCCGTTTCACGGGAGTTCATGTCCCAACCAACTATTACAGTCTAGACCATATCCCAACCCGCTATTTATGGCTCGTTTGGAAGCGCTAAAGAATCATTTTCGGTAACGGAATGATTCCGAGCCAATCAAAAATTATGTTTGTGTAGAGATCTTTTAACACATAAAAGTAATCTAATAATTTCCATTTTCTTTTCTTACCCTTATCCGATTTCATTATGTTTTATTTCACCGCTCCAATCAAATGGACACTTAGAGTATATGTATGTTTAATACAAAAAACGGTTTCAAACAAGAGTAAATTTGATCGCTCCAAAACTTGTATAAATATAATTTATATTTTGTATGAAGACATTTTTTATCATAAAATTTTACAAACATATAAACTTATTTATTTACATTATGAATAAATGATATAGTATTACCAATTTATAAAAGAATATAATAGATATATATTAAAGGAAAAGTGAATAAATTAATGTGTGAACCACCGCCCATTCTTGTGTAATATATTTGAATTTATATTTATATATATTATATTAAAGGAGATATTAACGTTTATTTTACTGTCGTTAAGAATTAATGTCACATAAATAGTTTTTAAAAATTAAGACAAAAATAATGATATGATTTTTAATTGAATAGTTCATAACATATAAACGATTAATTTATAAATAATTTGATATAATATATTAAAAAGTAATAGTTCATGAATTATATGAGAATAGTTCAAAGTTTATAAGAGAATAGTGCAGAATTTATAAGATGATAGTTCAAAAAAAATTCAATCGTTTCTGAAAAGAAAAAAAAAAAAAAAGACACGTGTCAGTTGCGCACGCAGTCGCACAACCGTATCGGAAACAATAACCGTACCTGAACATTAATCATCTTTTTAATGTAATTTTTTTTAAAATGTGTTTTTACTTAAAAAATATTATTAAATAAACATCAGGTAATTCTTTGAAAACATAATTTTGAACACTTCACAATTTAGTTTATGAATTATCAACAAAAACTAACAATAATAATATTAAATTTATATAATATTATTTTTAAAAATAATAATATAAAAATACAATGATTCGTGATATCTATAGTACGAAATATATTCCTGTAGTTTGATTTTTGGGGTATTGTAAGGGCCAATGGATTATATTTAATGGGACCCACACACGGTTCTCCACGGATTCTGCGCCCTAATCTATAATTCTGTTTTATTGGTCCTACATAAAATAAATTGCGTAATTTTTAAGGTGGAAACGAAACTAAATTAAATAACATTAATTAGGGCATCTTCACGTCCTCCCGCCATTTTCAGCTCATTTCGCGCCAAACTGCATGGGCCCCACGGATTCTCCCTTCTACTTTCTTACCTAGAATAGTTTATGTAAATTTGGGCTTCTATCCTCTACTTGTACAATATTGCACCCATCAGACAAAACTTATTTAAAAGTAAAACGGTACCCTTACATTTTTAGGTTTCTTCCGTTTTCTATATAGAATGGCCTAAATGATTTAAAGAAAGGCAATAAAAAAACATTTAGGGAATGAAAGAAATGATGTGGATGGAGGAGAAGTCCCTTTGGCTTTGTAGGAAGGAAGGAGGGTTTCCTGATTTGGGAAGATCCATGTGTTTCAGTACTCCTTATTCTGAACCTATCCTAACCCTATACCATCAGATCTCTTTGCAGATGATCAATCCATCAACCCTTTTCGCTCAATTATTGACCTCTATATTCATCATGCCAACTTCATCAACAACAAAATTATTAAAAAAAAAACACCTCTTAATATATCGTGTTATCTATTTCTAAGTGTAGTTGCTCCTCGTCCACATGTATATAGTTAGGATGTAAACCCTAACTTTGGATAATTCGCTCGGCCCGACTCTAAACCGATCATAATGAATCCTAGTGTACTATATATGTTAGGGTCAATCTTCAGTCCAAGCTAAGAAAAAGTCAAGGTTTTAGGTCGATCAGTTTAGAATTAGGTATAATGTTGACGAATTGCTATTGTTATTACAAATTCATTTTGTGATGAAATTGCACTAAACCTACAAGTCTTTACGAGATTCATAGTTTATTCGTGATATTTCTATATATTATGAGTTCCCCGAGAGATATATATCCGACTTTAATACCCTCAAGAGCTCTCAATTTTCTTAATTCACATAATTTCTTTCTAAAACATATCAAATTCAATCAAATATTGAGTGGTTTAATTTACCATCATCAAAGCTTAGGTGGATCTATATCCAAATGGGAAACTAGGGGGTAAATGTAAAAAAATAAAAATAAGATGGAGCATCCAACATTAGATGGGGCACATGCAGTAGGGCAACCTAGTTTTTAGGTCTTAAAATCTCGGTAACAAGGATTTACATATGAATAATGAATGAATGAATGTATACAAGAGAAGGGTGATTAGAATAGTTGGATGGTTTTCAAAGACCAGACAACATACAAAATTCAAGAAAGAGGCTCATGATCGATCGAGCTTAAGCTCTTACGGGTTTCAGCTCCATCAGATCGAGCTTAAACCCATTCGCTAACACTTTTTCTGCGTTGACATCATGCATTTCTAACGCATTTTGTTTTTTTTTCCCAAACTTATCCTCTCAGAATCCATTAAAAAATTAAGTTGATAAACTTAACTGTGCATGCAATATACATATTATTCTAATCTCTACAGTTGTTCTTACTCGATGCTAAAAATTTTATTTAAAAAAAGTGGCCGACAAAATTGTCGATATGAATCACTTGTCCCATACTCATAAAGATTCACTGCATTTACAACTAAAATTTCTTTCTTTTATCTAAGGATTCTACAATATGATCGATATAATCCTACATTATGAATCACTTCTCTTTATTCAAAGAAACATGAAGGATAAAGAAAATGTGAAAGTTGACAAGATGATACTTGACTAGGGTTGTTATATGAGACAAGATATCCGGATTTGTCTCGCGTTTAACTTGTCAAAATTTTGGCTCGAGTTTGTTCATTTTCTAAATGAGTACTCGAATATAAACACATTTTAAAATTCGTATAAAATTTAGGCTTGACTCGTTTATATACCTGAGCTTGAGCATGCCAATGCTCGACTTGTTTGGATAAAGCTCGTTTGGTTAAAATAACACTATATGAACATTATTTTAACCGAGCTACTCGAACTCATGATCGACTTGTCAAAAGTTCGGTTCGAGCTCATTCACCTTTTAAACAAGCCGAATATGAACATTTTTAAAGCTTACATAAAATTTGGGCACAATTTGTTCGACTTAATTATATAACACTCCAATATGTTACGGGGTTATCTCACCATTTTCTCCCTTGCACTAATGATTCATTTTTAGTTTATAACTTTATGAAAAACATATTATTAGTTTGTACAACATGAACTTACTCTAAATTTGAATATACATTATTCTTTTCAATACTTTTACTAATATACAAAAAATATATAGGTAACTTATTTTCATGTATAAGCAATTCGTTTTATTTATTTATTATTAGTGATGACTCTCTTTATACTGAGATGAATGTATAGTGTCTAATTATACTAGTGGTGTATTTATTGGCTTAAAAAATCTAGGGTAATTTTGGTAACTAGGTCTTTTTGAAAAATCATACTAGTAACTAGGCTTTTTAATGTTTTAATTAAGTAAATATACCCCAACCTTTTGTATTTATTCTCAAACTCTACACACTCTTCTCTCAAGGGGTATGTTTACTAAACACAAAACTAAAAAAAGCCTAGTAAACCAAATTGTTTCAAAAATCTTCTGTCGAAAAATGAGTGTTTATTTATTTATATAATTTCGATAACATCGGAACAACTATGTAATCAATGTTATGTAAAAATGTTTAAGAAAATTGTCTAAACAGTACCCATCTTTTGGGCTGACTAAATTTTAGTATCTCATGGTTTAAACTATCAAAACGGTACCTCATTTATTGAGTCCTACCAAAGAGTAGTACCTCGATCAATGTTCGTACGTTAATGGTGTTAAATATCAAGGGAAAAATTGTCCTCCTACCTTAGACATAAACCCTAAGCCCCAAATTTTCTTCACCCCCAAATCTCTCTCTCTCTCCCTCCCTCCCTCCCTCCCTCCCTCCCTCCTATTCAAGCAATTTTAATCAATTCTCCATGTTTGCTTATTTATTATGTTGTCCAACAATCTCTACAAATTCTTCAACCCATTCAAATATGAAGGCAGTGAATTCTTCAACCCTCTCGATCACTCACTCCCATCGTTTGCATCCTACACCAACGCTATGTTTCCCTCCTCTTTCCTTTCTTCACGCAAAAACTCAAGCAGCATAACAACAACCTCACTCGACTTCCTTCTCTCTTTTCCGCCCACTGTCTCATCCCTCTCCTCTTTCCTAACCTTCCTTCATATGCTCCTTGTCTCTCGATCTCTCTTCCTCTCTCACCATCTCCTTCATCCCGTCCCTTTCTCCTTCTCTATCGTCTGTACAACAAGAGACTGGAAGCACCATGCACCTCTACTATGGCGCCATTTTTCACCAGAAAGCTCCTCTCTATTTTTCCAACTTGCCCTCGTCTAGCCTTAAACGCACCCAACTCTTTCTCCCTCGCATCTTCACCCTCTCCCTCATTCGCTCTCTACAACCCATCAACCATCGGAACCCCGTCTCTCTCTCTCTCTCTCTCTCTCTCTCTCCCCCCCCCCTTCGACCATTGCATCTCTCGGCCCCTGCAAGCCCGTTGAAGAACCGATATGTGAATAAAAAGGATAAAAGATACTCTAGAATGGGGGGTTGAATAGAGTATGAGAACTTTTCGCAGAATCAATCTCAAGGCCTTGAAACCAATTTCAAGGGCCTTGATGTCGATCTGAGTTCTTTGTGATACTTTGATTTCAAGGGCTTTGAAACAACTTTCAAGGGCCTTGACTTTGTACTCCTGCAAAAACAAAGTTAGTCACAATAAAACAATATATAGTGCGGAATGTAAAAGATCGACACAAGGATATGTTTACGAAGTTCGGCTCTAATTAGCTTACTCTCCCTCCCAGGGTATAGCCTTAGGATCTAACTATCTATTATCAGCTTCAAAGAGTCCTAGATACAAACTAGAAGAAATCCCCTTCTTCTCTCACTGTAGCCAATGCTACAATTTAGCTTCAACTCTTCACCTTGCTATAATAGCCTAGTTACTTCGCAAAGTAACACACACTCGAGTATAACACTCTTTAGATATACCAATGGAGCTCTCAAGTTTTATCTCTCTCTAGGGGATCAAGCTTTTTAGAGAAAGAGAGAAAGAAAAACTATTTGATCAAATGAATATGTTTTGGATCGCTTGAAGACTATTGATGTTTCCGTGTAAGCTTCTGTAATTGTTCTTCAATCGCCATCTTCATTTATAGCCTTCTATGGAGAGGTCTTCTAGCCGTTGGAAAGATGACCGTTTGAAGATCGCTTTTTGGTTGAGATGAGATAGACAATGTGGATCTTTATCTCCTGAGAACACGTTGATCTCTCGCTCCTTGATCTTCTCATATTTGTTGTAACAGTATTAAATTCCAAAGGAGAGAATCTTCGTGCTTTTCGGTTGAGGATTTTTGTAAGATCTTTAATGGCCGGTTGAGATCTTCACTCGATCATATCTTCTTGTTTGAGCAAATCCCTCGTAGAAGATCTTCTTAGTGATTTGAAATATTTTTAACGTGCGGCCTTGACTTCTTTGTTCCCTTGGAATTTTTTCAAGGCCTTCGTCGTTTGAACACTCTAAACTCCTTGTCTTTCAAGGTCTTCCAAGGTCTCTTGAAGTCTTTTGCAAAATCTGCACTTTATTTAATCCAAACCACCAAACCAAACCAAGCAACTCGATATATAATCAATAAATTGTTAGTGTATCAAACTACTTCATTTGTGTTTAAGTTTTTCATCATCAACACCTGTATAACTTTATAATCAAGGTGAAAATTTCAATCTCCCCCTTGATGGAAGACAACACAAATGTTTTTCGTACCTGCAATTGTAAGGTTAGCGATGCATATATGAATATCAAACTTAAAATGCATAATACAGAATATCGAATGTCGGATCACATTCATTTCTCCCCCTTTGTCTTTTAACAAGGGAGTAAAATAGTTAAAGCACGGGAGTTTTAAAGCATTACAACCCAAAGAAAAGAGTATTTCCACAAAACCACAAAAACAATTAAGTTTTTCAAAAGCAAGCCTTCGATATCAGAATCAAGGGCCTTGACAGTCATGGACATCCTAAGAACTTCATTCTTTATACCACCTGTATGAGCTCCCTTTCCCAAAATTCTCCTTCAAACACACTTTCCTCCAACGATTTTAAGCACGTACGAGGTCAAGTTCTTCGGGGGAAAGGTCTATTCGCCTCTGATCAGAATTCTTGTCATATTTCTTGACTACTCCAAATTCTTCAATATTCAGAATGTCTGGATCCTCAGACAATGGTTGGCGAATAGGACGGTCTTTGACAATCTTATGGCATTGTGTCATGACTTGTTCAGCATCCTTTGTGGTAGCTTGCCCATCTTCTTTTGTTAAGGGCTTGATGTTATTGGCAGCTGTAAGAGAAAGAGAGTTGACATGAAACATTTGATTAATTTTTTAATTTAGAATACCCAGTAGATCTTTTGTTTCGTCCAGCCGGTCAGTCACTGTTGATCGGAAGAAAACAAGATCGGTTCTCAAAGAGTCCATTGCTCTCTCTACTACTTCTAGACGTTGTACCGTGGTATAATTCCATGTTGGTTTCTCCTTTAGAACCCATATTGTTCTATAGTCAACCTATGTTCTCTTAATCCCTATATTGTCAAAGAACTTCTCATCCAATTCTCCACACACAATATGTTCCACTTCATCAAAATAATCAATCGAAAAATGTTGAAAGATTTTTTGGAGCAAATTTCCATATGGCAAGTGACAATCACTGGGAGAATTTATAACATTGACCATATAAGACATAATAATTTCTGGAAGATTAACTTTTAGCCCATTCAGCACATGATATACAAACGCAAGTAATGTATTTGTCACCAGATCTCTGTTGTTAATCCTTGGTACCACACATCTAACCAAAATAGCACAAATAATTCTGCCTTCGAGAGTTAGACAAGTAGTAGTGGGTTGTGGTAAGGCATTGGGTAGAAGAAACTGTTCTTTGGCCAATTGAATGGTTCTAGTAGGGGTAGGGTGATTAAATACATCATAGCGATGAAGACCAAAGATATCAGCAATAATATCAGTAGTAATGGTGATTTTCTTACCTTTGACAACCGAGTCCAAAATCCATTATCCCCTTTCTCTTTGGGCAGTTAAGTTGATGTAGAACAACTTGGTTAATTTGGGGAAGGAGACATGTCCTGGGTTGAGCAGTATCCAGATAGAGCTTGCTTGAAACACTTCAAGCCCAGGTAAGGAAAAGCATGTGAATAGTTCTCTATCGACAAGTTCATACATGCATTCATGTCGTTCGTCGAACTCAGTCAACCATTTCTTGACGGCTATTTGACTTCCAAACCAGTGTGAGGAAAGGCCCGTCTTGGCAGAAATTTCAGTATCATTAATATGAGTTGTAGCACTGGAGCTTGAATCTGACCCTGAGCTTGAGTCAGAGTCTGATTCGGAGGAGATCTGAACCACTCTTTGTCGCTTGGGGGCCGATGATGTGGCCTCATCAACTGAAGATCTCTTGGATGTCGTGAAAATTTTTGAGAGAAAGAGGAAGCGGGTTTGTGAAAAATGAAAGAGTAAAGCACATAGTTTGCAAAGAGAATATGAAGCGGAAGAGATAAAGAAAGAAAAGAAGTGGTATTTAAGGGAAGAAGTCACATCAATGTAAGATCACTAAGATATTGAGAAACTCAAAATCTTGGGAGAATCATTGTTGATTAAATTTCTTTCCATAAATTTTGGTAACCACTTTTCAAAATTCTTTGAATTTGAAAATAAAGCATTTTGAAATTCCTTTTAAAGAAAACTCTTAAAAAATTTAGGAATTTGCATATCCAAAAGATATGAATTCCTAATTGATCCGTATTGTAATTTACCCTTTGAAACGTGTTTTAAGGCCCTTGAATTGCCTTTCAAGGCCCTTGAAAACAATAATTGGGCTGCATACGTTGGAACAAATAGAATGATTTACTCCCCATACGTTAATGCTTCCTTGTTCAACATACCAAGCTCCAGCCTAATAAAATTAAATTGTTCCTCAGGAAGAGGCTTGGTAAAGAAATCTGCAAGCTGCAAGTTAGTAGATATAAAAGAGATCGAAACATCATCTTTCTCAACATGATCACGTATAAAGTGATGTCTTACATCAATATGCTTAGTTCTTGAATGTTGCACAGGATTTTTGGTTATAGAAATAGCACTAGTATTATGACATTTCATAGGAATACCTTTCAAATCAAAGTCAAGATCACAAAGTTGTTGAGCAATCCATAGAATTTGTGCACAACAGGCTCCCACAGCTATATATTCAAATTCGGTTGTGGATAGAGCGACAAAATTTTGCTTCTTGGAGTGTCGACTGATTAGGGATGACCCTAAGAATTGACAACATCCAAAAGTGCTTTTTCTATCAACCTTATAACTTGCAAAGTCTGCATCTGAATAGCCAACAAGGTGAAACGAGCTTTGACGTGGGTACCATAACCCTAGATCCTTAGTGCCATTGATATACCGAAAAATTATCAAGTGTGACTCTTTAGGAACAGCTTGAAATCTTGCACACATGCACACGCTAAACATAATGTCAGGTCGACTAGCAGTTAAATACAACAATGAACCGATCATACCTCGATACTCCTTTTGTACTACACTTTTTCCGTCCTTGTCATGGTCAAGTGAAAGTGTTGAACTCATAGGACTCTTTGCGAGCTTAGATTGATCCATTTTGTACTTCTTAAGCAAGTCCTTAGTATACTTGCCTTGATTAAGAAAAATTCATTTCTTTGCTTGTGTAACTTGAAGTCCAAGAAAGAAATTTAGCTCACCCATCAAGCTCATTTCAAATTCCCTGCACATAATATCCAAAAATTCCTTGCAAAGGGAATCATTAGCAGCACCGAATAATATATCATCAACATAGATTTGTACTACTAATATATATTTGCCTCTGGTTTTGAGATATAAAGTTTTATCAATCAAACCTCTTTTGAATTTGTTTTCAAGAAGATATTTGGACAATCTTTCATACCAAGCTCGAGGAGCTTGCTTAAGACCATAAAGAGCTTTGCCCAATTTAAAAACGTGATCCAGAAATTCATCATTTTCAAAACCAAGAGGTTGAGCAACGTAGACTTATTTTTCTAAGAAACCGTTTAGAAAAGCACATGTTACATCCATTTGAAAAAGTTTTATGCTCATAAGAGATGCAAATGCAAGTAGCATACGTATGACTTCTAACCTGGCAACCGGAGCAAAAGTCTCCTCATAATCAATACATTCTTCTTGGTTATAGCCTTGTGCTACAAGTCGTGCTTTATTTCGAATAACTTTGCCACTTTCATCCAACTTATTTCGAAAGACTCATTTCGTGCCGATGACAAATTGGTGCTTTGGTCTTGAAGTAAGAGTCCAAACCTTATTTCTCTCAAACTCATTTAGTTCGTTTTGTATGGCAATGATCCAATCGGGTTCTTGAAGAGCTTGAACATAATTCTTTGGCTCGATAAGAGACACAAACGCGGTGAAAGCACATAAATTGTTCACTTTAGATCGAGTCTTAACTCTAGCGTTTGGATCTGAGATCACATTCTCTTGTGGATGGTATGAAGAGTGTTGAAATTTTCTTCGTTTGTAAGATGGAGCAGATCCTAAAGGTTGAGCCTCATATGCTTGACTAGATTCAGGTACCGTTGATATATTGTCCTTGGATCCTATCTCAAGGCCTTGAAGTTGAGTTTCAAGCCCTTGAAACGGATTTCTGACATCGTAGTTTTCTATTTCAAGGTCTTGAAAGTGTGTTTCAAAGTCTTGAGGGTTTTCTTCGGTATCTTGAATCTTTTCTTCCATATTCTTTTCTTGATCTTTAGGATCTTCATCTTCATCCGAATTGTGATCTTCTCGTTGATTCAGATTTAGATCTGCAAAACTCTCACTCAAAGTATCATCATTGCTTTCATCAAAAATAACATGGATACTTTCCTCAACAATTTTGGTACGTTTGTTATAGACACGATAGACTTTACTACTAGAAGCATATCCAATGAATATTGCTTCATCACTACGTGCATCAAATTTCCCAAGGTTGTCTTTTCCATTATTCTGAACAAAACGAGTGCATCCAAAGGGTTTGAAATATGAAATATTTGGTTTCCTTCCTTTAAAGAGTTCATAAGGAGTCTTTTTCAAAATAGGGTGAATTAAACATCTATTCAAAATATAATTTGCATTGTTTACTTTTTCAGCCCAAAACTTTTTTAGCAAACTATTTTCTAAAAGCATCGTCCTAGACATATCCTCAAGAGTGCGGTTCTTATGTTCCACAACTCCATTCTGTTGAGGAGTTCTATGAGCTGAAAAGTTATGTGAAATACCATATTTTGCACAAAACAAATCAAACTTTAGTTGATCAAATTCTCTACCATGATCACTTCTTATAGAAACGATTGATAGGTTTTTCAAAGTTTGTAACTCCTTACATAATTTTGAAAACTCAAATAATGCTTCAGATTTTTCTCGTAGGAAAGAAAACCATGTGAAACGAGAGAAATCATCCACAATAACAATGATATACTACTTGCCTCTGGGATATTTGACACGCATAGGTCCACAAAGATCCATATGTAAGAGTTCAATGGGTCGAGAAGAACTTACAACTTTCTTAGGTTTGAATGAACCTCTTGTTTGTTTACCTTGTGTACAAGCCTTACATAGTTCATCTACCTTGAAATTTAGGTTTGGCAAACCACGTACCAAATCTTTTGTAAGTAGCTTCTGCATTGTGTGCATGCTTACGTGATCAAGTCTTTTATGCCAAAGCCTTGGATCATCAGTCAAGGCCTTTAGACATTTTATCTTAGTTCCTAAAACTTGGTTAGTACTCATAGAATAAACATTGTTACATCTAGGAGCACTAAGCACAACTTCACTTATCTTTTTGTCTTGAACTTCACATTTTTCTGAATCAAACAATATTTTGTTGCCTTTATCACATATTTAAGAGATGCTAAGTAGATTATACTTCAAACCGTCAACCAAATATACATCATCAATGAAGTTAGATGAATTATAACATATTTTACCAATGCCAATAATGTCACACTTTCCTTTATCACCAAACATTATGGTTCCAGATGATTGCTTCTTTAAATTTGAGAATAAATAGCTTTTTCCACTCATGTTTCTTGAACAACCACTATCTAATATCCATTTATGCTCCTTTACCTTGGTGATATCCTGCAAAACATCAAACATCAATCTTTCCAGATTGACCAAATGGCATATTTTGGTCCATATTCAGGTTTGATCATGTTTGGTGGTCTAGTACCTTTAGGAACCCAGATTTGTTTGTTTTGTTTCCTTAAACATAGAGGATAGGTGTTTCTAATAATATAAGGATCATTTCTTCTATATGGACATGTAGATTTAACATGACCCTTTTTACAACAGTAAAAGCAAGTAGACATATGAATACTTGTTTTGGCTTTGACAAAAGTGGTAGTTGGTTTTCTAGGAAAGCTCCTATGATAACCTATACCATTTTTGTTAAGAGAGGATTGTTGTTCACCCATCATTCTTTCAAGATTAGCTTTTGAACGAGTAAACTTAACAAGTGCAGCCTTCTGGTCTTGGCACGTCAAAATTAGATCAACTTTCTCTTTATCTAGATCGATATAGTTTCGATGAAGAGAGGAGAGGTTGTCCTTGAGAATCGCATTTTCCGATTCCAAGGCCTTGATATTGTCATCAAGGTCCACCTTTTCTGTGTTAAGATTTTCAATTTCCAGAGACATCTCACTTAGTTGTTTTTCTTGTTCAAGAAGCTTTTCTTTTAAAGAATTTATCCTTATTCTATGTTCCTTGTCACATATAATAATATCTTTAAGGAATTGTTTCAAGTCAGATTAAGGTTGAGACATAATTGTACTTACCACATTGTCAACATATAGATTTGAATCTTCTTCATGATCGGCCATGAGACACAAGTTTGCTTGTTCTTTTTTGTCTTCTGATTCATTTGAGGATTCTGAATCACTCCATGAAGCTACCATAGCTTTCTTCTTTCGATCATTTTTCTTGACGTTGGTCCTCTTCTTTTATGGACAATCCTTCACAAGATGATCTATTTCACCACATTCAAAACAAGTCAGCACTCTAGTTTTCTTGTTAGAGTTAGAAAACTTACCTCGGCATTTTGATGTTCGTGGATATTCTCTATTGATTGCATATTGTTTCTTTATCTTGAGAATTCTTGCGAGACCCTTAGAAATCATGAAAATTGCATCTTCTTCATCATCATCATCACTATCTTCCTCGTCTTATGGAAATTCATCCTTTCTTGATTTTAATGTCAAATTCTTAGTGTTGGATGGGAGCTCTCCATCTTCTTCACCAAGAACCATTTCATGTGTGACGAGTTTTCCAAGGAGGTCATCAAGAGGAAGAGTTGAGAGATTTTGAGCTTCTTCGATGACAGTCATCTTTGGTCCCCACTTGGCTTTAGGTAAGCTCCTTAGAACTTTCCTAACTTTTTCTTCATTTGTGAGGACTTTTCCTAGTGAGTCCAAGTTGTTCACGATCTCAATGAATCTTGTGAACATTTCCTTGACTGATTCATTTGGATTCATCTTGAATAGCTCGTATTGTCTGAGGAAGATGCTAATCTTTGTTTCCTTGACTTGACTTGTTCCTTCGTAAGTGACAAAGAGTTTGTCCCATATTTCCTTTGGACTCTTGCATGATGAGATGCGGTTGAATTCGTTGGCATCTAATCCGCAGTGGAGTAGGTTCATTGCTTTATAGTTCTTTGACACATTGTCCAAGTCAGCTTGTGTGAAGTCAGCTTCCTTCTTTGGGGCTTGGACACCTTCAACCGTTGTAGTTGGGACTTTGGGGCCATTCTGAATAATTCTCCAGAGTTCCATGTCCTGATCAATAATGAACATACGCATGAGTGCTCTCCAATGGGCAAAGTTGTTGCCACAGAAGAGTGGTGGTCGAGATGAGGATCTTCCTTGAGCAAATCCTCCATCACCTACAAGATTCATGATTAGTCTCACTGATGGTTAAATCAATATATGTGATTCTAGCTCTGATACCAATTGAAGAACCGATAGGTGAATAAAAAGGATAAAAGATACTCTAGAAGGGGGTTGAATAGAGTATGAGAACTTTTCGCAAAACTAATCTCAAGGCCTTGAAACCAATTTCAAAGGCCTTGATGTCGATCTGAGTTCTTTGTGATACTTTGATTTCAAGGGCTTTGAATTAACTTTCAAGGACCTTGACTTTGTACTCCTGCAAAACAAAGTTAGTCACAATAAAACAATATATAGTGCGGAATGTAAAAGATTGATACAAGGATATGTTTACAAAGTTCGGCTCTAAATAGCCTACTCTTTGTCCCAGGGTATAGCCTTAGGATCTAACTATCTATTATCAGCTTCAAAGAGTCCTAGATACAAACTAGAAGAAATCCTCTTCTTCTCTCACTGTAGTCAATGCTACGATCTAGCTCAAACTCTTCACCTTGCTATAATAGCCTAGTTACTTCGCAGAGTAACACACACTCGAGTAAAACACTCTTTAGATATACCAATGGAGCTCTCAAGTTTTATCTCTCTCTAGGGGATCAAGCTTTTTAGAGAAAGAGAGAAAGAAAAACTATTTGATCGAATGAAGATGTTTTGGATCGCTTGAAAACTATTGATGTTTCCGTGTAAGCTTCTGTAATTGTTCTTCAATCGCCATCTTCATTTATAGCCTTCTATTGAGAGGTCTTCTAGTCGTTGGAAAGATGACCGTTTGAAGATCACTCATCTTCTCCATGAAGATCGCTTCTTGGTTGAGATGAGATAGACGTTGTGGATCTTCATCTCCTAAGAACATGTTGATCTCTCGCTCATTGATCTTCTCGTATTTATTGTAACAATATTAAATTCCAGAGGAGATAATCTTCGTGCTATTCGGTTGAGGATCTTTGTAAGATCTTTAATGGCCGGTTGCAATCTTCACTTGATCATATCTTCTTGTTTGAGCAAATCTCTCGTAGAAGATCTTCTTAGTGATTTGAAATCTTTTTAACGTGCGGCCTTGACTTCTTTGTTCCCTTGGAATTCATTTCAAGGTCTTCGTCATTTGAACACTCTAAACTCCTTGTCTTTCAAGGTCTTCATAGGTCCTTTGAAGTCTCTTGCAAAACGTGCACTTTATTTAATCCAAACCACCAAACCAAACCAAGCAACTCGATATATAATCAATAAATTGTTAGTGTATCAAACTACTTCATTTGTGTTTAAGTCTTCCATCATCAACACATGTATAAATTTATAATCAAGGTGGAGTTTTCACCTGTCTTCGCCTCGATCTCCTCCGAGCTTTTCCTTTCATCTCAAGCCTTTGTCCAACCTCGCCACCAGCAACCATCACCGCCGTTCAATAAAAGAGCTTTGTGATTGTTGGTGTTGTCGTGCACTTGACAAAGACAAGCAAAAACAAAAAGAATAACCAAAGTGGAGTTCTAATTAGGGATTTAATCGAACCCATTTAACAAGCTAACAACATGAGTCTCTTGATAATACATGTGGCAAATAAAATTGCTTCAAAAACAAGAAGAATAACCAAATCCGGTTTCTCTTGAAGAATCCGCAGAGAATAAGTAAACCTGGAGAATTGATTAGAAATTCCTAAACATATAAGAGAGGACAAAAATTGGGGCTTATGGTTTATGTCTAAGGTAGGAGGACAGTTTTTCCTCTGATATTTAACACCGTTAACGTGTGAACAGTGATCGAGATACTACTCTTTGGTCAGGCTCAGTAGGTGAGGTACCGTTCTGATAGTTTAAACGATGAGGTACTAAAGTTTAGTCAGCCCAAAAGATAGGAACTGTTTAGACAATTTTCACAAATATAATGATTATGTTCAATTGTATAGAGTTATTTTATGTATTTTTATTTCGTGTTAAATTGAAAAATCCCTCTAATCAACTTTTCTAAAAAATACTATGATTTTGTCCGAATTTATTATACTATGTTATTTTTTGTAAATTCTTTACTAGGTATTAGTTTCTGTAAGATTTTCTCTAGTTAACTACTTTACAATCTAAAAAAACTCGTTACTTTATCCACATTCATTGTATTTTGTTATTTTGTGTAATTATTTTGATCTGTTTATTTGTATATGTTCTGATTCGTGTAAATATTATTTAATCTACATAAACTTAATTTAAATGAACAATACATCTAAAAATACACGCACATACTTATACTTACAATAATTATGTACATTGAATTACATAATCTACACATGCTTGATCATAACCTAAAAAACATTTAAAATACACATCCATATCATATATATATATATATATATATATATATATATATATATATATATATATACTAATATTTTCACGAAATTAAACTTTAATGGCACGAAACATATAAAAATATCAAAATGACTCACACTCAAATTATTGAATCTATATATGTTATAAAAGAATAAATTACATGAATTAGTTAATTTCGTTGATTACATGACACAAAAAATTCTCATGTACATTAAATAAAAAAGAACAAACAAATGCGAATTACACAAATTTATTTAATTATTCAAATAAAATTAATTTCAATGTAAATAAATTTAGCTACACAACTAATTTTTAATCTTGAGTACGATAAATATCAACTACACAATTAGACCCAATTAGACCCAATTAGACCCAATTCAAAATAGAACAAAATAAATCACAAGATACAACTTATTTTTAAAAAATAAATAAAATAATAAGATATAACTCGTAACTTTGATAAAAGGGTGGGTGTGAGGACCGTGAGGTAATATTTTTTGGGTAGGGTAAAAGTTAATAAAAAAAATATTTTCGAACCAAAAAAAATATCTTTTAACCCTACATACAGATATATGTCGATTGGATATTTTTTACGGATTTTTACTTTTGAATAATTATTATTTTTTATTTGCATAAATATCTTAAATATATGTATTAACTCACTACAAAATTAAATATTTACATGAGATAAAAAAATTTAGAGTTTAATTTATCAAATCAAACTTAAAGACACATAAATCTTCCAATTTACTCTTATTTTTATTTGAAAATAGTTATATAGATTAGGGCTAGGCATAAGACGGAACGGATTGAGGTTGTCTCAAGTCCCATCCCGACTATTATATAAGAGACGGGATCTAGATGGGCCTTTTGCTTTTAGACTAAAAACCATCGGTCCCTATCTCGGCTGGGACCGAAACGGGACCAATTTCGCATGTACTATGTATAATTTATTTTTGATTTAAAATTAACAATTTATGCAGACAAATTTTTATTAATATCATGTTTAAAATGAGATACATCAAAATAAAATCCTGCAAGAGACTTTTAAAAACTTAATTAACTTGTCTAAAGTCTGAATATCAAAAACAAAACTTAAGAACAATTAAAATTACACAATAATCACTCATCCATATGCAACGGAATTCACTTTTACAAAGATGAATGTGGACAATTATATTTGCTTAAAACGGTGATGTAATGTTGCACAAGTAACAAATAGAAATAATTGTGTTACAGTATACTTGCTATATAGATAACAAAATAAAGATAAAAAAACTATAACAATTTAAATAGTTTACACCTTGTTCAACGTTATAATACAATTTCGTGTTTCAATTGTTGGCTTATCGTCATTCTCAAAAATCCCGACAAACTACATATTATTAATTTTATAATTTTCAGTTTACTATTTGTCATTTAGTCATAAATATTTGTTTTATTTTTAAAATTTTAATATATATATATATATATAATATGTTTTATGGAACGAAATGGACCTAGCGAGATGAAAAAAATAAGATCCATATTTTGTCTCTCAAACTCTTTGGTGTTACGGGACAAAATTTATATTTTTTTTGATGAGAACGGATCGAAATTTGTGAGATTTAAACCCAACATTAAAGGAAATACTAGTGGACAGTTGAGACGTGAAGTTAGACTTGAAATATGAACTCCCGTGAAACCTTATTCGATCATTAGTTCCCTTAGGCATGCAAGTTTTCGATTTGCACCCCAATTTTGATATGCCAAAGAACTTAGGAGGTAACACCTTGCACTTGCAGTGAAGGTCTAACAAGTGCCTAATTTTTACGGGGTTTTCAGTTTTTTAGTTAATGGATAACATTATAGAGCGCAAACTTCAATCTTATCCTCAATGTTTGGTGGATACTTTTGCTGCTTTCACTTTTATGTGTTTCCCATAACTTCAACTATTTACGACATATAAAAATTTGTTGTACATTGAGGAGACGATATGCTCCAACAAGAATCCCATCTTATTAGCCCATTAGAGCTTTGAGCTTTGACTATACCCACAAACTTCCACTCACAACCGAGCCCAAAATCTGCCCACATCCACAACAAAGAAAGGGATTCCATTTCCAACTTGTGACCTGAATATATATTTATCAGCTCAACAGCTCAACAGCTAACAGGTTTCTTTCTCCATTATTCACTTATTTTTGTACATACCCAACAACCTACTTACTGCTCCTTGAAAAGCTCACGTCCGATTATCATTCTTCTGATTTCGCTTGTGCCGGCCCCGATCTCGTATAACTTGGCATCTCGGAGAAAACGACCAGTTGGGTACTCGTTAACGTATCCATTTCCGCCTAAGCATTGTATAGCCTTCAAGAATAGATTCAAGTTAGTCCTGAACTAAAAATGGCAGCACTTCTCATAAATGGAGCCAGAAATTGTTGTTACCTGAAGAGCAACTTGGGTTGCTCGTTCTGCAGCACAAAGGATTACTCCTGCACAGTCCTGCACAAGATAGATTATGATACTTACCCAAGCAAAACATATATACTACTGGAAACAATGAATTCTAATATTCAAGGTTTCAATTATAACAAGATTTGCTACCAATATTAGAATTCTCAAAAAAGAAATCCAAAAAGATTACGAATTAGCCACTTTGATTTGTTAGCTAAACAGTTCAACATCAAGTTCAGCTTTTATCATCATTGATCAAAGGTAGTGATATCAGTTCAACTACTAGAGCTTCCTACTGTTTAAATTGCTAGACAAAAGAAAGTTGCAAACCAAGTACTAGAGATTAGAATGAGCACCTTTGGATCAACTTTTCCATTGTCACAGTCTTTTGCAACAGCGTATACATATGACCTGAGAAGAACAGACAGAAGGATAAGAGTCCAACACTTTTAGAGAAACGGTAGGATAGGATAGGTGGGTAACCTTGACGACTGAAGTGCAGTATATATATCAGCCATCTTTCCCTGCATTAGTACATCAAATCACCCTATCAGGATTTATGGGGAATAAGACAAACAAAACTGTAGAGCATTAGGGCTAGTTAAAGACTTGTATAAACTGGAATTCCCCGATTGGACGACCAAACTGTTCTCTCTGTTTAACATAAGGAAGAACAACATCAAGGCAAGCCTGCATAATGCCAAGTGGTCCTCCTGCCAAAACAAGTCTCTCCAAGTCGAGTCCCGACATCATAACATATACTCCTGCATAAAGAGAATTATATCTCATTCAGCAATGAACACTATTGCTTATACATCAATCAATAGGTCCGTGCCATATACTTCTTCTTGTTACCTTTCCCTTCTTTCCCAAGAACGTTTTCCTCAGGAACAAAGCAATTCTCAAAGACAAGCTCACACCTGCAAAGTTTTTTGTCATTGATTGCTTAAGCATATATAGAGATGTCACAAGTTGTTCCAAATAACATGCTTCACATAAATAATAATAATAGATAGAAGACATACGTATCGCTTCCTCGCATCCCCAATTTGTCTAGTTTTTGGGCAGTGCTGAATCTGGAATTCAAAGTAGAGAAATGAGGCAAACCAAATATATCCTCTAGTCATAGGTGAATGTCTTAGATTTTGTAAACTTCTGTATACAGCTGAATGCTAGGAACATTCATATATATCTTATGAGATAAATGAATACAACTAAGTTTCTTCCATCCAACACCAAATAAAATTACCACAAACCAAGCAATCCTTGAGAAACATTGCATGCAAATAGATTAGTAACCTACCCAGGCATTCCTTTTTCGATGATAAATGCTGTGATTCCTTTTGAATGTGCCTTAAGGTCTGTTTTTGCGTAAACAACCTGTTACAACATTATCATAACGAGATCAGCACATGTGCCATTTGATATATCTTATAGACAAATTTGTGGAGTACAGCACGGTATATCAGGTTTGGGGTTTGGGACTATTAATTCATCATTAATTACCAGTGTCTCAGCAACTGGACCATTAGTACACCACATTTTGTTCCCATTCAGAATATAGCCACCCTCAACACGATCAGCTTTGCATTTCATACTGACTACATCTGAACCGGCTGAAGGGAAAAAAAAATAATCAAAGGACGTGATTAAATACATTTAAAAGGAAAATTCCTGGTCAAAGGCAAATCAGTAATGAATATGCTTGTTTTAACCGTACAATTTGGTTCACTCATGGCTAAAGCACCAACATGGTCCCCGCTGATTAGCTGCATACAAACACACCCTTTAGTGGTGAATACAAACAACAAAACCTAATTTCTAAGAATCCATTGTGTAAAACATAGAAAAACATGATGTATATTGGCATCAAGCATATTGTAGCATTAACAAAAACGATATAAGAAGCATATTGTCGCATTGAAACCCGGTATTCCCTGCTGTTAGTGAAAACTTCAGAGATCACTGGAGGGCCAAATTAATAAAATTTCCCCGATGTTACTGAAATCTTGTACCATTTCCTAGTGAACTACAAGTGGGCACTTATATTCCTGAATCTTTTCATATAATACATGCAGTAGAATAAAAAACTATCAGTAATAAGGGATATAGTAAACTGTTTATGTATTTTGAAACCAGTAATGAGTAACAGAATTTGTTATGAAAGGAACCTTAGGCAAATATTTCTCCTTCTGAGCAGCATTTCCATTCCTGACCTACAAAATCATCAAAACCGTATTATAATCATCATCATGCACAGTCACAAAATTAATATTGCAGTTCAAAACACGAAGGGTATATATAAAATACCAGCTGATTTATGCACAGGTTAGAGTGAGCTCCATATGATAGGGCCACAGATCCCGAAGCACGACTTAGCTCCTCCATTGCGATGCAGTGATAAAGATAACCAAGCCCAAGACCGCCATATTCCTCTAGAGCATAACAACAGATTGTTTAAATTCCAAGAGTCAAAACCACTTAGGGCCCGTTTGGTTCCAACTCCGGAAACGGAAACGGAATGGAAACGAGTTTAGTCCATATGTATACTATTATTCATGAAATTTTATGGAATCATTCCTTGTGGGTTTAAGTAATTGTAGTAAAATTTGATTAGCGTTGATACCCTATAGGGAAACAAAATGGGGAAACAACTACATTTTACATGCAACCCCAAGTAATGATTCCAAAAAATATTCATGAATAAGGTAAGCATATGGACTAGATTCATTTCCATTCCGTTTCCGTTTCCGGACTTCTAACCAAACGGGGTTAATCTATACCTAGAAACTGAAATGAGCAAAAATATGGAAGCTATGGATCCATAAAAACAGAATTTCAGGCCACCACAAAACTTAATTATGACGGAGCCTCTATCCATGAACAGTCTATTATCCAAGCATTTTCATTTCGGCAAAGCTGAATATATACTACTACAAATTTCTCAAGTTTTCAAAGGATTCCCACACAACACGATAGCAATTTTACCAGGGCAAGAACACTTATATTCTCCAAATTTAATGTAAATTCTAGAGTACAATTACTTCTAGGAAACAGGATGGGAACACACCTGGTGCAGTAATACCATGTAGGTTAAAGTCACCCATGAGTTTCCATAAGTTCACTTCCTGAAACCATCAAATGTTTCATGAGTGTGACCGAAGGGAAGTCTGTAAGAGAATATCAAGAAGATAAGCAAAAGAAATGTGCAGCACACAACCTTTGGGAAATAGTTTGTTCTATCAATTTCAGCTGCATGAGGAGCTATATTTTCTTGAGCAAATTGAGATACACTTTCTTTGAACTGCAAACAGAAACACAAATGATAGACATTGAAAAAATTCAAAAAGAGATTTAGAGGAAACCATTTAGGGATAAAGCTTCAGCAAAATCGCACTAACATGTGTCCAAACCGAAGTCCGTGAAGATTAATGAGTTATCAATCAGATAATTGAAGTCCGTTCAGATAAATAAGTTCAGAAATCAATCTAAACATTTTATAATCATCCTATACTTAATCAGAGATTATCGAATCAGACATCCATATTTGTAAAATGCTCTTTGGAGAAGTAAAGGAAGGAGAAAGCATAGCTCCAAGTACCATCCATTCCTGTAGAAGAATGAAACCTCACAAATTCAAAGTGGCTCCATTTGAGCGGTTAAGCAAAACTGTGTCCAAGTATGTTTGTCATAAGAAACATACTTTACACAGTTATGGATCATTATCATGCAACATTAGTTACCCCCTCTAATGGCTACCGTATATGCTTATTAACACAACTTCGCTGGTTCACTGTAATTTGGTTGGAATAACTTGGATCTTCTTGACTGCGTTGACTTGGAAAAACAAAATCGCCAAATGCCAATAGCTCAACAACCAACACAATCGAGTAATGTTCAATTGCTCGCAAAATACAATTACTGGATTCATTTTCGCATCAAACAAGGAAACGGAAGACCAAAAACAAAAGTACGCATCATATATCAGGTGGCAACAGAGATCGGAAAAAACCCTATAAGAGGAGGTGAGGGAGTACCTGCAATTGGGTATCATCTAAGAGAAGTGAGGTAGAGAAGGAAGCAGCGCAGCGGGGATTCCTGGTGAGAAGCGCAGAAGCTAATAACTTCCTCGATGCAAACAATCTCTGCATCTTCTCCTTTCTTACTGGGTAACCGTAGAGGATGGCTGTTCGTATATAGACGATAGAACATCAAAGTTCTGCCCCAGCAATGAATCTAATAGACACTCTTAAATCCGGTAAGAAGATATGATTATGTTGATACTTGATACAAATCTAACGAATTTTATAAATGTTTGTGATGCCTAAAAGATGGTGTAAAAGAAGAAGATCGGGGCTACACGTCAGGAAAGATCAGATCTTTTTTTACCAGTTATCGGATAATCTTTAGTTTGTACTTGTTTATAATACTTTAATGCTGGATGATATGACACTAGATCTAAATGATTAAGACCCACCGCAACAGGATTGGAATGAATTTCGTTGATTAAAAACAATTAAACAGCTTTCGATTGCTGTTTAATTGTTTCGTACGTGCTTAGTATTTGACTAAATTTTAAACCAATTTTGAGTAGGCTGGTATGAAATTATCATGTTTTCGAACCATAGCCGCAACATTTTCTGCAATAGGGCTGTTCATTGGTTTAGACTCAAGCTCGAATCCGATTTTCTAACATGCAAGTTTTCGATTGCTGTGAATCTGTTCCAATACTATATCGACATTGAATTGAAATTTGGTTTACAAATCACTTGACCTAGAATGACATATGCAAAAATGACAAAAGAAGTTGTTGCAAATGGTGAACAAGGGGCATTCTGTCCCTCTACATCATATCATATACTGGTTTGTGCTCCTTTTAAACGTTGAGCCATCATCCCAGTTGCACAAAAATGACATCCTCTTATACATAAAGATAATGAGGATAATGTGCAAAAACCAAATCAAATGAATCATAACTTCAACTCTGTGAAATCCTTAAAACAAAAAAATAAACCCATTAGAAGCAAACATCAAGAGCCATTTGCACTAGAGACCACTGCCTTCATCAGGGTAAACCTTGTTGACACGAGACGCACTCGCTTCTTCTGGATTTGCTGATAGGAAGCTGAGAGCAGTCACCACATCACTCATCAATGGCCGAGCTGTTTCTTCTTCTTGCAGACACATGGATGCAATAGCAACAACTTGATTCAGACTCTTCACCGGAAACTGCCCACCGAGTCTTGTATCTGCTAGATCCGGAAACCGCTTTGGCTCCCTGAACACCGGTTGTGCCTGGTGGATAACCATAATCTCATCTCATTACTCATTTTCAATTTTCTGAGTTATAAAAAAGAATCAGAATCTTACCCAAACAACAAGATTCTGTTCTTCAGTTGGTTTTGTGGTGTCAATGACTCTTCGGCCAGTAATCAACTCCAACATAACAACTCCAAAGCTATACACATCCGACTTCACAGTCAAATGTCCGGTTTTCTGATACTCTGGTGCACAATAGCCATCTCTTCCCATCCCTCTTGAAGGAGCATTTGTTTTGTCGCCGAGTGGTCCAAGCTTTGCCAACCCGAAATCAGACAGCTTAGCATTAAAATGCTCATCTAACAAGATGTTTGAGGATTTGAGATCGCGGTAAATGATAGGTGGATTCGCCTTATCATGCAGATACTGTAATCCCTGTGCAGCACCTAGAGCTATTTTCATTCTTGTATACCAATCTAGAGCCTTTTGACCTGATGAGAGATCTGAAACATTCAAAACATATCATAATGAGATCCAAATCATCATAATAGCAACCAATGGAAAGAGATCAAGTTTTAATTACTTACCAAAGAGATGCTTGTCAAGAGATCCAGAAGATATAAACTCGTAAACTAGAAGTCTTTGTTCTCCATCTGCGCAATAACCGATTAAGTTTACAAGGTTTGGATGTTTGACTTGTGTTAAAGTCACAACCTCCGTGGTAAATTCCTTGTTCCCTTGCAATCCATTTCTGTCAAGCTGCTTGATAGCTACAATCTATACAGATCAAAGCCAACAAATTAAACATGACGACTTTCATCCTAAAATCAATTGATAATAGTTTTACCTGACTGGTTTTTTCGAGTTGGCCTTTATAAACCCTTCCGAAACCACCTTCGCCTATCAAACACTCTTGCCGGAAATTGTTGGTGGCTGTGGCGAGCTCTTTGAAGGTGAAGGTCTGGGGCTCAATATGGTTGGTTGCAGGCTCTTTAACCACATTTTCATTGAATGCCTTGTCTGTTTACAAAATGAAGTTCAGTTCAGTGAAGGTCAATGTATGATTATAGTTGTGAGTATATGTATATAGTTACCAGGGCGTGGCTGAGAGGCTGTTGAAGTAGCTATTGTAGGAATTTCTCTATTGCTATTAGTTGTTTCTTGCGCATTCTTCCCGCGGGAGGAGAAGCAAGGAAAGCAACTCATCTCTTTTGAAGAGTTCCAACTTGTACCAAATTAACTATGGTTTATGCTATAAATGTTGTGATTGCAGAATCAAGGCAAAGGAAAGCAGAATGTGTATCTATTTGATGTTTTAAGAGGAAGATGGAGAAATGATTTGAATGCAGGAGGGATGTTTGTGTGACGTGGGAGCCAAATCTCTGTGATTTGTGCAAGCTAATGCTAAACTTGATAATAGCAGCTGGATTTTGTTATTAGTTGAGAAATTTTGTATTAAAAAAATAATTGGTGAGATGTACATGGCGGCCACTTTCTTTGCTGGTGGTCATAACGTTCTTCATCCCAATATTGCCTTTTTTTTTTTTTTTATTGAAAACTTGTTGAGAAAATCCCAGTATTGGGCCTAGGCCCAGGGCCTGAGAAGAGTTGGTCCATGGGCCAACAATCATAACATTCTAGTCCATCATCTTCATACCAAATTCGATGTTTACATTTATTTCTTGTTATGTCTTTTTAATCAGAATTTGAATAATGGACTCACGTAAAATCATCAAAAAAAAGTAATATAGGTCATGAAATGCAAATTTGTAATGATATATGTTATAAAATTATTATGAATTGTTTGAAAAGCTCAAGCATGATCTTGTATAGTATGTCATATTGGGCAAGAAACCTAATATATATGGTCTTAGGACTCCTTCTTTTACAGCCGTTTTATTTTAGAATGAAACTTCAAAGACTCGTGTGTAGGTTCATTTTACCCGCAAGAGTTTCATGCACTATCTCAAATTGGATGATGATGTATGTGAATAGTTGAGAATGTATGTGAATATAATAGTTGATGGTTTATTTGAACCACATATTTGAAAGGCAATAGTGGGAGATTATTTGGGGAAAGAATTAGGAGAGAGTAATAGTAAATGAGTAAGTAAGAGAGGATGATGTAGACACAAACCCAACCCTACCCAACTAACAAGGTCCTACGCTCTTCCTTGTTCCAATCAAAGCTATATATGTTGGGCCCTCTTATCACTTAATTTCATGTTTCACACTTGGCTATTCGAAAATGATTGCTAAATAAATAACTATTTTTATTTAACACTATATGACATGATAGTGACTTGCCCTTTCCTTCTTTTTATTTTTCTTTTTCTTTTTCTTTTTCTAAAGAATTAAGTTATTAGTAACATTGAGTTCATAATCGATATGAGTATCAATATGTGAAGAAAAGTGTTTCGGTTGGATCAGCTTGTCAATAATTCTATAGGCTTCATGAGTTTGATGTTGATTACGATCATCTCAATCTAGCAAGCACGTTGTTATAGTCATTTGATGACATAATGACAACTAAATTATCGTTATCAATAATGATATTATTCTTACGAATTTTTTTAGAATTATATGTGTGTTTTTCCAAAAAGGTTTGTGTGTTTTTATACCCTAACTCTATGAATCTAATCCGTACTTGTTATATATCAATTTGTTCTCTTTTGTTTTTTCAAATATAATGGTTTTCTCTTCAAATAGATCAATTTATTCTCATTATTTTTTATATATAAAAAACTCAACTAACAATTCACAAAATTATCACGAATACAAAAATAATGTAAAATAGGTGCCTAAAATTTTTAACTTAACAATATCAACTTCATTGTCTCATAAAGGTTTTTGTATAAAATAAGATACAATAAGTTTGAATGTCATACTTTATAAACAACTATGTGGAATTAAATTTTAAAACTAAACTATAAAATATTTAAATAAAATAAAATATTAGAAATACATGTATTGTTTGACATTCAAATAAACTCCTTTATAACAAATAAAATAGTGAACAAAAATATAAGCTCATACAACAAATACACGTACGTCAATGGTTGAACAAAAAGTAGAGTAAAAGGACGTTTAACGTTTTCAGTGTTTTTCCTCCTTAAATTAAATTAAGCTTTTTAAAATCTCCTAATCACCTTTTAATGATAAAAGAAATCATATTTTATGTTACCTTCCTCTTTTAGCAAGTCAAAGTCAAACAACTAACTTATTATACTTTTTCTTAATCTTCTTAATAATTACATAATGACCTACTTTAATATAAAAAATTGACTTCTGGTATATATCTTTTTTTTAAGGGAAAATGTTTACAGTTTTATTGATACAACAAAGATGATGCATGTAAATCACATAATATTTACCCCCTTTTGGTTTGTACCATCAAATTAATTAAATGGTTATTATAATCTCTATAAAACTAATAATGTCAAGTTAAAAAATAATTTTATCCTTTTTTATTTCCTAATTTTCTTATCGCCCCCTGTAATCTAGTGTTTTAAAAAACTGAATCAATTCACTAATGGCTGACTTAAATTTGTACAAGTTTACTAAAAATTTATACAAATCAATAAGAAAATTGGACATGAAATATAATTCCAAAATTTAATTTATCAAATAAATTATTACTTATTGAAAATACACAACATTTGCACCTGAAATTTTCTTAAAGAAAGTAATAATATGGAAATTTTGTAACTTCCTTTATATAAATTGTGATTACTTTTTAATTTATTTTGTTATGTTATCTATCAAAATATATCATTTATTAGTTTATAAATAATAGATTTTTAATCGGAATTACCTTTCAAATCAAGCTTTCTAGTTAGATTGGGTGGATAGACTTTCATAAAGTTACTTTTATAAAACAATCATAAGATAATGTGTGGTCGTATTTACAATATTATTTAAAGTGCGTTAAATTTAGATTTTTTTTTGAAAAAAAATGTTTTATTTAAAATAAAATGAAATTTTATATTACTTTAAAATTATTAGGCTCAAAACAATCGAATATAATTGTAAATAGACTCCTTATATAACACTTCGGTTTTTATTTTTTTTTATGAATAAGATACTAATTTTATTTTTTATTTTTCATTTTTCATTTTGGTGTGGAGGATAAGATACTTATTAATGTAAGGGTGAATTTTGAATGGAAAGTTAGATCGATGTATTTTGGTGGATAATATTATGATAGTTTTTATATAATACTAATCGTAGAAGTTTTATCGAAGTATAAACAACTTTTCCGTAAATATTACGGGATTGGATGTACGTAGTATAATCGGGTATCGAATTACGAGGACCTAAGAGGAAGAAAGCGGAAAGGAAGTCTGCCAAAAAGACAGTCACTTCCTCCGATATGCCGCGATCGTGGCCCGACAGATCCGCACCCGCGGTGGTGCGACTGTGAGCAAGGTGAGACGCGGTCACATGATCCCCTAAAGAACATGGTTGTTACATGAAATGCATGAATATGATGACTAAAAATTTGTATGTTCTGGACTCATCAAGTACATACAAGAAAATAATAATTCATTACCAAAAAAAAGAAAATAATAATTAGGAATAAATAAGAAAGTAAATAACATAAAGATAAGGTCTCGTTATTACAATCTCGATCTTATCGCGATCTCGATCTTATCATGCCTCATCAAGGCGGTGGTGAGGTGACACATAACATTGGGCTTGGACTTGAGAAATTGATACTCGGACCTAAAGCCTTCGTAAATAGAGCTAGTTAATCGACGGAACGCGTAAAGCAAGTGCTAGCCATGTGTTTCCGTGACCTTTTTTCCCCTTGCCTTTGAATATATTTTATTTAATCTAAGGCAATGAGTCTTGAGGTAAAGTGGCTAGGATTGCCCTTTGTTGTGTTTGACGACAATAATACGCCGATTTGGTTTGTTTGGCTTCAATAAGATGTCAGTTGGTTGACGGCCCTATAACGCCGATAGGTTTAGAATCATTGCTCGATACCATAAAAAGTTATGGTGGAAAAGACCACCACTAAATCGGTGACAATGTTAGATTTAGACGTTGATAGATTGACGAAATGCCTTAAGGCGGCTAGCCCAATGAGCCGGACTATTATTGTCCATGTTTGCAATTAGTGTCTTAAAATCAACAAACACGATAAGCCAGAACCCGAGAGATAAAATTGTTCTCATACCATGATAATTTTTTATTAAAAAATATAACATTTTATTAATATTATAATAACCTTTGTATAGGTTTTACAATAGAATAAAAACTATAAATAAACACAAAAGTAAATAAAAAAAGATATAATTTTGTTATCACAATCTTTTCATAAATACAAATTAAATAATACTAAATTAAAGTCTATGAAATTCATATATTATTTTTAACAGTAATTTAGTATTTAGGTTATCATCATACGATCAAGGGTAATTTTTGGGAAAAAGTATATATATGAGAATTACCATAATTTTTATTTATTTTGTGGTGTTATTCAAATTATTTGATTCGTATTTTTCTCATATAAAATTGGTAAGAATGAGATTAGCAAGCGAATATGAAGATAGGCGATGAAGATAAGTGGGCCCTCATAATTGAAATACAGTTGTCTGCCAAATAGCCAACATGGCACGCTATTTACTTGCCACGTCTGCACATATTACTATGATCAATTATTCGGGTATGGCTCTCCCCTACATGCTAATAAATTAATATATCATACTTCATCATTTGAGCACCATTTATTTTTTCTAAATATATGGATATATACACACAAATTAACTTAATTTATTAAAATGTTTTTTTTTTAATTTTTTTTGGGTTCAGTATCCCAAATAATATGGTGTATAGAAGGATACTATATTTCGGTTCTCACCAAAGAAAAACTAAAGAAATAATAATATATTTATATTAAATATTTAATATGAAAATATCTTTGGTGAGTGGTGAGCTCTTCGGATATGTTAAGGTAGGCGTAACTCTGCAGCAAGCTAGTTTCCACGTACTGAATTCCATTATGGGAGGATAAACAACTTCTACATAACGTCAAACTGTAATTTTTTTAAATGTTTGTATATATCTTTTTCAAAGTGTAAAAATACGGATCTTTTGTTATATAAAATTTGTGTATGGAATATATGAGTTGGTTGGGAGGTACAAACTATTTATGTTCCTTGACAAATATTAAATGATGCATATAATATTTCATTGAGCTTATTTTTTACTTTGAGATATTTTCTTGAAATGTGATTTTGAATATATGACAAATTGACAGAATATTCATATTGCAAAAAAATAGAATTTGATTGGAGGAAAATAAATTTGTGACCACATTGAGAAAACAATGATGATTTGGTCCCAACCCAAGACCGTCCTTTTTATGTTACCATTTAAATACCACAATTTATATTACCAAAAATAATTCCATGGACTCTATTTTCTTGTCCGTTCATTTTCAATCATTGAAAATGTATTTTAGGTTTATACAGAATTTACATATTATTATTGCAACAATCAACAATTAAATTATATATATATTTGTCCCTATCGGTTTTTAATTGTTTGACAAACACATGTACATGCCAATGTTTCATGATATCACTTCAATAAGTTTACAAAACTTAAGGTTTATTTCAATGTATTAACACCTTTCTAGTGTATTAATATATTGATTTCATTTTACCAATAATATATAAACAATACAACTTTGTCAACTTATTAATAGTCATGCATAGCTAAGCATTATTATTTTAATTGATAAGCGACTAACTAACGCCTTATGTTATGGTAAGTTATAGTGGAGGTTTTCAAGACTTTTTTTTACAACCGTAAGAGCATTAAAACTATAGAAAAAATTTCTTTGAATTACAATATCGTTAGTGTGCAATGTCAAAATAAAACATATTTGTTCGGCTTGAATAACGTTCTTAATTACATGATAAACAGTAATAATTTTGGAAATATGATGAATCGGTTCCCTGTTGCACTCTCGATTTTTTAAGAGAAAGGAGGGAAGAAAGACGTTTGTCTTTAGATTTTGTTGTGTGTTGAAATGAGAAGACAAAACCCCTTTTATAGGCGAGCTTATTAGACAAAGAAGATCCATGCATTGAATCCAAGATTTCAAATCCGAATATTTTTATATATCATATTTTTTTATATTTAAATTCAAATATAAATTCTTGATTTTTTTCATTTACGTAACTTGATGGTTAATTTGACCAAGCTTTTGGCCAAAACCAATAGTCTATTACGAAATTGAGCCAAAATAATAGTCTTGAGTTGTCAGTCCGGTCATGACCCAGATAGTGTGGGTCAAAACTCGACTCATTAAACTCGAACAATGAACCTAATCGTGGAGGCGGTTTAAATAGCGGTGTGGTGAAGGTGGGGATGGGGCCTACAAGTAATAAGTGAGAACTGCAAAGCATGTTGACATACGTACCAATTTAATGCAGTATCCATCTCATGCATTTGGTTACTACTCCGTAAGTAACTAACTTGTAACCCTAGCTAGCTATCTGCCTACTTTAATGCCATTCACAACTCAATAACTATATGCACATGCATTTACTTTACGTTCCAATGAATAAATATGAAAATCACAACTATCTATTCATAATATTAGTGTTTGGTCAAACATATTTCATGAATCAAGTTAAGATTCTATAACATATCTTATCACGTACCAATCCACTTCCTTTCTACCTACCTTTCAATTTATATCCTCTCTGATTCCCATTTTCATGCTCGTTTGATCGTTTCTGCATATCAAAAACATAAAGATAATCTATTTTCAATTCATATCAATCATACCGGTTATAAGTTTCTCGTCTTCTTCAGATATATATTTTTGTCACTCGATCAATGCCATTCACAGCTTAACATCACCAATGTTTCAACACGATTCTTAACTCAAGCAATTTAAGATGTTATAATTGACGACATTTTGGCCAACTCACTCATCCCAAAACAATGGTATATAAGTTTTGACTACCAATTGACTTGTATCAACTACAAAAAGAAGAAGAAATATAAATATTTTTCCTGATTTTAAATAAATGCCCTTTTAATATTAAAATTTTGATTATAATTATTTGTTATTTTATAAATTAATAAAATGAATGATAGTTATAAGAGTTTTCTTGAAAATGGTTATTATTGATTATTTTAGATTAAAATTTTTTCTTATTGGTTCAAAAGAGTGACGAATATTAAATTAGTGATAAGATTTAAAAAATTTAATAAAATCTATAATATTTAATATTTTTATTAAAAATTATATCAAGAGTTAAAAGAATTATAATAATTATGATCGGGATGGGAGTATATATATATATATATATATATATATAT
>BSUD01000006.1:103204522-103247409 GCA_033239045.1 Fagopyrum esculentum | reverse complement strand
TATAACATAATAATTCAACTATTGGCCAATCTGTGTAACAATAAGTGAAATGATTATCATGAAAAGAAAGATGAAAAAAAAAAGATAATCATAAAAACAATTATATGAGGACAAATAGAAAAAGATAATAATGTATAGTGATATAATATAACTTGGGCAAATTAGGTTAATAGGCTATTTTGAGAATATGAATTAGTAACTAGGCTTTTTTTAATTTTGATTAAGTAAATGTACCCAAATTCATTTTTTTACTGTGATAACTTACGTACTCTCCATTCTTATTCTCCTTTTCCTTCTTCAACCACCGTCTCTCTCCTTCTCTATTTTTCAGATCTAGATCTGGATCTGGATATGAGGTGCTATGGCGTTTCTCATCCTCCCGCTGCCCTCCATTCCTCCTCATCGACCGATGAGATTCCCCTCTCCTCAGTTTCCCACCATCTCTTCTGATCCTCCTTCCCCACACCACCTGCAAAGCACATCAGCCCAACAAAGCTATCAAAAGCAAGGAGTCGGCGGCAGAGTTGGCGGAGGATTCCTTCACAATAGCGGCAAGAGTCCTAGACAGTGGTGATGCTCCTTCGTACCTCTCTCTTGCGCACCATAATCAGGGCAACCATGGTACACCACATCCGGCGAGTGCTATAATGCTAGTCTAATTTCTATTTTAATTTTTTTGTCTTTGGGTTGGTATATGAGATTTTTAAATGGTTATTCAGTAGTTTGATACTTTGATCATAGCTACAAACATTATGAGTGGGTGATCCTAATGTGAAACCTAGGAATGCTCAAGGAGCAGAAAAAGGCTTGCTCACAAGCGAGTGGAGATATAAAGTGGAATGGTTGTGCACTACAGCTATGGTCTTGCTGATGTTGGAGATCAAATTTGATTATAATAAGGTTGTGAAACTGGGTTGGATGTTCCCTTCAGTCAAGGAAACTGAAGAAGCTTGTTGGTGATATGAGTAGATTGATAGATTCTAATCCAGCAAATCACTGTTGTTTAAGGTCAGCTGTTGGCTCCCCCGGCAATTATCAGATTAATAATTCTAAGCCTAGATTCAACCACTTTTTTTATAGTTATTCCTTCTTCTGTTATGATTGTTCTGATAAGAATTAAGAAGTACTTGCATTGTTTTGTTAGTCTGTCACAATAACCTTTTACTTTGAAATTTTGGAGGTTGTTGCATTAGAGGAGCAGAAAAAGGATGCAGAAGAGAACTCGGATGACGAGGCAAAGGGAACTGATGCAAATGCATTGAAACCGAAATCCAAGAGTAACCGTCACTACGAAAAACCTGACATTAATGATATCCCTATGGAAGAAAATCAGGTATTCTTGCTGCAAACTCTTATTCATTCTATCTATCTACACTGTGCGGTTGCCTACATGCTTTATCTGCTTTGCAACTTCACACAATTGACATCTTCATTCTTTGCTCAGTTGTTCATTATATTCTTCATTGTATGGAAACTTGTCATGCTATCAAAGTTCTTATTGATGCCCACTCTTTATCACCTTCTCGTGCCCTCCAAAATCCTTATGGGTGCTAGTATTGAAGACGTAGACATCTTCCTCCGGTACCCAGTTAGGGATATCTGTCGTAAGAATCATATTTATCCTGCCTCTTACCAATCCATCCTTTGGTATTTGGATGTCAAACCAATACAGTGAACCATTAAAACAAACACTTATTAGCATCTTAAAATTTTGTCAGCCAAATTTTCAGCCCATCTTGAAAAAGAAAGTCATATCCTGAGCTAGATATGTTGCCACCCTCGCACCCCAGAAACCAAGGCCGAGCCCTCCAGCGACTGGATCTCTCTCTCAACCTTTGGGTTTTAATCAATCTTCAATCCATTAGCAACTATTGTTAATTTTGAGTAAAAGCGAAGAAGAGAGGAATGAGAAGATCATAAGAGGTCTGATGAAGCTTCCACCAAATCGTCGTTGCATAAACTGCAATAGCTTGGTATACGTTTTTTATTCATTTTTGCTGCTTTGATTTCTATTTTCTATGCTTGAATCTTAAATCGAATGTTCAAAGATGTCTTGTTTGGATTTGTATGCTTCAATTTGTTGTTTCCATGTGAATATCAACATTTTTTTTACTTTTGCTATTGTATTTGCCTTGATTATTTCCTACACTTACTTGAATGTGATATCTCTAGCTTCCTGTATTTTATTCCATTAGGTGTGCATTCTTCAAGTCATCCATTATGGTATGATACGCACCAGCCCTCAGGTTAAAGTAGATAGAGATGCTCAAATGTAGTCACACAAAGAACATTCCGAATAGGAGGCGCATGTTAGTGTTTAGATGGAGCAATTGTTTACATGTGAATGAGAAGGAGAGGTCTGTTAGTTTAGGAGGAAATAAGGAAGGTGAAGATATGTATTTTTTAACGTCCGGTATGTGAATTCATGTATGTAAATTCGTATGTAAATCCGGTATGTAAATTATTGTATTTTAAATTATAAAAATAAATAAAAAAGAACAAAAAGAAAACAAAAAAATATTCTGGTATGAGTTTCTGGTATGAATTTTTTTACAAGTAACTCATACCAGAAAATTATAAAAAAAAAGATAAAATGAAAAATCTGGTATAAACTTCTGGTACGAAAAAATTTCTGGTATGAAAAATTTTCTGGTATGAAAAAATTATTGTTTGAAAATTTCTGGTATGAAAAAATTCTGAATTTTTTGTATGAAAAAATTCTGGTATGAAAATTTCTGGTATGCAAAAATTATGGTATGAAAATTTCTGGTATGAAAAAATTCTGGTATGAAAATTTCTGGTATGCAAAAATTATGGTATGAAAATTTCTGGTATGAAAAATTCTGGTATGAAAATTTCTGGTATGAAAAAATTCTGGTATGAAAATTTCTGGTATTAAAAAATTCTGAATTTCTGGTATGAAAACTTTTCGGTATGAGAAATAAAAAAAATAAAGAAATTAAAAAAGTCAAATAAAAAGAAACTAAAAATATAAATTCAGTAACTAAAATTTAAACTTACACTTGTATAACAATAAGAAACATCAATTATTATTATTTATTTAAAATAGAAGGGTTAATTATTTTTACCTACCATTAAATGAAAGTGGTAAAAAATTATGGGGTACATTTACTAAATCATATTCTCAAAAAAGCCTAGTATATCAAATTCTCCCATATAACTTTATCTCAATACCAAGATGACTATATTATCAAATCAACACACTTTCTTGGGTCAAAATGGGAGATTATTCAAGCAAGTGGGCACACATTTATTTTACATAATATCTATATATATCTATATGGTGTGTGAATTAGCGGTTAAATTAGTTATCTTAATCGTTAGGAATGTAACAGTTTAAGTCACTATTCACTATTGTCATCCCAATTAAAATAAATTTGTATTCTAGATGAAAATCATATATACACATTAAAAATGATCATTTTCAAATATTAGAGCTGTTTGTTTATAAGTAATTATCCTCATATTTATAAAAATTTCTTAAAAATAAAATGTAAAACATGAGTATTATCATTACTAATTCATTAAGGGCCCGTTTGGTTCCAACTCTAGAAATTTAAATGGAATGGAAACGAATTTAGTGCATATGTATATCCTTATTCATGAAATTTATGAAATCATTTCTTGTAGTTTCATGCAAAATGCACTTGGTTTCTCATATTTTGTTACCTTACAGGTATCAAAAGTAATCAAATTCAACTCCAATTATTATAAACTATACGGAATGATTTCAAAAACTTTTATGAATAAGAGTATATATACGAACTAGATTCGTTTGTATTTCGTTTTCGATTTCGGAGTTAAAACCAAACGCGCCCTAAATATAGATAATACACTTGACGGTTAGTGTGTAATTATAGTGGAATTTACTTATAGTCTTATACTAGTATAAACTGATTTTAAAATGAAATCTTATTGCATTTGTGTATGCCGCTTGAAATTTAATAGTACCCAATCTGGCATTCTACACGAATATCTTCAAATTTCCCTTATTAAGTTATTCCACAGTCCACACCTCTCTGGCTCTCTGCCTCTCTCTGCAGATAAGGCTCACCACTCAACACTAATCGCTCTCCAAATCTTCCTCTTTTCTTTTTATTTAATGCTCCCTTTTTCCCTTTTAAATTAAAAAACAAATTTGTTCTTTCGTCTTTTGAATCTATGAGTTTATCGCTCTAAACCTTACAGAATTCAACTGCACATTTTACTTTGTTTTCCAGCTGACCGACGACAAAACCTTCATTCAAATTAGCTACAGAGTTCAAATAGGATTTTACAAGCAGAATCTGTCGAGTTTAGTCACCAATTTCGGAGGACCGTTCAAATAGGATTTTATTGCTTCCTGTAAGGTTCTACTTCTAGGATTGCAGATCAATTTGTGTTTCAAGGTGAATTTCGGCCGAGTATAGTCGCCAATTCTGGTGGTTAGAAATTCCTCTGGAAATTCAGCTTTATACGATTTTGAAGAAATGAATCACTGCGTTCCAGAGTTTAACATGGATGAAGATCACTCGCTTCCTTCTTCCTCTGGCCTCCCCAAGCAGAAGAACATGTATTCATTTCTCTCTTTCTCTATAGATTTATTCTGTTTTTTTGGTTTTCTGATTTGGATTGGAAATCGGTTAATCCATTCAGGCAGGAGAATGAGATCATGGAGCTGCTATGGCACAACGGACAGGTTGTTGTGCAAAGCCAGAACCCTAGGTTGCTCAGAAAATCATCAAACCACCAACCGTCGCATCCGTCGGGGGCTCCACCGCCTCCCGGCAGCGACTCCACAAATCAACTCTTCATGCAAGAAGACGAGATGATCTCCTGGCTGCAGTATCCGCTAGAGGAAACTTCCTTCGATCGAGACCTTACGGATCTCTTCTATCATCCGCCAGGGCCTCCACAGCAGCCAATTGCTCATTCGCACCACCAAACTCCGAGTACGTCGGCGCCTCCTATGGAAGTTAATTACGCGCACTCCTCTCGGATGAATTCTCAGTTTCCGAACTCTGGACCGTCGACGAGCTCGATATATATCGACCCGAGGGAAGTGACTGGTGTGGATTCGAGCGACACACCAGCGATGGGGAAGAAATCGAAGCTTAGTCTGCCGAGGAGGCACGCAGTGGAGGTTTCTGGCGGGGGAAATCGAGGAACATCGACGGCCGGAGGCGAAGGAGGTTGTATGAGTGTCAGTGTGAGTAGGGACGGCGAGACCTTCGAACTGACGCTGACGTCATCACCAGGTGGCTCTGGCGCCAGTGCCAGCGCAACGGCAACAGCCGATGTGATTACTCTTCCGCCGGAAGGTGGCAGGAAAAGGAAAGGGCGGGAACCCGTTGATGATGCAACCACCGATTACCAAAGCGAGGTTAGAGTGTTCATATTTTCTTTGCTATGTTGGGCCATCGGCATGGCTTCTCTGTGGTGCATGTTAGCGAACGAATGTTCATCTCATCATCTCCCAATTTCTTTTTTTGCCTCTGAAAGCAATAAGAGCAATTTCCGATGGAACCAAGGTGGCTGCAGTTACCATCCTGGTGCTAATCTGCTAAGCGGATTCTGCCAGGTGTATTGGTAGATCGTTTAGAGCCTTTGGTTTCTCATAATGTTTTCACTGTTGAATGGTCATGTACTTTGTAGAGGAGGATCATATTCTGGTTTCTGATTGCTTCAGCATTACTATGAACTCGGTTCCAATCATGTAAAAAAAAAAACTCAGGTGTCAATAAAAAAATAAAATAAACATATGTTCATGTAACCTAAGGTTGGGTGTTTGAATTGATGTCGAGGCACTTTGGGAAATTTTATGTTTTCCAAAAATCATATATATATATATATATATATGAAAGAAGAAATTTTGTATGTTGGTTCATATTTGTGAGCTATTGCTTACCTTGCTCATATTTGTTATTTGATGCTTTAGGTTAGCTATTGCTTACCTTGCTCATTTTGTTCATATTGTTCTTAGAAGGATGTGGAATCTTATGATGCAAAGAAACAAACTCGTGGAGTTAATGCCAAGAGATCTCGTGCAGCAGAGGTCCATAACTTATCAGAAAGGGTGTGTATCTGTTTGACATAGCTTTATAGATTCCGAACATTGTTTTTTCTTCTGACATCAGTATCCAATGTGGTTTCAATGGTGTGCAGAGACGCCGTGACAGGATAAATGAAAAGATGAAGGCCTTACAGGAACTCATTCCTCGATGCAATAAGGTCTGCATATTCAATAGTATATTTCACTCCGAGTTCTTTATCAACAGTGTTTATGGTTTGATTTTCATTATTTTTCCCTCTTGGTTCATAAATCAGACAGATAAAGCTTCAATGTTGGATGAGGCAATTGAGTACTTGAAATCACTTCAAATGCAAGTGCAGGTACATATTCATAACCATTTTTTCATCAGTGAAGGATGACCATTATGAAATTTTAGATGTTTGAGTATTTTATTGCTCAAGGAATTTCTCTACGATAGAGTATTGTTTTCATTGCCAAGCTCTTTCTTGATTCTGATATGCATCATATTAGGTCCTGTTTTATCTTATTGATCAGATCTACCCAGAGTTGGCTGCATAATTAGCTGGAATTACAATACATACAATTTCATATAATCATTGCCATGAGTTTACAACATATCTTTCCATTCTAGTTTATAAACTAGTGTATTTTAGATAAATGTATGATGAGGTCATTTTACAGATGATGTCCATGGGGTGTGGTATGGTTCCGGTGATGTTTCCTGGTGTTCAGCAGTACATGCCGTCAATGGGAATGGGAATGGGCATGGGGCTGGGAATGGGAATGGAGATGGGAATGACTCGACCAATGATGCCATTTCCTTCCATCCTATCCGGCTCAGGCTTGCCAACACTGGGAGCAACCTCTCACATGAATCCGAGATTCCCACATCAAACTTTTCCAATGCCTACTATTCCAGGACTGGACCCATCAAGAACTCAACCAGGAAGCAACCAAGCAGATGCAACCGTCAATCCTCTCGGAATGTCAGGTCACAATATGGCTAGGATCCCAAATGTTGCTAACCCTTACCAACAGTGCATCGGTATCCAGCACATCCCAATGCAAACACCCACGGTGTGAATTCATGTTCCTTTTTCCATATATACTGAAGAGTTCATAATCTCAAGTAATATAGTTTGATTGCTGACGGTGTCCTCTCTTTACAGAAGAATCATCCAAATTCTCAGCCTAGCACTAGCAAGCCAAGTAGGAGTAGAGAAGATGGAGATACTGAAAAACATTAAAATGGTGAGCGATTGACTATTTTATGTTCTAATAAACTCAGTTCAGCATTGATATTTTGTAAATTTCACAATATCCTATGTGCTAATTTAAATTCAAAACAAAACTTCCTTTTAATAGGTTAGGAAGAACAGGTAAATAAAACTTCCAATTGTGCATGTCATCCTTGTACTAACTTTTTTTCCCATCAACTCTAGTACATAAACTGTCAATTGACTGTCCCACCAAATGCTCTATTTTGCTTTCATGATATTCAATATTGACAGTAACACGGGAGTAATCATAATATACAACCTTGGACAGTAGAAACATGGAATTGAACTGCAGCTATCATTGTTAACTGTGTAATTCCTTTTCCCGGAATTATTTGAATTCATGCAGTTCGAAGATCATTAAAACAAGAGGATGACACCCTGCTGTACTCTTTGTTGCAGGTTAAGAATTGTGGAATGGGAGGAAAAAAGGCGTTCCAGCCTGCAAATTTTGTAGTATAAGGAGGGAGGTCAACTATTTATAACTCATGGAAGCAAGACGGGCGTTTCCTGCTAGAATGGAAAACTAAGGGTAATTTAGTTCTGCTAACATGTAGTATTGAAGCATATGAAGATGAATCACAGTAGTCATCTGTATATTTATAGCCTCATTGGGCCTACTGTTGTATCAAATTATTCACTGTGATGTATAAGGTATACGAAAATAAGATTCGCATTTCGGTTCATGACAAGCTCCGTAATTGCAGCTTCTGAAGCTCTTTCCTGCATGATGTGGCTTTCTGATGATCAAGATCTCTATAGGTGTTCTGTATTCATATTGGATAAGTTTTAAAAGTTGACTGTTATAGTACACCAATTGATGAAACCAAGATTTGATTATGGGTCCATTGGGGGAACCATGAGCTTATTGGGGTGGAGAACCATCAACTTATTGGTGTTAGAAGCGGAGTGTTTGAGATTTTTCAAGCAAGTGAGTGTTTGAGATAAGCATGTCCACGCCCGTGACCCGGCGGGTCCGGGTTCCCCCGGGTCGCGTTCACGGGTAAGGGTCTGACCCGCGGGGTTCCCCCGGGTTGCGGGTACAGGTAAGGGTCGTCAGATCCTTACCCGTGACCCGCCGGGTCGACCCGTAACGGCTACAAATTAAAAAAAAATAAAAATAATTTAATAAATCTAACCTAAAAACAATTCTATAAATACACCAAACACAATTCATATCATCTCACACCAATTCTCATCATTCAATCATCTATTCACTCTCTCAATCTCTCCATAATTTCCAACTTTTACATTCAATTGCTCTCCTAATCTCATATTCTCATTCTCTTATTTTTCATTTTACCACTCTTACTACTACATTCTATTATTCAAAAAAAAAAATGTCTAGCCGAGGAAGACGTTCTGTTAGTGGTGCCGGTCCTTCATCCGGCGAAGGTTTTATTCGAGGACGGCATTCCGTTAGCGGTCCTCCAACCGGTTCGGATTTAAGGCGAGACTTATTAAGTGGAGATCACGAGATCTTCGAGGAGGAGGAGGATATCACGGAATCACCTACTTTCCCCAACACCCAAGGATCCGAGACCCAATTCACGAGAGGAGCCGGAGCCGGAGGAGCCGCCGTTGAACAAACTCAACTAACGGCGGCGGTCTTCCGATTTTGGTTTACAAAGGGTGCTTCCGATGCCAACGGAGTTTTCTATGCCAAATTTTATTTTTGTGCGACACAATACAAGCACAAAAAGGGAGAAGGCTACGGGAACTACAAGAGGCATATCCGAAACAAGCATCCCGAGAAAATGGGATTAACACGAGGGCAAACACAACTTACCGGGTACGCATCTACTTCTAACCAACCTCCTTCTCTATTTACATATGATCATTCTTTTTCTATGGATGCATTTTCGGAAATGTTGGCCGTAGATTCTTTAGCATTTAGTTTTGCACAAAATGTTGGTTTTAATGATTGGATGCAAAATCATGCTCAACCCGCATATAAACCAATTTCTCATCAAACCGCTAAAAGAAAAATGATGCATAAATATAAAATTCGTAAAGAAGAATTGATTAAATATTTTATGGACAACAGTGATATTCAAGTTTCTGTTTGTAGTGATATTTGGACCGACGGTTTTCAAAAAACTTCATATATGGGTATTACTTGTCATTTTGTTGATAAATTTTGGATTTTAAACAAAAGAGTTTTAGCATTACGAGTTTTCAACGAACAACACACCGCCCAAAACATTATCCGTTTGATTGCAAATGTTTTGGAAGAATATAGATTAGTTTCACGAGTTTTTTCAATCGGTTTTGACGCCTCCGCTAACACGGCTTCCATTAGAGATTTAACCAACTATTGTAAGCCGACGATTGGATGTAAATTTTTTCACATTAGGTGTGTCGCTCATATTTTAAACTTGTGTGTTCAAGACGGTTTAGCATACGTTGGACATTTAGTACAACCTATTCGAAATATTCTTAATGAACTTTGGTCTAAAAAAAGTGTACGTACTAAATGGTATGCATATTGTAAACAAAATGACGTTTATCCTAAAAAATTTCCAAAAGATGTTTGTACAAGATGGAACTCTACTTACAAAATGATTTCCGAATCATATGAATATCGAGAACTTTTAAGTGGTTTTGCCGCACAACATATTGACAGTAATTTTGTTTTCGGTGAATCTTGGATTTTAGCAAAAGATGTAATGGAGGTTTTTAAATATTTTTATGATGCTACTAACACTTTTAGTTATGTTTATACACCAACTTCAAACATATTTTGTTATGTAGCAATTAATATTGCATTTGCAATTCAACAAGGTCTTTTAATTGAAAATATTTCACAAGCTATACTTTCAATGCGAACTAAATGGTTAGATTATTATACAACCATTCCCGATATTTTTCTTGTTGCATTTGTGTTAGACCCAAGACGTAAAATGGATGGTTTAAAACAATTTTTAGAATGTTATTATGAATTTTTAGGTTTAGAACAAAATCCCGATTGTCATGTTTCTACCATAATTGCTAAAGTTAGAAAATTATTTGATGAATTATTGGTTCAATATCGTGTTTCCGATCGAGGTCAATCTTCTCAACCCCCTCCTCGTCCTTCATCTTCAAGTTCATCTAAATTTAATTCAATTGCTAGAGATTTGTTTGGCCCGAAAAGGGCAAAAACCTCGTCGAGTTCCAACTCGGAACTCGACGAATATCTAACCATTTCTTTTGAGTTTGCCAATGATGAAGAAGAGGAGGATTTTAACATATTAGAATGGTGGAGCCGACCGGAGAGAATGAGGTTCCCTACCCTTTCAAGGATCGTGGCACAAATTCTCGCCGTTCCCGCCTCAACGGTAGCGGTTGAGCAAACCTTTAGCCGGAGTGGTAAGGTGCTTGATCCGACGAGATCAAACATGTTGCCCGAGACATTGGAGGCACAAGTCCTCCTAGCCGATTGGAGGAAAGCGGAAATGCGAACACAAAAGAACAACCTCTCGGCGGAGGAAGACGACGAAGATGACGACGAGCGACAACAAACGCCATCGGATGTATCGGCGGGAGAGTCCGACTAAGGTAAGGGTCAATCGGGGATATAAACAAAGGTAAGAGAACTACGTGGACTTTGATTCCTCCTCCCCGAGAGGATACATAGGCAACCGGGATTCCGGTTCAAGCCCAATTCTTCCTTTTTTTTTTTTTTTAAAGTTGAAGATTTAAACTTAAAAGTTTAAGTCCCATTTTTTTAAGCTTCAGTCCTTTTTTTATTAGTTTATTTTCTTATTTTTTAAGTTTAAGTCCTATTTTTTATTAGTTTATTTTCTTCTTCTTTTTTAAGTTTAAGTCCAATTTTTAACTTCTATTTATTTTCTTATTTTTTAAAGTTTATTTCCATTATTTTTTTTTAATAGTGAGGTGGCCGACCCGTCTACCCGCCGGGTCTGACCCGTGACCCGGCGGATCGGCCAGATACATGGGTCCGGGTCCGGGTCATCCTCCCCGGACCCATGACCCGGCGGGTCCGACCCGTGAACATGCTTAGTTTGAGATTTTTCAAAAAAAAAAAAAAGAAACAAGTTTATGGATTGAGTTTAGTTTTTTTTATAAGGCTATGAGTGTTTGAGATTTTCCAAAATAAAAAAGAAAAGCTTATTATAACTTATATACAAGGATTTACATTTTCATTTAATATTAATCTTTACAAATTATATTTTTAATTGTAATATATCATTAAGCACTCGGTATTGCTTATGAAATGAAAATAATATAAGTTATTACAAGCAAGTGAGCAACCATAACATCCTCAAGTTTGTGTCCCCAAATGCATGCTTCGTAGCTTATTCTTTTTTTTTCATTAGCTTCGTAAAACATGTCAACCAAACAAATCCTATATGATATTGCTTGAATGTGGTTTACAATCATTGAAACAATAGTAAGCGGAGTCTCTACTTGTTTTGGGCCATTTCTAGAGTTCATGTAAAATTGGAGTATATCGTGAGAGAAGCTACTCGAGTTAAGCTAAAACTCAACTCATTTACTTTCTAGACGAGCCGAATATGAACACATTTTAGAGCTTGGTTAAATTTTAAACTTGACTTAGGCTCAACTTGTTTATATATGAGTTGAGCATGTCAAAACTCAACTCATTCGGCTAGAACAACACTGATAAGGTTGTTAAATTTATAATGTTATATTAGCCATGCCATTCAGACTCGGCTCTGAAAAAGATCAACTCAAGCTCGTAAACTTGATTAATTAAGTTCGGAAGCTCGTAAACTTGATTAATTAAGTTCGGTTTGAGTTAATTTATAAACAATCACAGCTTGAGTATCTCAAAGCTCACTTCATTCCACTAGAATAGCACCCTAAGGTTGTTATATTATTGAGCTACTTAAGCTCGGAAAAAGCCCGGCTCAAGTTCGTTCATTTTCTAAACGAGCCGAATATAAATACATTTAAAAACTCGGTCAAATTTTAGACTCATCTCAGACTACTACGCTCGTATAACAACCTTAGATTTGATTTCAATAGAATGACAAGTTATGTACCCTACTTGAATAATAAGATGAGAAACCTTTGACACAATTTCACAAGCGAAGTATTGTTTTAAAATCGGTTTTGTTATAAACCAAGGAGAAAACCGCCTTGATCAAGTAAAATCAACAAATATGACCATCATTTCATTGAACACAAACAAGAGTTACATGAACTGTCATTTGAAGCAGGTTTGTTTAAATAACTGAAACAAACAAGTTTCATACCAATTATCTCAACTATCTCAGATCAAAACTTCTTCCCTCTCCAGAAACGGGCTCTTGCGAAACTCACCAGCCATAATCATTTCCCTTGATACCATATTGCCCCTTTCTCGGATTATATAGCAGCAGATACTTAGCTAAGGGTTCACAGATGATAAGACCTATAAAAATCATACCACAAAAAGTTCTCTTAGAAGTTAGAATGACCTAAAGAAGCTTGAAAGAAAGGATTTTTGTGGCTTAAATGTTTACCTTGTCAGTGAATAGTCGGAATACATCGAGCCCCATGGCCTTCTCAAATTCCTACAAACAGTTTTATCTGTGTCAATAACCCAAGGCATACAACCCAAACAAGGAATTGTTTTAAAAAGAGTCAAGGAGACTTATTACTTCCTCAGCATTTTCAGAACTGTTTATAGTGATAATAAGTTTCTGAAGATCACTATTCTTCAAAGCATCTCTGATTTCGCTACAAGAAGCTGGAGGTAAACAAAAAGAACCCGGAACAATGTGAGGCTAACAGAGATATCTCGGTGTGTAAAGTACTAATTTATAAGCTAGTAAGTAGATACCTATGGCCACCAGCTGAGCCTCATCCAAAGCTTCATTTGGTTCATCAACATAGATTGGTTTATCCACACAAATAGTTTTTTCTTCAAGTTGTTGCGATGCAGAAATTGCTACGGACAGAATTCAATAGAAATAAGCCACGTAGCACACCAAGACATCAGCAAAATTAGAAGCTCCAACAACATCCTTCTTACAGAATCAATACTCGTATCTTTTTAGTTAGACAGAAGAAAAAGCATCCAGACATCAACATGAGAATCAATATTTTTATATATTATCTCTTTGCAGTGATACAAATAACAACAGATGAATGTGAATTATTCTGTGATATCTTCACATGAAAACAAGTATTTATATATAAAAAAAAAACATCCTTTTTATCAGCATCAGAATCAATACTTTCGAAAATTCTCTCTTTTCAGATACATACATGACAACAAAGCGCAATTTTGTTTTTAATCTTGTTGACATCTTAACAATTCATATGAAAAAAAAAGGTATGAACTTGATTATGTGCGAATTTGCATCAAAGTACAGTTTCTTCTACCATTATCAAATCATAATTATAGTAATTAATCAGCTCTTACTTGTAGTCTCTTTAGAAGATACTGGTTTTGTGCAAGGAACTTCTGCAAAAGACAGTTAAACACTTAAGGTCAGCATAGGAAACCCTAAAATTTTTATTACGATAGCGCTTTTGAAGACAACAATATAAACTCAAGTTCAGCAAAGGAAACCCTAATAATGTTACCTTTATGTTTTTTAAAGCAGGGAAGAGAACAACTGCACAGGGGAAATTGAAGGGAAAATCAAAAGAAAGCTAAAAAGTTGCGACATTAAGAATATTGAGAAGAAAATATTCTGAAGAAGCTTACTATGGAAGAAGACAAGATGGGCATTTGTACTTGGAAGCTGCTTCATTACATACCTGACACGGTCGACTCCCCATTTTTGCTATTAACGAAATCTTCAGGAAATTAAAAAGCTTTTTAGAACTCCGGGTTTGATGAAGAATTAGAGAAGAGAACTGTACAGTGAAGACTTGAATAGCGAGGCAAATTGTAGAGGAGGACAAAGGGGGCAATTTCTACGCCAGCTTAGCTGGGCATCCGGTCCGGACCGGATAGGTGGGCCGGAATTTCCAAAACTTTGGGCCGGAAAACAAAAACAATTTGTACATTCAGAATTTTATAGAATATCTGTGATTGAATGAATATCTGAAAGGCCTGTTTTTTTCCGGTCAGGCTTAAGTGAAGTTGAAAATCTCCGATGAAGTTCAGAAAATCTTCACCCTTAATTAAAATAAAAGTTTGAGATTAATTTGAATTTAATTTTAATTAAATAAAAAAGAAAGCATATCTCTTCACGTTTAATTCATCTCTCTTCAAAACAACATTGACACACTGTATTTATCGATGCCTTCTCATCACGTATAGTACTGTACTCAAAATAGAACTAAAGACAAATAACATCACAAAAATTAGCCTATATAGGATTTGAACTTATATTTTTGTGCGTAAGCACATTGCTCTTTCATTTGAACTAATAGGCTAAACAAATAATTTATTGGTATATATGCAATGAAATTAACATACATAATAGGAAACTTATAACAATAATCCTACAAATACCATTGTGCTTAGTATGATATAACCTTAACATGTGAACTTTGTAGGATTATATATGCTTGTGTATGAGTTTTTAAGATCATTGTTACGCTAAAATGTATAGCACAAAAGTCTTACAATTTATAACTCGATATAATTTTCTAACTCCTAGCGAACCCACAGTGTATGATTCGTTTTGTAGCAAGGATAATATTCCGAGGTCGAACACGAAGACTAAGGTGAAATCAAATCAAACAAGTGATCATAGATAGTGCGAATCTAGTCTAAGAAAAGAGAAAGAAATAAAGAAATGAAATTCATGATATTTTTGGTTGGGTTTTTGTGGTGATCAAGCAAAGATCACAAATCATGCAAGATTATAAATCAAACAAGCAACACAAACACAAGATATGAGATCAAGAGAGAAAAGCGGATTCTAGAGATCAAGATTTCCGGTTATGGCATTGGACTCAAGCTTCTAAGGATCTAAGGACTAGGTTGCGGTGTTGGGAAAGGGTGTTTCTCTAATGGAAGCAATTACCGGGTAAGTCTCATACTTCACTAATCCCGCACCAAACTCCTATTACCGGGTAGGTCTCAAGGAGCTAAAGTTGGGAATTCTACACAAACCGGACACTACTTAAGGGGCAAATCTCTCCTCACCGGGTAAGTCTCGGAAAAGGCAAGTCTCAAGCAACAATCCTAGCACCCTCAGTCCAATAGCGGCTTATGGAGGTTCACTACTACCTAGAGTTCATCATCTTAGGTATCTAAAATCGGAAATTACCGGGTAGGTCTCTTTCCTCACTTAGTTTGCTAGCATTAGGTCACCCTAAGCTATATTATGCTTAACAAACACTAGGATTTCAACAACCTAACATTCTAACATACATATTCATCAATTAAAGAACAACAAAGAGAAAAATCGGGTGGATCATAAGAAAAATCGGACGATCTGGCCTATGAACAGGTCAATTTTTCTGTTTGGGTTAGGTTTTGTGCATACAAATCGTCCTAAACTAACATACAAGTCCATTCTATCATCACCCAAGCCATAACCATCAATCCATCACTCCAGAATCACAATAAACTAGCCAATAACATGCATTTCAAGTTCTAAAATCATCACACAAGCATACATGGTTTTCATAGCTAGATGATGAAAGAAAAGCAAGTAAAAACAAGAAATCTCAGCTAAATATAAGTTTAAGCAAGACTTACAATCCTTCAAAAGAAGGTCCAAAACGTTCCTAACAATGCTTCCAAAAGTTCTTCAACCAAAATCCCTAAAAATCCATCAAAAGCTCACTATCACTCTAAGTTTGATGTTGCTCTTCTTCTTCCCCAAAATGAGAGAGTTTTTCTTCTTCTCCAAGTCTATCTTCCAATGGAATAAGGTGTGCGTGAGAGAATATGGGAGGTGTCATTTAGCAACAGCCTGCAGGACAACTTATATTTTCCATCAAGAGCAAGGGCCGGGCAAAGAGATCGTGGGACACGTGGCACAAGCTGTCAAAGGCCAGAAAATCGACCCAGATAGAAAAATCGTCCGATTTTCCTGAGTGTTAGGTCGATTTTCTTCAACAGGAGCTTGTTATGATCATCTAGCCATGAGTTGCTCCATTGCTTGCACCAATAAGGGTCCTTGTGTCCTTCATTGCTTCAATTGTGTTCCTTCAAAGCCTTGGATATGTACTACCATGAGGCTTGACCCTCGAATGTATCGATTGATGTCCAAAAGATCTCCGAAATACCTTCAAAACCGACAAAAGCTCGTGTAGACGTCTTTTCTAAAAATATGCATGAATTAAGCGTAACCGTCATGAACTAATGTCAAACCATGCATGAATAACGGGAAAAACTATCTAAATGAATGCCTAGACTAACGTCATAAATCATGTTATCAATCATCTTACGTTTTGAGTCTATTAGATTCAGATATCCGTTACAAAAATGTTGATGTTTCCTTTTTTCTTTTATTAAAAAGATAGATTTCTTGTTCTAAATATCGTATGAACTTTATGGTTATCATCATTCTAGATTAAGTGTATGTTGCGTAGTTGTATCCAAAGGATTTCAAGTGAGAGCTATGATTTCTACACATTTGTCTCCTATTGAATTCAATGGTTTTGTGTGTGTTCATGTAGACTATGGAGCGGATAAGTACGATATTGGATATGGATTTGGACATTTTGCAATTGCAACCCAAATGTAAGCTCTCTTTTTTCAATCTGGATTTTTCACAACTAGACTACTACTAACTCGCTCCCTTTCAATAATTCTATAAGACATTATATCGAACATTTGATATGCATCACGCTCAATATAAACCACAAACAATTTGACACCCTTTGTTCCTCCACATCAGTTCAAATCAACCAAATAAAGCTCTACAAATCGAGTTTATAAGAAGGAGGAAAAAAGATGCTCCTGCAACTAAAGCTAATTCGAGTTTAGAAGGAGGAAAAGGAGGGGAAGAAGATGTTGATTTGGAGAGATATGCATACCTTTATTCCTCCAATACTATTAATGACTTCTTCATCAAACCGCAAACCTAGCGCTAGAAATTTTGTGTAACTTGAGTTCCTCGTTCACCCATGAGAGCACCCGCCTACTTCCGTCGGCGTATCCAGAAAGGTTGTGTCGCTATTGTTGTTTTGGAGAGATATGAATTGTACGTGGAGAGATTTGCTTTCCTTTTTGTTTAATTAAAATTACTCTTAAATTAATTTCAACATTTTATTTTAATTAAGGGTGGAGATATGCTGAGCTTCACCGTGACGTTGAAAGACTGTTTTTTTTACACCAAACATATGCAACAAATTCATAACAGATAGGAGAGATATTAGGTATACAAAATAAGATCTCGCTAAGAGGATCGTATCCTAACATTTTCCCTCAAGTTGGAGGTGGTTGAAATCGAACTCTAAGCTTGCGTAATAGAGTCTGAAACCGAAATGGACCTAATGCCTTTGTCATAATATCAACGAATGTGTAAGTTGTAAACGAATGGTGCCCAATTGGATTTGGTTGCGGACGGTGTGACAATCTATTTCGATATGCTTTGTACGCTCATGAAAAACTTGGTTGTTTGCAATGTGAATAGCGGACTGGTTATCACAGTATAACTTCATGGGTTGACGATTTTCATACCCTAGAGATCGAAGAAGAGAACGTAACCATATCAATTCACATGTTGTAGCAGCCAAGGCACGGTATTTGGCTTCTATAGATGATCTATTCACTATTTCCTGTTTCTTAGTTTTCCAGGTAATAGGAGATGTGACCAAGAAGATGACATAACTTGTGGTTGAACGACGGGTGAGAGAACAAGTTGCGAAATCCGAATCACTATAAGCTCAAATACTTAAGTCACTAATATTTGATAGAAAATGCCCTGAGTTGGTTCAGCTTTCAAATATCGTAGAATGGGAAGAGCGGTTGTCCGGTACCCCTGGTGTGGATCTTGCATCTGTTGTGCCAAGACGTGTACAAAATATCCAAGCTTCGGCCTTGTAATTGAAAGATAAGTTAACCTGCCAACAACCCGTCTATAGGGTTTGGGGTCTGTCATTGGAGGACTGGTATCGAGCTGTAGTTTTTGTTTGGAAAGTAGCGGAGTTGTAGATGGTTTATAGGCCAATAAACATGCTTCTTGAAGAATATACAGCGTATAACGACGTTGATTAATCCACATACCATCAGGGGTGCGTACGATTTCTATGCCGAGAAAGTAATGCAACAAACCCAAGTCTTTCATATGAAAGTAGTGGCTAAGATAAGACTTAAATATGGTTATTGTTGCGGGATTGCTGCATGTGATGATCAAATCATCTACGTAAACCAAGACCTGTAAATATATACATGATCTTTCATAAGAGAAGAGCGAATAATCAACCTGTGACTACAAAAATCCACACTTAATTAGAGCGCTTGTGAGCTTATGAAACTAATTGTGTGGAGCTTGCTTTAAACCGTACAATGATTTCCGTAGTGGACACACCTTTGTGCATTGTGGATGTTGAAAACCTGCGGGAGGCGTCATGTATACTTCCTCAAAGACATCCCCGTGCAATAATGCGTTTTGTACATCCATCTGATGCAATTCACAATGGCGAATAATTGCTATTGTAAGGAATAGTTTAACTGTGACCATCTTTGCAATAGGGGAGAAAGTATCGATGTAGTCCCGATCCTCTTGTTGTCTATTTCCTAACACCACCAATCGAGCTTTATGATGCTCTATCTCTCCGTTGGACTTGTACTTGATATGTAGACCCATTTTCCTTTGTAGTAGTTCGATTGGGAGGAAGATCAACTAGATCTCACGTATGATTCTTTTGAAGAGCATCCATTTTTTGTCGCATAGCCAAGCGCTAGTGAGGAATACCATCGGTTTCTCCAAAAGATCGAGGCTCAAACTCGTTATGTATGGACTTGAGAGCACTTACATACGCTGAAAACAAATGATTATACGTTAAATAATAGGCAAACGAATGAGGTGTAACCGAGTTTCATGACGGAGTGACCTTGCTTGCATCGGAATTGACTAGAGTAATTGTTTGACACACGGTCCCTGAGTCGGGATGAAGTTGGGTTTGTCGAGAGCTTTGACGAGCTATGGGTTGAGAGTTTGCGGAAGGGTTGTTCATTGGTACGGAATAGGGCTGAGCATCGGTCCAAAACCGCAAACCGAACCGCAACCGAACCGCAAGCCGCAAACTTGAAAAACATGGACCGCATGGTTGCGGTTCGGTTGCGGTTCGAACCGCAAATGAACCGCAATTTGCGGTTTGCTTGCGGTTTTGCGGTTTTTTTGCGGTTTTGCGGTTTTTTTTGCGGTTTGGTTGCGGTTTTGCGGTTTTTTTTTGCGGTTTGCGGTTTTTTTGCGGTTTGTGGTTTGTTTTGCGGTTTGCGGTATTTTTTGCGGTTTGAACCGCAAACCGAACCGCAAACCGAAAAACAAAAACTTGCGGACCGCAAACCGAACCGATTAAGTGCGGTTCGGTTGCGGTTTGGACCGCAATTTGCTGTTCGGTGAACCGAACCGCAATCTACTCAGCCCTAGTACGGAAGGTGGGGCAACATAAGAAGTAATTGTGGGTGTGGTGGTGGGTGAGGTAATCGGTGGTGTAGAGAGCTCGGTATTAGGGTTTTCGAAAGAGGGGGTTTCGACAGGGGGCTTATTAAGGTTAATTAGAGGAGGAGATGGGTTGATGCCATCATAAATAGAATGATGAAAAGTTTTTGTGGGTTAATGGTGTTGGGCGGAGCATTAGTAACCGTAAATGGGAAGATATGTTCGTACAAAACTGCATCACAAGTTATAAAAATATTATTTGAACTTATATCCAACATTTCCGACCCTTTTGACTATGTGAGTACCCGAGAAAACACATTTTTGACCTTGTGAACTAAACTTATCAAAATTGCGAGGTAATATTGGGCAATAACCTTGACAACCAATAACTCTAAGATGTTTTAGTGGTGGTTTCACGCCGTAAAGTAATTCATACTAAGTTTTGTTTTGTAGTAATTTTGTTGGAGTCCAGTTGATCAAATAAAAAGATGATAGAACACGTTCCCCCCAAAACTTTACTGGTAAATTGCCTTGAAACATTAAAGCTCTCGCAACGTTTAACAGATGTCGATGCTTTCGTTCTACCCGACCGTTTTGTTGTGGTGAATAAGGACAAGTAGTGTCCAACTGAATGTCTTTCTGAGCAAGTGAGTGTTGTAGAGTTAAAAACTCCCTTGCGTTATCACTGCGAAAAGTTTTGACTGAGAGTTTGAAATGGTTTTGAATCATGACACAAAATGATGGATGATTTGATGCGCCTGACTTTTATGTTTGATCAGGTAAACCTTGTACATATATTCCTTTTCCTATCAATAATAAACACACTTTTGATTCATATTTTCTTATATGGTATCAGACAATCTATCCTATCTAAAATAGTCTCTTTTGGTTTCTCCACCTATCTCATTAACACGATTCGCTTCTAACGTGTTCCCCTACACATATTTCTTCTCTTTCACGTTTCCTCTTTTAATCTTTAATGCAAAAAGAAGCTCTTACTCCCGCTTTTGACTTTTATCTTCACCTCTCTGATCACCCAGGTCTACAAATTTGTCCAATAATCCTTACCAATGATAACTATGTTGAGTTGGAAGTCGATATTCTTCATGCGTTTTGTGCTAAACGCAAAGAGGGTTTTCTGACGGGACGATCAAGGAACCAACAACCATGGCGGTTGAAGCAATCTACTGGAAGAGTTTAAGCTCTATGCTAAGTGGATGGATAAAAAAAATCCAACGAACATGTACTTAGAACTACTATTCCTTATAGATCGACCGTAAAGGAGCTTTAGGATGATTTTATCAAACGGTTTTCGGTTAGATATGGCCCACATCTACTCCAGATCCGTGCATCCTTGACACGTTGCACTCAAGACGGTGACTCCATCTCCTCTATTTCGGTCGACTACCGAAGTTATGAGAATCACTTGATACTCAACTTGCATTTCATGTGTGTACTTGCACTTGTACATGCAAGAAAAATACCACCTGCAAAGAAATGGAAAGGGCTCATCAATTCCTTATTGGTCTTGATGATAACCTTTATTCCACTTTGAGATATTCCATTATCGCTCGATAACCACTCCCTCATCTTAACATTATCTATTTATTCGCGGTTCAAGAGGTAAAGGTACATATAATGTCTAGAGATTGTGTTCCTAAAAGTGACTCGTTTGATCTTACTGCATCTCGTGGAAATAGATATTCTTGTCCCACTCGTTCCATTATATGATCTCATTACGAACGTCCAAGCCACGAAAAATCCTCGTGTTTAAAATGACTGGGTATCCGGAATGGTGGAACAATGACCGTGGAGTAGCCGATCCAGTCACCGGTGCCCCACCACCTAGTCGGCGTCCAACACCAGTCTTAACAACCGGATCTTCTACTGCCCGCAAACCATCAATGGGCGTTGCGGCTGTTGCACATGCGGCTTCCCATATCGTTGTAACTTCCTCCACAAATCTAGATGGTACGGATCACAACATTCTTGGTCCTACTATTTCAAATGATCAATGGTCATTGTTATATCACATGTTTCAAACCTATCCTATCCGTGGTTCTACGGATACTAATGTTGGTAACATTTCGATTCCTTGGATCCTTGATAGTGGCGTGTCATTTCATATGACGGGCACAAAATCTTTTTTTTTTATCTAATATTAATTATGTTTCTCCTTGCACCATAAAATTACCTAATGACTCTTTGACTATTGCAAATCAATCCGGAACCGTTTCTTTATTTCCACTTTTAGTCTACACAATGTTATGTTTATTCCTCAACTTCATTGCAATCTTAATCTTCTTCCGGTTCAATGTCGAACATCCGAAAAAGCTTGTGGAATTACATTTATTAATAAATTGTGTCTACTTTAAGACCGCAACTTGAAGACACTAATTGGATGGAGTGATACGAATGATGGTGCTTATTGGTTGTGGTGGCTTAATCCACATCCTCCAAAACCGACTTTATGTAATTCCATGAGGTCCGATCCGGCGGTTATTTGACACAAGCAATTGAGTCATCGTCTTTTCAAATTTTACATTTAATTCCAAATATTTAAGCAAACTTTAACAAGTGTGTGTGATGTTAGTCATAGGGCAAAACAAATACGGTCTTCTTTTCCTATTAGTCAAACTCAAACTTCTAATATTTTTGAACGTATTCATTGTGATATTTGGGGTCCTTTTCGAACTCCTTCTACTTGTGGTGCATCGTCTTTTTTAACAATTGTGAATTATTATTCTTGCACAATTTGGATATATTTTATTAAATTTAAAACTGAAATTAAAACTATTATTATTCAATTTTGTGCAATGACCAAAATGTAATTTTCCACTTCTATAAAATGCATTCATAGTGATAATGGTTCGGAATTTGTAAGCCTAAAACATTTTTTCAAAACGAGGGCATAACTTTCGAAACATCTTGTGTTGCTACACCACAAAAAAATGGGCGAGTTGAGCGAAAACATTGTCATCTTTTAAATGTTGCTCGCTCCCTTTTATTTCAAGCGGAACTTCCTACAAAATTTTGGGACGAAAGCGTTTTAACTGCTTGTTATTTAACTAATCGTACGCCATCAAAAATTTTGTAAAATCAAACTCCGTATTTTCGCCTATTTGGTAAGCATCCGAGTTTTAATCTTCTAAAAGTATACCGTTGTTTATGTTATATTGCAATTTACCAAAACCTACGATTAAAATTTTCACTCGTGGGCGAAAATGTATTTTCTTAGGTTATCCATTTGGTCAAAAAGGTTGGAAAATCTACGATCTTAATTCTAATAAAATTTTTGTTTGACGTGATGTTACTTTTTATGAAGATTATTTTCCGTATAAAAATATGTCTTCTTCGCCATCAATTATTTTTCAATGGGATTTTCTACAACCCTCTTTATTTGATGATTCTCTTCTCGTATCTTCAAATTCACCTTCTAATTTAAATCCTACATTAACTTCTAATTCTAATTTACATCCTAATTTATCTCCTTATCTGACATTCCTCCTCCTTCTTTTGTGGACCCCGCCATACCTTTTTCTTCACCAAATCAATACTTTCCTATCCCCTCTAATCATATTCATTCTCTCATTCCTTCTATTCCTAATATTGTTCCTCCTTTACTATTTTCATCAAATCCCACGAATCTCTCCTCATCGCCTACTTTCCCTTCAACTAACGATATCTTTCCTCCTAACCCACTATCCGATCATATTCAACCCATATCTACTGATAGCATGTATTATAGTCTATATTTTGGGGCTAGTTTAGACGTTTTATCTTCATAAATCTGCATGTATGGATATATATTCTTTCATTATATTGTTGTTTTGTCTACCTTTGCGGGAATCGAGGTCTACACCTAGTTTTGTTGTAATTGTAGGTAAAATGACACGTTTTGTATCGAAATGGAGCTAAGGGAGCTAATGAGTCATTGGAGCTACATTCTGAAGCTTAAGGAAGATCTCAGGAAGCATGGAAATGATTAAGAAGATTGATTTTGGACCAGATTCGAGATATTTCACATTCAGTTGAGATTCACCTCGGTCAGCTACAGTATCACCTCGACCGAGGTGATCTTAAGGAGCGTCCCGACCGAGGCGAACACCCTGTTGCCAGCGAGATCTTTATTTTTGGAAGGAGGATATCTTATATTATTGGCTGGATTTCTGGAAGGAAGATATTATATTGACTGATTTATTTTAAGAGATAGAGATATATTTTATAGAAAATTATTTTTTAAGATATTATTATCTTTGGAAGATAATTCTCCTATATAAAGGGTTGGATTTTTCACAATTGAACCATGCTTGGAGCATCCAACAATTGAGGGATATTTTGGAGTTTTGAAGGAAGAATTGAAGGAAGTATTGAAGGATTGAAGTTCAAGGAAGGAAAGAATCATAGTTGGAGTTGGCTTTTGAAGGAGTTTGTAAGACTTTCTTAGATTACTTTTGGTTTGTAGTCTTTGTTGATTCGTGACTGAGGAACGCTTGTTTGATACTTGTTTAATTCAGTTATTGAGACCTTTTTCTTAAGGTTTTCTTGTTCGAATATTGATTCCTTTCCCATTAATTTGATTATTGTTATCATGATGACTGTTGGCTAAGTTTCTTATGCGATTCTAGGGTGATTGGCTGAAAGTTGTGGGAAAGACGATGATAGAATGATCTTAATCCCAACAGGACCCTGAAAGCTCGAGTCTTTACCTTAACCCTAGAACATCTCACTCAGTCATTGAACATCTCGGCCGGGGTGGAATATAATTGAACGAGGTGACCCTTTCCTGAACATTATCTGAGTTAAGAGTTTAAGTTTGCCAAATCTTATCCTTATTACACCTAGTTCAATACAAGCCTTGGATGAGACTTACCCGGTGATTCCTTTGTTTGTTTACCTAAGATCATGAGTGTAGGTAATAAAGGTTTATCCTTTATTGGGGTTTGAGTGTGTGCCTTCATCCCATCTTTGTGAGTGAGCCTGAAACTTACCCGGTAAAGGTCGATTCTATTCCCTTGGGTGGTGTGTTGGTTTGAGATTATAGTTCCTTTCCTTAGTACATTGAGACCTACCCGGTAATAGGAGCTTTGGTTTGGGATAGTGAGTAGTGAGACTTACCCGGTAATCTATTTCCACCTTAGAAACACCTTCCCTTTGCAAAACCTCAACTTTGCCCGCGTTATCCTTTGAGATCTTGAGTCGGAACCACAACTGGATGCTTTAATCCCTAGAATACGCATTTCCCCTTACTTGACTTTTAAATCATCTTTGATTGCTTTAATTGTAGTTATTTGCAATATTTGACAACCTGATTTTGTGCTTTGTTTCACCATAGTCCCTGTGTTCGACCCTTCAAATTCTTGCTTTTATTACAATTGATTCGTACACTGCGGGTTCGCATATTGTTCAAGCATACTTCTTGGGTTATAAATTTTAAAGCTTGCACACACCTTTTGGAGCGAACTTCTACTCAACCTTCCTCAACTTTTATCCCCTCTTCTTATTTACTCCCATCTACATCCTCTTCTTATCCCTCTATTTCCGGATCTAATCCTCATCTCTCTTCACTCTTTCAATATGATCCCGGGATTTCGTCTACATCTCGACCCTCTCTATCTTCCTCCAACGACCCATCCTCTCTAGTACATATTCGGCATAGTACTCGTCCCAGTCGTCCATCGACACTTCTCAAAGACTACCAATGCAACACATCTATTGGTATTACTCCTCCTCCATTGGCGTCTTCTTCGGGTAACAACTATTCATTACATAATCATATCTCTTATACGTATTTGTTTCCATCCCATCTCACGTATATTAATGTAGTTCATGCAGCACGAGAGCCAACGTCAGTTCGTGATGCCCTCTCTGACCCTTCTTAGCGGCAAGCTATGATTGACGAACTAGATGCCCTTTAAGGAAATAACACTTGGGATCTTACCTCTCTTCCTCCAAACAAATCGTTTATAGGTTATAAACGAGTATTTTGGATCAAACACCATGCTGATGGTTCCATTGAAAAACGCTACAAGGCTTGTCTTGTCGCATTAGGGAATCGTCAAGTTGAAGGTATTGATTTCTTTAATACCTTTGCCCTACTGCTAAACTTGTTTATGTCAAAACATTTCTTGCAATTGCAACCATCAAATAGTGGGATCTTTATCAGATGGACGTGCATGATGCGTTCTTGCATGGTGATTTGCATGAAGAAGTCTTCATGACCCCTCATCCCGATTTTCCTTTGTCTCATTCTAGTCAATTCTATAGGTTAAAGAAATCACTCTACAACCTCTAACAGGCTCCTCAAAATTGGTTTGCAAAACTCGCTTCCACATTACTTAAATATGGTTTCCATCAATCTCTTGCAAATTATTCATTATTCTCGTATATTTGTTCTTTCATTTCAGTTCATGTCTTAGTTTACGTCGATGATCTTATCATTGCTAGAAATAACTCTTTCTTCATTACTTCTTTTAAATCTCACTTACATGGTTGTTTCCATATGAGGGATCTTGGATCTTTAAAATATTTTTTGGTATTGAGATCACTAGGACACCGATCGAGTTATATCTCTCTCAACGGAAGTATTGCATGGATCTTCTTTCTGAATTCGGTCATTTCGAGACTAAGCCATATGCCTTTCCAGTCGAGCAGAATCACAATCTTGCTACTGACTCCAACCCTTTGCTCGTCAATCCAGAACGCTACCTGACATAAATGTTCGCTCAAAAGTGTGTGTGCAAATAAGCTTTAAATTTATACCGAGAATAAAAGAAATAGCAAACCCGCAGTGTACGGATCAATCGCAGTATAAGCAAATATTTCAGGGTCGATCACACGGATTTGGTGAAATCAAGTGATAAAGAAATCTAGTTAGAAAATTTGCAATATCAATCAATGAAAAATAACAAAAAGCGAAGATAAGAATATATGTATAATAATTGGGAAAGTGCATATTCTAGAGATCAAGTGTGGTTTTCGATTCAAGACTTCTAAAGATTCAAAGGACAAAGTTGGGATTGCAAAGGAAAGGTGTTTCGAAGGTGGGATAGATCACGGGGGAGGTCTCACTATCCGTTATTCCAAACGAAAGAAACTTATCACCGGGTAAGTCTCAAAGTTTCAAGGGAAAGAAATGATAGTCTCAAATCAACCACTCAACCTAAGGAAATAGAATTTACCATCACTGGGTAAGTATATCAAGTTAACTCACAAGGGAAAGAGGAAGGCACACTCAAACCTAATAAAGGATAAGCCTTTATTACCTAGAACTCATCATCGTTGGCAACCAAGCATGAGAATCATCGGGTAAGTCTCTTCCCAAGCAACGATATAGGTTAGGAAGGTTCAACGAGGCTAGGGTTTAGGCAATCTTTAACCAAAACTTAAGGATAAAACATTGTATGCACGACAGAAGAAACCACGGGCGAATCTTCAGAAATCTCGGCCGAGATTCTCAAGAACAACCCTTGAATACGTATCTACGAGGGTTAAAACACAACTCTCAGGGTCGAATTTGTTTGTAAAGTTTAATCTATCATCATCTAAACCACAACCTTCAACCAATCACCCTAGAATCGCAAGAGTTTTAGCTAACAATCATCATATTCAAATCAAGAGTCATATATGTAATTTAGAAACGAATTCAAATCAAGAATCATATATGTAATTTAGAAACGAATGCAATCAAATAAACCAAAAGAAACGCAAGAATTTCCAAACAAGACGTTCTCTAATATCATAAATTGAATCAAACCAATAATAAAGATTCAATCTTTAATCACAAGGAAATAAAATCAAGAACCTAAACTTCTTCAGGAATCCTTCTTCGCAAATCTTCCTTCAACTATTGTTGTCGTACGAGTTGTAAATTTGTGTCAATGGTGTAGAAAGCCAACTTTCGTGGGGCGTCAATCCACGTCGTTGGGGATCTCTTTGGTGGGCGTATGGCCTCTTCCTTGGGGATAATCTTAATATTGAAGGCTATGAGATATTTATAGGGATAAACCTAGGGTTTTTACAAGCATGGGATTTAAAGATAGATCACAGCTTAAAGATAAACCCTAAATTTTTGGGCCGAAAAAGAAATTAAGCCTGCTGGTATTAGAGTCCGCTCTGACGCATATCAGATTCCACTCCGCAGTATCAGAATCCACTCTGGCGCTATATCAGAATTCACTCCGGCGTGGTATCAGAATTCACGCCGCGCGGTATCAAAGTTCACTCCATGCGGTATCAAAGTTCGCTCCAACGCGTTCCTAGCTCCCTTTTATTGCTCCTTTTTGTTCCGCATCAAGGCTTAATCCTTAAATATGTCATTCCGATCCATAATTTGCCAAATTACCTACAATTGCAATATAACTTTGTGTAGATCTCTACTCTAATAATATAGGTGAATATAACCATAATTGCTATGAATGTATGTCTATGCATGCAAAATAAAGGAAAAACTACACAAATGCATGTCTAAATATAGGTCATAATTCATGTCATCAATAAGTCATGCCATCCACTTGTTTTCTCGGTTTGTTCATGGTCCTATTGTCAATTATTGGGTGGCTATTCAAAGGATTCTTCGCTACATCAAAACTTCTCCAGGACAAGGTATTGTTCTTTCCAAGTCTAGTAAATTTCAACTAAACGTTTTTTGTGATGCTGACTATGCTACATGTCCAATTACTAGACGTTCCATTACCGGATTCTTCGTTCTACTTGGTCATTCACCGGTTTCTTGGAAGATCAAAAAGCAACAGGTTGTGTCTCGTTCTTCTACTGAATTTGAGTATCGTTCTATGACCACCACCACCTGCGAGATCATTTGGCTCACATTTGTTCTCAAGTCTCTCGGCGTCACTCACCCTCAACCAACGAATATGTGGTGTGATAAGCAAGCAACCCTCCACATTGCCTCCAATCCCGTATTTCATGAACGCACCAAGCATATTGAAGTTGATTGTCACATCATTCGCAATCAGATCCAAGCCAGCAAAATTCGAACTCATCACATTTGCTCAATGGATCAACTCGCCGATATCTTCACCAAACCGCTAGGTCAACGTCAATTCCTACACCTACTTTCCAAGTTGGGTGTTCGCAATCTTTACCCTCCAACTTCAGGGGGTGCATTACGGGATAGAATATCGTTGTGTAAATATGGGATCAATATCCCCTAATTCATGCCTTATATCTTTCTGGAGGATTATTATTTCTTTTTTACTAGAATATGTCTATCTTCCTCTGTGTATATATATTCCTTTTCCTATCAATAATAAACACACTTTTGATTCATATTTTCTTATAAAAATTGTCTAAGATAGTAAGAAAATAGGAATCACCGGTGGTTGAAAGAACCCGTACGGACCCCAAATATCTAAATAGACAAGTTCAAATAACATAAATGAATGTGAAATACTTTTAGAAAAAGATGTTCGAGGTTGCTTAGATTGAAACAAATATCGCAAGGAGTAAGACTACTTTTATTTAAAGAAATAGACTCATCTATAGTGTAAGATGGATGGCCAATTCTACAATGAAGAAGGATGGCAGGGTCAATGATGCTGGTATGACATAGGTGAGCGAGAGCGAGAGGTGTCATCCAGGTAAGTCAATAAACTCCGTCACAAAGTTCACCCACTCCAGCCACCATCCTCAAAATGAGGTCCTGCATAACACAAAGTCTATTAGTAAACGTAATAATACATTTGAAATCAAGCGTTAGTTGGATGATAGATAATAAATGGCAGACACCTAAAATACGTCATGAATAACAATATTTTTGGCAATAAGTATTGATCAGGACTGAGCTACTTCAACAATTGTGCCGCCAGGGAGTTTAATACGTCTTTGAAAGACCTTGCGGATATTGAATAAGAGACTGCAATTGCCCGTCATGTGAAACGAGACACCGGAGTCGAGAATCCAAGGGAACGTATATATACATGTAGACGTATCGAATGTAGTCTGAGTGCGGTAGTTATTTAGTGTTGAGAGAAGATTAGTCCACTGATCGCCCAAAATTGATGGTCCTAGAGCATGACGATCTTTTGTTGTTAACGCAAGCGGGCTTGGCCTTGTTCGGAGCAGCACCGGTGGTTGGATCAACGACACCCCGACCGTTATTCCGCCAATATGGATAAACTATTAATTTGAAACAAGCAACAATATCATGTCTATTTTTGTTGCAGTGTTTGCAAAAAAATTTGCTGGTATTTGGTTTAGAGTAACTAGGTTTTTGTGCGAGATGCAACAAAAGCAATAGAGTCCGCCTTTGTATCACGTTCACGGGCTATAGTCTTCAATTTTTCTTCCTAAACCGCCATCGAGTATACCTTGTTCAGTTTTGACAACGGTTCATGGGAAACGATGTTGGATCGAAGCGAGGAAAAGTTGTCATCATCTAGTCCAATTAAAAACTAATGAATCTCCTCTTCCTCTTTGCTTTTAATTTTGTTGCCGCATCTGCATTTACACGTACAAACGTTGCTCTTGTGTGAAGCAATTTCCTCCCAGAGCTTCTTCATCCGGCCAAAATAAGTAGCCACTTTTTGTCTGTCCTTGAAGCACTTGGCTAAATCAGCCCGTAATTGCACCAGACGAGGCCCGTTGCCTTGATCAAATCGTTGTTTTATGTCGTCCCAAAGTTCCTTCACAATAGGCATAAGCGAGACTAATGGCTGAAGTGAGTGATCAACACCAACAAGAATCCAACCGAAAAGCATGGAATTGACACTTAGCCAATAGGGGTGATCTTCAGAAGTCTCTTCTATTTCTTCAATTTTTTCTATCAAAAAATCCAACTTTCGTTTAGTAGAGAAAGCATTGGACATTGCTCAAGACCAATCAACATAGTTGTCATTTGTGAGAAGGATGGGGCAAATTGTTTGGCCTGGATTATCACAAGGATGAATGTAGTAGGGTGAGGTTGGGGTGAGAGTTGTTGGTGTGGTCATGCTAAGCAGAAGAGTATTTGAGGAAAAATGCATGATACCATGTGATTGAATGATTATAGAAGGCCTGATTTTCTTATTGATGAATAGCGTGTATATACAACAAACATATGCAACAAACTCATAACATATAGGAGAAATATTAAGTATACAAAGATAAGATATGACTAAGAGGATCATATCCTAACAATATTGGACAAAAGAATGAAAAGAGGGATAAATTTACACATTGTGTAATCTTTATTCAGATATCGAAGTCGCAGACTCTCAGTGCCGCCCACACACTAGCGGCTTCTCAGTGTCGTGTTACTGTGTTCTTTCGGGTTCACAGTGAACCCTAGGAAAGGCTGGAGTGGAAAATATATCCCGGTCCGGAATCCATAAAATGGTGGACTGAATCCAATTCGATTTTCCGATCCGAATCAAAAGTGCACAAACCTGCATAAAATTTTGAATCAATAGGCATAAGCGAGACTAATGCCTGATACCATGTGTTTGAACCTCTCGGCCCAAATTATTTTTCTTAGACCAATATCGGCCTTCAAGTTATCTTCGTCTACCAATTAACATGGTCATCAAATCTCTATTTCTTCTTTGTCAAAGTTTAGTTTAAATTAATAAATTTCAGTTTCTAAGGTATTTTTGTTTATTTTATACTTTACAAAAGGGACTTGTGATTTATGACAAACACCTTTATTCATTCATTTGTTAATTAACAAACGAAGTATGTGACGAGAAGGGATCTGATTCAGTGAAATTGATATCGAAGGAGATGGATGTTCATGCAAGGCAGGTAACCTGGAGGATGCTATAGAACAACTGTCACTTTGGATGCATGCCTTACATTCCGTGTCAAACATACCAAACTAACAACAACTGCTCTCTTATATCCCAGATTAAGGCTAAATAATCGTTGAGATCGATGGTTGCACATGACACAAAAGAATCAACACGTGGCATCATACAAAGAAAGAGGGCAAAATAGTCCGCAGAGTAAAAAGTGAGGGCAACACTTTCTTTCGGACAACTCACGCATTCAAATGTAGAGGATCGTCGCTATAAAGTATAAACCCCTAAAGATTTTTTTTTCCAAATATTATTAAATAATATTTATTAATTGCCACGTCCATATTCTAACACTAAATACCCTAACAACCCCATTTCACTCCTTCGCTTAATATTGCAGATCTCTTGTAACGCACCGCCTCCCTTCACCTACTTCTCAGTTTACTCCTCCGGCAGCCGCCCATCCTCCGCCAACACTGCCATCCGGTGATCTGATCCCTTCTCACTACCTATCTGCTCGCTGCTTGACACCTCCGTCGCCACTTACCAGTGCCGCCGGGAAACACCAGAGGAAGAGTTATTCCTTCCCTTCAATTCTGTAAGTTAGGGTTGTTCCTTCTTTTTTTAAAATTTGTTCATGTTACTGGGATCGGAATCTAATTGATTCGATTAGATTTGGTTACTGACGGTAGATTGATTTCTCCTGCATTGGGTAATGCTTCTGGATTTTCTTAGTGTCATCGGCGGTATCACTCCCATGTCGCGGGACAGCGATTGAACCAATTATTCATATTTCACATTATGACTGAAAAATTGATGCTTCACTTTTTATTTTAGATTAGTTGATTTCTCAGATGAATCTCAAGATGAGATTTTAATGAAGTGGTTTATTCTTTTTCATGACACTATTTTAGGATCTCATTTCCCCTTTCCCGTTGAATTCAAATTCGCATTGCTCTTCTTATTGTAGCAATTAAGTTTATGATACAACTTTCACTATGTGTTGCCACCTGCTCTTTGATTTTCTTGTTTCTGTCAGCTATATTAGCGAGGCCTATTCTCCCTGATGTCTCTGGTTGCTTTTCCTCTTGTTTGAATTACGTCATTGCAATGATCCTTAGACACGATTCTGGCAATTGATAACTGAGTAAAATAATGTCAGGGATTTTGGCTAAGGTTTCTTCAAAGGGTATTACAAACTAAATGCATTCTGCTTGTGGTTAGCATCAACCTAGAGAAGTATGTGATTGTTTAACCGTCTAAGCTTTGATTTTGTGTTTTGTGATTTATGTGAGACGATACTCTCCTTGAATTCATTGAAACAGTGTCCTGTGGTGTAATACTCATAAAATACGACTATTCGAGTGGTTTTATTGCTGTGATCCTGTTATAGTTTGTGTTCAACTGTTCTATTTTGTGATAATCATATTTTGCACAACAGGGCAAGCTGAATCAGCGAGAGTCCAAATCTATTCACTCTCTTGCTGATTTGATATTTTACTTCCAAGTCATGCACAAGTGAAATAACAAGCTACTTTATAATATATGATTTAGTTCTTCCTGATCTGTTCTCAGGTGTAGAGTATCTCCCTGGCTATACTTGAGAGCTGCACACTGTTTGTAAATCAAAATGGCATCCATGGCTCAGATCCGATACTCTCCACTCTCCAACCACTATCACCGCCTCCGCCCTTCGGATCCCATTTCCTTCAATCTGCCTTTACAAAACCCTAACTTTTCCCTTTCTCCTTGCCGGAACAATTCCAATACCCTCAACATCCTTCCTCAGAGATTCCAATCTGGAATAGTCAAATTAAGCAGCGGAGGAGGAGGAGACGGCGGCGCCGGTGCTGGTGGAAGTGGTGGTGGAGGTTGGAGCTCTGGTGGCCACGGGGATGGGAAATCCGACGACTCCTCTTCGTCCTCAGGATCAGCATGGGACAACCTAGGGTTTATAGGTTTATTCCTCAAGGGATGGCAGTCGAGGGTTGCTGCTGATCCCCAATTTCCTTTCAAGGTTCTCATGGAGGAGCTTGTTGGAGTGAGCGCCTGCGTTCTTGGGGATATGGCTTCCCGCCCGAACTTCGGCCTCAACGAGCTGGATTTCGTCTTCTCCACTCTGGTGGTCGGCTCCATACTCAATTTTGTCCTTATGTATCTCCTTGCACCTACTTTGTCCTCCGCCCCCTCTAACCTTCCTGCCATCTTTGCTAACTGCCCTAAGAGCCACATGTTTGAGCCCGGTGCTTTCGGTGTTCTTGACCGCTTTGGGACATTCGTGTACAAGGGTGTCCTCTTTGCTGCTGTAGGTTTTGCTGCAGGATTAGTTGGTACCGCCATTTCAAACGCCTTGATCCAGGTAAGGAAGAAGATGGATCCAAACTTTGAGACTCCCAACAAGGCTCCACCAACACTATTGAATGCTTCTACTTGGGCACTTCATATGGGTTTGAGCAGTAATCTGAGGTATCAGACTCTCAACGGAGTCGAATTTGTGCTGGCCAATAGTGTGTCTCCTGCCATTTTCAAGACCGCCGTCATTGTTTTAAGGTGTCTCAACAACGTACTTGGAGGAGTGTCGTTTGTGATCCTGGCAAGGATGACTGGTTCCCAGTCCGTTGATGACTCCAAATCAGTGGCAGAGCCGGAGACGATTGATGCTAGTCTTACATCGGAGGTGACTATAGTGAACCATGACCACCCTCAATCTGCCCAGTAAACAAGTCCATCCAGCTGAAGAAAAGTCTGTAAGGTAGGGAGTGCTTCATCTATCACATTCCCAGTTTGATCATCTAGTTCTTTAGTTTTGAGTTACTATGTAGCTTTTATTGATAAGTAGAGGATGTTTCTCTGGTGCTTTTATGCGTTTCTGGGATATGAATGATGTTTTTTTATTTATATATTCTCATATATATACAATAATGTTGCTTGGTGTGTTTCATCCAAAGTAGATATCTATATCACTGTAAGAAACATTCCAATAACAAAAAACTGACAAATTGTACTATAATAATTTCAGTAGCTTTGATCATCTCAGGATCATCATAAACTGAAGTTGTTCAAAGGAGGCGGTTCCACCATCTTGGATTGAAGCCTGCCATTAAAATTGATATCAGTAAGGAAGACAATACAGAAATCAACCATCAAAACAATATATATATATAGGATTAGGATCAAGTGAGAACTAGTATTACAGTAGGAAATGAGAACAAATCTCATTGGATTAAGAATATTCAACGTCTATGATAAACTAATAAAATTAGATATTAACTAAGGTTTCCTACATTAACTACAAAAGATATTAATTCCTTAATTAAAAGTACATGATTATTACCTAATAAACAGCGTATTTACCAATCAAGAACTACGAACGGATATTGTTCTTTAACCACTTGTGTTTGTGAGTGCATGTTTCTTATTAGTATAAATCAGAACGTGAATGAAGTTAGACGTACAATGTGAAGATAATTAGTGCCGAACTTAGTCGTTGTGTGTAAATTAAAACCAACAGGACAACAACATAAATGAAACTAAATGTGCATGATATCCTTTAATCGGACACAAGTTAATATTATATAGTGCATGCACAATGATTTTTATTTGCACATACACGTGCAAACGCCAAGTATAAGCACGAGAACAAATTACTAGCGCATGTTCACAAATGCACGACTATAACATTGTGCACTATATGCACGACTATGAAAATGTTTTACAACTATAATATTGCGCAAGTATAAGTATGAGCACGATTATGTGATTATGTTAAGATGGTATTAAATATAAGCATGAGTCCACCGAGTTACATATGCACGACTAGCACTATGAAATGTTTAATAGATAATCTTATGAACCTAATCATGCAAATTGAAAATAACTCTGCACGTTTCGTGAATTATATAAAACTATTACTACAATAAATTCCGTTACAATAAAGTGAACGATTGAACATGAACTATGTACGTTTCAAAGATATCACCGACAACCAATGAGATTTCTCATATCAAGATAATGATTACTCGTGCACGTTAAATTAACTTATCATATTATTTAGTTTCCATATAAGCACGATTATTCTATCCGATTATATAATGTTACCATAAGCACAATTACTGTAATAAATTTATATCAACGATTCCCTTTAATAGCCGATCAATCAGAGACGTTCGTGTTTTAATCCGACGATCCTTAAGTGTTCTTATTTTTTACCGTAACATACGTTCTCACCGGATCTTGACCCTATATATATATATATATATATATATATATATATATATATATATATATATATATATATATATATATATATATATATATATATAAAGATGTACTTACTTGGAGCGTGTTCTTGATCAAGTACTGTCAGGCGTATCTCGACGACAGTCCCGCCTTCATTCTTTTCATCTGCTAGAGTGATCATCGTAATATCAGAAAATAACCCCAATGAAAATAAATTCAACCGGGCTTGATATTCAGATTCCATGTTATATACATGACCGACACCCATCTGCAATACGTACGTAAGATCAATTCAAACACTCATCAAGAATGTGTATATGATCAATTTAGAAAATATATTTGACGTACCTTCTTGGGCAGTTCTCTCCTAACAAGGTACTAAGGTAATGTATTTGTGAAAGTGATGTTGTATATTAACTTATCTATTTGTGAAAGTGACGTTGTATATTAACTTATCTGATATTGTGCATTACACATCATATATATAGAATACTCAATGGGCCAATGAGCCTTCTCATCTACTGTGGGCTAGATGTCCTAGTATGCCCCCTCGAGCTAAACTGCACTAAGTGAGAGTTTAGATCGCAGAAACTGAAAACGGTTGGACGTGAGTGGCTTGGTGAGGGCATCTGCAATTTGATCTTTGGATGTGATGAACGCCACTTGAAGAGTTTTGGCCGCAATCTTCTCACGCACAAAGTGATAGTCAAGTTCAATATGCTTCGTTCGGTGGTGAAACACTGGGTTTGCTGCTAGGTACGTGGCTCCCAGGTTATCACACCAAAGAATAGGTGGATGATGTAGGAAAATGCCTAACTCAGCAAGAAGGTGTTGGAGCCAGATAAATTCACATGTTGTTTGTCCAAGTGCACGGTATTCAGCTTCGGTAGACGAGCGGGACACAGTCGGCTGTTTCTTCGATGACCAAGATATCAGGGACGAACCAAAATAAATGCAGTACGCAGCAGTGGAGCGCCTATCGGTGGGATCACCTGCCCAATCAGCATCACAGAAACCAGCGAGAGTGGGAGTTTGATTGGAAGATAGATGAAGTGATAGAGTGGCGGTAGAATTAAGATAGTAAAGAATACGTTTTGTGGCTTGCCAGTGAATGTGGCGAGGATGATGCATAAATTGACAAATCTTATTAACAGCAAAAGCAATGTCGGGTCGAGTGAAAGATAGGTATTGCAGGCTGCCAACAACACTTCTGTACAGTGATGGATCATGAAAGAGAGGGGAATTTGTGGTGGAGAGATCACAATTGACAGACATTAGGGTGGTGACTGGTTTGGATTGATGCATATTTGTGGATTGAAGGAGGGTACGAATGTATTTGGACTGGGAAAGGTAGAAGCCAGAGGGATTTCGTGTCACATCAATACCAAGAAAGAAGTGGAGATCCCCCAGGTTCTTAACAGGAAAGTGAGTAGAAATAGAGGAGATGAATTTGTTTGCAAGGGAGGGAGATGATGCGATAACCAAAATGTCATCAACATACACTAGAATAAACACAGTTTCATTTTTGGCATGATAAGTGAAGAGAGAGCTGTCTGCTCTGGACATTGTAAATCCAAGATGCAGTAGGGTATCACTCAATTTAGAGTACCAAGCTCGAGGTGATTGACGAAGTCCACAGAGGGACTTATGTAACTTACATATATGAGTGGGGAACTGAGGATGCACAAACCCAGGCGGTTGTATGATGTAGACGTCTTCATTCAAGTCACCATGGAGGAATGCGTTTTGTATGTCAATCTGTTGAACGGACCAATTGGACATTGCAGCATAGGTAAGGACAAGGCGGATAGTGGATGGTTTAACTATTGGACTGAAGGTCTCGGTAAAATCAATGCCAAGGACTTGATTGAATCCTTTTGCAACAAGACGGGCTTTTCTGCGCTCAATCTTGCCTTCAGAGTTTCTTTTGGTTTTGAAGACCCATTTAACACCAAGCGGATTAAGATTTGGTTGAGCGGGAACAAGGGACCAAGTGTGGGAGGAGAGAAGAGCATGAAATTCATGAGACATAGCAGCCCTCCATTCAGGAAAGGAGGCTGCTTGACTAAAACATGTAGGCTCCTCTGGGATGGTGGTGATGGATGAGGCAGAAGGAGGCGGCCAAGGAATGGTGCCATCCGTTCGTACCAGGGGTTTGAAAATGTTATGGTGTGAGCGAGTAGAGATTGATCTGGTGGGAGGCGGTTGTGGTAATGAGGGATCGATTTGAGGCGACGGGTCTGATGGGCTTGTATCCTGAGAGGCAGGTTGGGATGGAGAGATAGTGGGTGAAGAGGGTTGGACAGGTATTGGGCTGGGATTATTAGTTGTAGTAGGAGAGTCACTGGGTAAGGTGGACTGTTCGGTTGATGGGCTTGGGATATTAGGTGAAGTAGGGGGGTTACTAGAAGGTAGATGGGCTTGCGCAATGGACCTGGGAATATGGGTTATTGGGTCTGAGGTTGATAAGAGAGATGGGTAGGGAGAATGCAAGATGGGCTGGAGTTGTTGGATGAAGGTGTCATGGGCTGATGTGGAGGAGCTTGAAAGGGAAATTGCAACTCATGAAAGATGACATCTCGGGATAAGTATACTCGGGAAGAAACATAATCAAGACATATGTATCCTCGATGGTTGGAGGCATAACCCAAAAATACACATGGGGTGGAGCGAAAATTGAGTTTGTGAGAATTATATGGACGTAAATTGGGAAAGCATAGGGAGCCAAATGTTCGAAGGAATTTGAGGTCGGGAGCTTGATATGGAGTATTTGGTAAGGGGAACGATTATTTAAGGTGGGAGTAGGTCTCCGATTAATGAGGTATACAACCGTCTCGAAGGCATAGTCCCAAAAGGATAATGGTAAGTGTGAATGAGCAAGTAAAGCAAGTCCGGTATCGACAATACGACGGTGACGGGTTTCAATGCTTCCATTTTGGGCATGGGCATAGGGACATGTGAGTCGGTGGTTAATTCCAAGCTTAGCAAAAAGCGGTTTAAGAGGTTTAAATTCCGTTCCCCCATCTGTTTGAATAGACTTAACTTTTGAAGAGAAGAAATTCTCGACGAAGTAGATAAAGGATTGCACATAGGAAGTAGTAGTGGATTTACTAGACATTGGAAACAACCACACAAAATTAGAGCAATCATCGAGTATGGACAAAAAATAACGATGGCCTCTTGAGGATAAAGTGTGGGCCGGGCCCCGTAAATCCAGGAACAGAAGCCCAAAAGGCTGAGACGCTCTAGACTGGGACGGAGGGTGGGGTAGGGCATGAGCCTTTGCTCTGGAACAGGCGACACAACGAAAATTTGAAACAGAGGAAGTAGGGCAAATGACATTGAGAGACCGAAGCATTTGTTGAGTGGTGCGGAGAGACGGATGTCCAAAACGAGAATGCCATAGGTGAAGACTAGGGGTGGTGGTGGAGTGTGCTTGTGGTGAAGACTTGGTAGCCGACAATGGAAAGACATACAACCCATCCTCAGTGGTTCCTTGAAGAAGCGTTGCCAGAGTTTGTTGATCCTTCACAAAGAAACAAGTAGGGTGAAATTCAAAGAAAACATTATTATCAATGCAGAATTGACGAACTGAGAGCAGATTTTTGTTGATGGATGGTACGTGGAGGATATTCTGAAGAGAGAATTTAACAGAAGGAGAAGAAGGTGAGGAGAGAAAATTGGAACCGTAATGCTGTATGGGCAAGGATGAGCCATCACCAATTGACACCGTATCGGATCCATGGTACGACTGAGTATCATATTGAAGTTGATTGAAGTTCGGGGTGAAGTGATTCGTAGCAGCCGTATCAGGTGTCCACTGAGCAGCAGTGTAATGAGCTTGGAAAGATGATGGAGCCGGTGCCTGGTAAGATTGGTTGAACCGGTGCCAGCACTGAAGGGCGGCATGGCCTGGTTTTAGGCAGACTTAACACACAGGGCGGGAGTCGGGGTGTCCACTGAAATGTTGGGGATTGTTGTTGTTGTTGCCGCGATTGGAAGTAGATCCTCTTGGAGAATTGGTTGAATTGTTGGAGTAGTTCGTTCTGCCTCGACCTCTGGAGTTAGGTTGAGGGTTTCGTTGTTGGTTGTTGTAATTGTTGTAGTTGTTGGTTTGGGCTCTGCGACGTCCTCTAGAATCATTTTGGTCTTGGCTGTTTGTATATGTGGAGTGTGCAGACATATTTGGGAGATTTGTAGAAGTGGAGTGGTGGGTTAAGCGGGCTTCATGGTTGAGTAAATGAGATAGAATCATGTGAGAAGTGGGTAGAAAAGGTTGTGTACTGAGTGAAGTGATAATCGGGTCATAATCAGATGATAAGCCAGAGAAGAGATAGGCAGCAAACTCAGAGTCTGAGATTTGCTGTCCTGCTGCTTGAAGAATGGAGACGAGAGTCTTTACCTTGTTGAAGAATGTAGTAATGGAGTCGCTACCTTTCTTGATGGAGGCGAGTTGAAGACGGGTCTGGAGGACATGAGCACTTGAGCGTGAAGTGTAGAGAACCTTGAGTGTTTGCCAGACAGCTTGAGCAGTGGTACAATCTGTAACATGAGTGAGAACTTCTTCAGTAAGAGAGGATGTAAGAATGGCTAGCACTAAATGGTCTTTAGCTAACCAGTCAAGATATGATTGAGTGGTTGTGTTTGATGTGGTGTTTGGGCAAGGGAGGGATCCATCAATGTGGCCAAAAAGATTATAGGCACGAAGCACAGGAATCACTTGGGTTTTCCAGAGTAGGTAATTGGTAGGGGAGAGCTTGATTGTAATAAAGTTTGAAAAACCTGGTAATGGTGTGGAATGGGTGGTCGGCGTTGGCAGTGGTAGGGGATTTGGGGTAGGAGTGGGTGTTGGAGAAATGGTGACATTTGGGGAGGGGTTGTTATTGTTTGGAGAAGGTGGGTCGCTGCTGTCTGATATTTTTTGTTCTTTTCTTTAGTGGACGTTTGTCCGTTGTGGCTCTGATACCATACTAAGGTAATGTATTTGTGAAAGTGATGTTGTATATTAACTTATCTGATATTGTGCATTACACATCATATATATATATATATATATATATATATATATATATATATATATATATATATATATATATATATATATATATATATATATATATATATATATAGAATACTCAATGGGCCAATGGGCCTTCTCATCTACTGTGGGCTAGATGTCCTAGTACAAGGATGCCAAGATTAGGGTCCCCGTTAATGACATTAATATCCAAGCCAGTAATATCACCTTCAACGACCATACATACAATCTCCTTACTACTCGAGATCGCAAACTCCGCGACGTAAGCACCAATGTATCCTCCTTCCAAATGGTACCAACTCTCAACACAATCCCGTATCCGGAGCAACATCCTAGAACAAACAAAGCCCTTTTGATCCTTCAACATCGCTGCAATCTTGTTGCGGATACGCCTCGGAAGCATACACGGTCTCGCCATTTTAATCCTTGGCTTAGCATCCTTCAGCTAGGGTTTGAAGCCTCTCCTCAATTTCATCCTTAGTATAGATATCACCAGCCCACATCGAAACCATCTCGAACAAGTAGTCATCTTCTCCGACATTCTTCCGCCGACGAAGGTCAAAGTAAATGATCTCCGAAAGCGTATACTCTTCCCACTCACTCAACTTCTCCAACTCCGCTTCGATATTCTCGAACGCCATGAGATTATAACAACGGACCTACTTCTCTCTTATATCTACAACTCTCCTATCTTGACTAGGAATACAAACACGGTTTTCATATATTTTATATTTATACATGATTATCTTTTGATAATTTAATTAGGAAAAGATTGAAAACCATTCCTAATTTAGATTATATAGGTATATCTTTTTAAAAAAATCTACTTTTCTGTGAAAAAAAAAAAATCGATCAATGAGATTCCAATCTCAAATATATCTTTATCTTGTAAAAAAAAAAACTAGTTTTGTGCATCGACAGGTTGAGGATTAAAAATCTGAATATATATATATATATATATATATATATATATATATATGGAGTGCGGTTCCCATGACATCCTTATCGGTATATCATGAGAACAATGTCAGACCCGTCGGATGGTGAGTATTGAGGGTTGAGATTTAGGTTAGATATTATAATTAAAATCATCTTGTTTTTAAGAGTATTTATTTTTAATAATATAATTGATCAAGTCACCAAAAACTTAAGATTTTGTGATTTACAATTTACAATTTTACTTATAAAATCATATATTTTTAATGGCTAATAATAAAATTAATTATTAGCGGAACGAATTTGTTTTTTTTTTTATGAAATTCCGTCGGACTGGGAAATGGTCAAAATAGAGAAGATGGGGATTTGTTCTCGCTCCTATTTATATCTATTAAAAATAATTGTGCACGTCACGAGTCATAAACTAGTCTATATATATATTACTAAAACACAACCCTCTTCGTCCACATGTCAACACATTAGTGCCACATAGGATTTTTTTGGCAAATAGTTACGGATTTGCCATATTTTAATTACAGATTTGCCATATTTTAATTCAAATTAAAATAAAAATATTTTCCATCTCATATGCCAACTCAACAAAATTTTTTATCTCATCATATTCAGTATCATCATATTCAGTATGTTACGGTTATAACAATATGATTTTGTTTGTTACTAAATCTACAAGCATCTATAACAAGATAACGTCAATATCTTTACAAATCTTATAACAATAATCTTTTTAATATATTTTTAATTATGTCCTTTCATTATATATTTTATGTATTATATTTTTTAACCAAAATTATTCTTTTCCTTATTCCTAATTAATTTTGTTTTAAAATATTATATTGGAATATAAATTTTACCAACTAACAATTTAATTGAAAATACTAAAGTAATTAAATTAGACCCTTTAGGTGTTTATTAGCTAACAACTTAATTATAAATACTAAATTAAGGATTTATTTTATCCATACATGGTTTTCAAATTTATTAGCTTTCATAATAACAAAGTTCTTTAATTTTAGGAGAAATTTTTTTAATCGTTTTTTTTTAAAAACAGATCGATTGCATATCTTATGTTACTTTTAAAAAAACTCTCATAATCGTATTTTTTATAGTCATATTTAGTATATTTTTTAAAAA
>BSUD01000006.1:103138706-103203985 GCA_033239045.1 Fagopyrum esculentum | reverse complement strand
TTTTCAGATTCATTATTTTTTTTAAAAATGGTTACGTTATTTTTTTAAAAAAAATATTCATATCTTTATTTTTTTTAATCATCCACAAGTGTAATCTCATTCGAGTAATCAATTTTGTTATAATTCCGATTTTAAATGAAATATTATCTAATGTTTACTAGAAGTTTGTAATTATAACTTACTCAATTATTATTTTATCATTTAAATATTATTTTAATTTTTCATATTTAAAATTTGAGTCTTCCCTCACAACCTTTTTGCACTTTACTCATTTGCATTGCCTAATTTTTTTAGCAACAAAATTAATATGCATGAGAATAATTATGTTAATTTATTTATAAGCTTAAAAAATGAGTATCTTGTATAAGAAATAAATGAAAGTCTAAATACCGAGACACTTATTTATTCGCAAATATTTTATCATCGTGAGAATAACTGAATGGTTATTATAATGTTTCGTAAATATATCATTAGTTCATACATATACAAGCTCACGACATATTAATAAAAAATCCAATATATAAGCTAGTCTTAGATAATAAAGAAAACAAGATTCTTAATATGAATGTATACGTAAGAAATGTAGTGAAAGTAAGATAGATTTTGATATCTTTATTTAGATGAAGAAATGATTAATTTTTTTTATACTTCCAGAAATAAGTAGTGGTAAGGTTGTGTGTAGGGTCTTTTAAGACAAGTCCGTCTTTGTTAGTGACCCACATACAATTGTTGTCCATACAGGCGCCAATAAAGTTATACTCAGGATAGAAGACATTGCCTTCGGTGGTGAGGTCGTTCCACTTGGCCGTACACCAGAATTTCGTCGACCCCCAAAAGTTGGTGCGGAACGAGAAGTTGTAATCCTCCTGGTTCGCCACCGTGTGCCCACCCAAGTTATCGTCCTTTGACTGGCAATTTATCCACACCGAGCTTCCGGACGGGAGCTCGTTCCGTATGTGGACGGTGTACTTTTGGAACGGTAGTTCTTGCGCCATCGACCACTCTACTAGGAGGAGGATTGATAGTATGAACACCACATTGCGTTTGCTCGATTGCATTCTTGATTGTTTAAGTTGAAGTTGTGAGTTCTTGGCGAGTAATGATCGATATGTATGTAGTATGTTGTAGGGGTATTTATATGCTACTTTGTAATGCCTTGTGGGAAGCATATTGTGCAGTTCATGCATTTTTTGTGAATAAGATATTAACTAGTCGTGTAGGTTATGTTTAAACTTAATTTATTATTAACAAGTTTTGAATACACTATACATGCATGCATTAACTTGATTTAAGGTAGAATAAATGAGTTGTTTCATATTAGACATAGAAATTAAAATGTTTAAGTTTCGGGTTCGGGTTTAATACTTAATTCCTAGAAAATTTGTATTAGGGCTGCGTTTGGTAGGTTATAAAATTAAGGAATTAAAATTATAAGAATTAAGAGGGCCACAACAAATAATTTTCTAAATCTTGTTTGATAAGGTAATAAAATAGACGAAAGATATTAGATTATGGAGATTAAGAGTATTAAATTATGAGAATTGAATAATTCTATTGAACTTCGATTATAAAGATTATAGAAATTGTTGAGGCTAAAATTTCATTTTTACCCCTCTTCTCTTTTTTATCTTTTTCATTTGAATCATTTACAAAAACATTGGCCCATACTTTTTCGTTACTTTATCCACGGTCATATTCATTTACTAAACCCTGACCCTAAATTCACGCTTCTATAAACGTATGAATAAGAAATTTGTAACGTGGATTGAATGTTATTGGGCTTTTATTGGCCCAATTGTCTAATATTGTAGAGTAACTACTAGCCTAAATATTAGCTCGTTTTTATTTTTGTCAAAACAACTTTACATACATTAATATTACACTTTACATATATTAATATTAGTAGGGAGTTTTTTTTTTTTGATACATAGGTAAAATATCTAAGAGAATCAGTTTCTAGAAACCGATCGTTCTAACATGGGGACAACAAACTTCCCAGGAGGTCACCCATCCTGAAATTTCTCCCGCACGAGCACGCTTAACTCCAGAGTTATTTGTCCTCAATCTACCACTGGAAAAGAAGAATTCTCGTTGCCTTATAAATCAATCACAAATCCCCATTCAAATGATGCGGGATGACAATCTTTACGGGATGTTACATGCATCCACCGCCATTTGACCATTGTATCCGTGTGAAGCAATCTTGTCCGCAACCGTATTGATCTCCCTGAAAATATGCTTTGTGGTGAAACTATGGAATTCAGACATAATAATTGTAATATCGTTAATCATCATATCTAACTCCCATGGTGGCTTCCACACTCGCTTAATCGAGTTGATGAGCGTAAGGCTATCCCCTTCAATCTCGATGCATGTAATTCCACTTTCCTTTGCCTTTTGAAGGCCATGTCTCAAGGCAAGTGTTTCGTGTTCCAAAATGGATTCAACATAACACTTGCCACATCCTACGGCCGTAGGAATCGCATGTTGGTTCCGGATAATAAACCCATACGAGCAGTTATTTGTTGAAATAAATGAGGCATCAAAATTGATTTTAAAGAATCCATCCTTTGGTCGTTGCCATTTAATGTTTTTCTTCCTTCTTCTTTGTGGTTTCGTTGATGTAGGAGTCTTGTTTTGGTCCGAAATTGCAAAATCTCAACTCTCAATTTGGTTAATAGCAGTGGTTCTAATGTTTGGTGGGAAATTTGTTTTGTTAAAAACGAATTGGTTCCTAGCCAACCAAATATTCCACCAAATAACCACTACAAGTTTCATTTCTTTGTTCGAAATTGACTCCTTAAGTTCAAACAGGGATTCAGTAATTCCTTGATTTTCTATATCTATATTTTGTAAACTAGAATTTACATTTTTGATTGTCGATAGTTGTTAACATGACTAGGCAATGAAAGAAAAGATGCTTAGTACTCTCAGTATGCTGGTTACAGAACTCACAGTTCATGACTACCGCGATTCTATGTCTGTCAAGGTTTTGTTTTGTAGGTAAGTCATTCATAGCTACCTTCCATAAAAAATTTCTTATTTTGGGCATAATGTCCATTTTCCAAATCCATGATTTATCTAGAGTAACCCCCATTTTTTGCTTTTGAATCAATTTCAGAGATGATTTTGTGGAATACCAGTATACCACCCTTCCTCGTTTCCTGACCAATAAAGATGATCACGTATTTCTGTTTTGGGAAGGTTATAGTACTTAATTTTTTCTATAACATTACTTGGTAACATTGTTTTTAAGAGATCTATTCTCCGTGGATCCCACTCTCTATTGTTAATGTACGAGGAAGTTAATTCTGAAAGGTTTAATCCACTGTGGTTTGTTAAGACGTGTTTAAGCGGTTTATCAAGCAATCACTTATCCGTCCAGAATCTAACCGTGTTTCCATCCCCTATTCTCCATGTCAGCCCTTTATCAAATTCTTTATGAAGTTTAAGCAAGTTTCTCCATTGCCATGATATATTCTTTCCACATTCGTAATTCCATATGCTCGTCCCTTTTAGGTATTTTCTTCAACGATTTTGACCCAAACATTATCTTGTTCCGCCATTATTTTCCACAAGAGTTTCATCTGTAGTGCTTTGTTCATGTCTTTTGCTTTTCTTATCCCCGTTCCACCCAGGCTTCGAGGTTTACAAATCTTATCCCAACTTATCAATGGATGGTGGTTAACTCCTTTATTTCAAAAAAAATTTCTATTAATTTTATCTAATTCATTATGTATACTTCCTGGTAGCATGAATGCCTGCATAAAGTAACTTGGTTTTGCATTAAGGTTAGCTTTTATTAAAGTTATTCTACCTTCTTGAGACAGTGAGGATGCTTTCCATTTAGTCAGTTGTTGTTTAGTTTTTGTGATGACGGTGTGAAATACGTCTTTAATTTGTTGGCATGTCCATTGATAATTGGGCATCCCAAGTATTGTTCTAGATTGGTAGAAATATTGATTCCGAGGTGACCTTGAATTCTTCTTCTGTTGCTTTGGCCTACATTATTGGTAGTTTGAAAAGTGGATTTATGGTAATTGACCATTTGCCCTGTATGTCACAATAGTCCTTTAACGCCACTAGAACCATCTCATTGGCTTGTGTAGATATTTTGATAAAAATAATAATCTCATCTGCAAAAGCTAAAAATGGGATTCTAGTCCCATTCCTGGAGATAGGAAAACCTATAGATTTGGGATTTTCATTTGATATTTTTTGTAAGTTTCTGGCTAACACCTCCGAACACAGATTGAACAGAAGTGGGGATAGAGGGTCACCTTGTCTAAGACCCCTTTGCGGAATAAAAAGATTCGTGGGTGAATCATTGATTATTATAGAGTATGAAACCGTTGAAACACATTCATGAATCAATTTCCGAAATTTTTCTCCAAATCCAAATTTGCCATCACTGCTTTAAGGAAATCCCATTCAACTTTGTCATATGCTTTCTCCATGTCTAGTTTAATAGCCATATATCCTTCCTTTCCTTTTTTTGATTTGAAACCATGAAAAATTTCATGGGCAATGAGCACATTATCGTGGATTGCTCTATTTTTAACGAAAGCGCTTTGTAAAGGATGGATAAGTTTGGGAAGAATTAGACTCAGTCTCTTTGCTAATATTTTCGAGATAATTTTATAAACCGTTGAAATTAAACTTATAGGTCTATAGTGTGATGTTGTAGTTGGATTGTCAATCTTTGGTAATAGTGTTATAAAGGTGTGGTTGAGTTGTCTTAAAATTTTTCCATTCCTATAAAAACTCTTGACAACACTAGTGATTGATGGTCCTACGATATTCCAGTATTTCTGATAAAAACCAGCAGGCATCCCATCCGGGCCTGGCGATTTGTCACATCCTATGTTGAATATAGCTTCTTTAATTTCACTTGTAGAAAAAGGCCCTTCCAATTTCAAATTATCATGAGGACTAATTTCACGTAAGATGACTTTTAAGCTGGTTTTGGAGTTTAATCCTATCAATTGTGTGGATTGAAATTGAGTTTTGTAGTCCTTCACAAATTCCTCGTCAATGTCCGTATCTTTTTCTAGAATTTCTCCATTATTTTTAGTAATCGTTGTGATTATCTTTTTATTTCTTCTGTCCGTAGCTTTCCTATGGAAAAAATTGGTTTTCTTATCACCAAATTTTAAATTTGCTGTCTTTGCTCGCTGCGTCCAATATTTATGTTGGTATTCTATTAGACACTCTCTTTTCTTTGTCAGTCTATTAATTTTATTATTAATGTCTTGATGGAATTGTGAGACAATCACTTTTTGAAGTCGTTCTAGTTAGTCGTCCACTTTGAGTAGTTGTTTGTTTATATTACCAAACTTTTCTCGGCTCCATTGTTTTAATTTTTGTTTGAGTAGCCTAGTCTTTTTGACTATATTAAACACTTATGTGCCTTGGTATTGGTTCCTCCAAACTTGTTTCACAATGTTTTCGCAGTCATGTCTAAGCATCCACATTGATTCGAATCTAAACGGTTTGTTTTTTATGATTGTCTGATTGTTTTGTAGATTAATGGAAATCATACAGTGATCGGAGTTTATAAAAGCATGATTTCGGGTATGTATACTGGGGTATTGTTGTATAATTTTCATGGAGGTCATCGCTCTATCTAGTTTTTCGTAAGTATTATTATCTCCTTCTTTCTTTTTCTTCCAAATAAAGTCATTTCCTTTAGTTGTTAAGTTTGTTAGGGAAAATTGATTAGACAATTGCAAGAGTCTATCGAATCTATTATACGCTACTACAGCTCCTCCTTTTTTATCCGCCGGATCCATCATATCATTAAAATCACCCATCACAATCATTGGAACTTGGATATTGTCCAAAACACTGTGAAGTTTTATCCAAAACGGATTTTTCAATTGTTCATTCGGTAGTGCATATAAGAAAAACGATCATAGATTCAAATTGTGAATTTAGATTTGTATGTTTAACCAGCATAAATCTTGGTGAGGTTTTAATAATTTCCGCCTTTTCCCCTTTAATTTCGTATTCTTTCCAAAGTAGGCATACCCCCCGAAAAACCCATCGATGGTATAAAAAAATATTCTATCGAAACTAGCGCTTTTCCATACACTTTCCTCAAGCTCGTCTTTCGATTTTGTCTCAGCTAACACAATCATCTGAATATTCTCGTTTTTACAAGTCATGCTTAAATTGGTCCAAAAATTCTTTTTCTTCATTCCCCGACAGTTCCAAAAGGCAATCTTCATAAGGAAAACGTTGGTTGTAATTGGTTACCGGGATTAATCCCGTACTCATTTTCGCTTCCACTTGAGGTATAGCTACGTAGGCTCCACATAGCGAAAATGGGACCGCTCGCTCTCGGATTTAATCGGACATCTTGTTGGTTCACCTTTACTTTGGTGGGAAGAGAAAGAAAATCGTAGTATATTATCATGATATTGCAATATTCAGATGGACCCCTCTCCGTATAATCCATCGAACGCCTTTTGATATTACCACTCAATTCCTTTGATCGAACGTCCAATTCATTAATAAAAACATCACTGCGACGTACTACCTTGATGGTATTCTTGGTGTTTTCAGGGATGCAAGTAGAATAATAATTTACCCAATTCCACACATGGTACATCATCTTATAACCCACTATATTTATCATCATGTTGCTTGCTATTTCCATCTGTCGTACTTTACTGATAGTCAATTTGGTTAAAAATCTACATTTAGTTTTTTGTAAATATATGTTCCATACACTCACAGAGTTCATAATTCCTATACTTAGTGAGCATTCGCTAGTTTTGAGCTTCCAAGTAGACGATAACACCATGGACAAGCTGTTTATTTCTAACACATTGTTCAAATCGAGAAATCGAGGATGCCTGCAACCGACTCTTATTAATCCAATATTCCAATTTTCCTGTTTCCTCCAGTTATAAAGTATTATTGTGCAACACTGCACAAAACAGAAACTAGCAAATTCGGATTTCACATTTTTCTTAATACAACCAGTTTTTGTTCTATTGGTCTCAAAATTGTTCAATCTAGTAACATTTAGTCTGTTTATTGGCCAAACACGCTCCTCCCGTTGATCAATGTATATCACTTGCGAAAAACTTCCTTTTGCTTGAAAGAATATAGTGAAAATGCAGATTCATAGACATTCATTAGTGAGGCTTGGTCACCCAAAACCCGACAGCCTTGACTCTGGCTTAAACCGAGGCTGCATTCCAATTCTTTCTTATCTTCGATCACTAGTCATGTGATCATTAAACACAATTGCATCATATTACACATATTAATATCAATACACTGTTTCCAAATCAATTTATACAAAGTAACAATGGTTTTGTTACAAATATTCCAATTACCAATTTTATGATGTTGGTCCCCTACTTGATAAAGGAAAAACATCTTAAATAAAAGAAATTCAGCTTAATAGACACAATTATCCCATCAGACATTTTAACAACAGTTATTTTAATGCCTGTGAGTCCCAAATTCTGCATTATACTTAAGAGACTCTCATTTATACTTAATTTAACAAGGATCGAAACACAACCGCAAATTACATAGAACATTATAAACAAGCAGAAACCATACACACAATATTTAGTTACCACATTTTGGAAATAACCGTCTGGAGACCTTCCTGTGCAGAATAATCGATTTGGAAAAGCTGGATCTTTATCAGCATATTGTAGTGTACATCTTACCATAAAATTATTCTTCATTCCTTGGATCTTACCCCGCATAAAGGAGGATTGATAATTGTAGATGTTGTTCCTTTTAAAACTCCGCTGCACAGGGCAACAAAAACTTGCAAGAGCATAAATAGATTCTGGAAAAAATAGGCAACCTAAATAGCAGTGCATCAATTGAAAAGCACTACATATGTTGTAATTCAGTTTTTCTATGTAGGCATAAAAGAAACAGATTCCCTTAGTCCATTCATTGATTTGGAAATTTTGGAGATAGCTCTCCATGGTACAATGAGGGAGACTAACATTGACACAAAATAAAAACGTCCATAAAAGCCAGAAACAACTGCTACTCATACTAGTTGACCAAGACTTTGGATAGAGATATTCATGAAAATAAAAAGCATTCAAAAGATAATACCAATCCAGTAACCCACTGGATTTCCAACAAATTTTTAAATCCATATACTTAGTTAAGCTTTGGCTTCTTTGATCCCTTCAGTTTGGAGGATGCCGTATCTTCACCACCCCCTGCCTCTTCCCAATGCTAGAGTCAGATTTTCCGGATTCGTTGTTGACTTTCATAGCATCCATAAGCCTGTTGACAGTGTTGTTCGTTTCTATTGAGTGAAAAGGGCTTTCGGACATTGTGGCCTTTAGCTCCTCTGGAATGTCTCCACTTTTGAACTGTAGAGCAGTAAACTGAGCCACAGTCAGCTCATTCTCCTTAATGTCTTCTTGGTCTTCATCATTGTTTAAGTGCTCCTCAATCTCAGCTACTTTGGTTTTCATTTCTTCATCCTCTTTCATTGGGACGGTAAGAGAGGACATAGAAGGCGGTTGCACTCCATTAGTGGCATCATTATGGAGTTGACCCTCAACATTTCTCATTGGGTTTAGTTTGAGTATTGACTTCCAATCCTTCTTTCACATTCAGTGTATCCAGCACTTGGTTTGTAATCTCCTGGCTTTCCTCAACCTTCTCCAAGGAAACATCAGCTACTTCCTTTTTCACATACTGTTTGATGTAAATTTTGGAACTGGAAGAGGAGTCATCCTCCTTCTCCTTATGAAAACCGTAATGAGGTGAGAGATACGGTCTCACTTCATTATGTCTCGAAAACTACTGTTTATTTTTTCCAACAACAGTCCACTCTTTTTCCTCAGTACCTCCTATTGCACCCTCTTTTTTACCAATAGTTTCTCTAAGAATCTAAGATATCTAAAAGGTTTGGTTCTAATCCCTTAGAGGACAGATTTCATAAGTGTAGTCACCAGAAGCACAAAAACCACAACCCAAAGAAAAGTCCTCAAACCAAATAGGGAAAGCTTTGACTTCATCGGTTTCATCCGAAATAGGAATGGATTTCTTTCTTTCATCCTCCACATTCAAGTTAATACAAATTCGGGTGAAATAGATTTCTTTACCCTTTTCAGAGAAAGCATCAAGTTTCACAAACTTTCCCACTTTATTCTCCTCTATGATGATTCTTATATCTTCTCTGTTTACGTATTTTGGTGAAATTTGGGGGATTTTAATCCAAAGATTAGCAGTAGCATTACTTTCAGTTAGTGTATTAAAATTCGGTTTCCATGGTTTTAAAATGACTAAAAGCCCGAACACATGATAAGGTCTATTTTCCCATATAGATTTCCTATCCATGGGGTTGGAGAAAGAGATTTCGAACCAGTGATTTGGTTTGTCCAGGATCCTAAATTCACCCTTCACATTTTTCCATTCATGTAATAGCTTTGTTCTAAGTTTTGTCATATCTATTGGCTCACCAAGAATACACCCCATAAGGGATGTATCCTTCTGCTTTTGAAAATCACTCTTAACTTTGGATAAAGAGCTAAGATAATTAGCAAGATCAGAATTCATTGAAGACTCACGTTTGTTCTTTGAGTCATCAATGCTTTTAGAGCCAAGCTCTATATTTTCAACTTTAATTTTTTCTAGGTTTTCACTTTGCTCTGGATTCACTTGTTGTTCTGATGGGATTTTACAAATTGCTTCCTTGAAAGTTGTAATATTTGCACTCATCTTGTGTTTTAGAATTAGAACAGAGAAAGCACAGAAGAGTGAAAACAAGAGAGATTGTTGTAGTTGGTGTGTGTTATTGTTGTTCAAAGACATGCCTTTATATAGATAAACTTCTATGGAATCCAACACACATAATATCAGATTATAGATATCAGTCAAGGTTATTTTGTCTATTCGTAGAGCATGCTAATTTTGTCCCTCAAGCCTAATCCAAGAAATTAGAGCATGATAGTGCAACATAAACATAGGTTGTTGTAGGGAATTACCTGAATAAGTCTTTTGGAAATAAGAACCGAAAAACCAAGTCAGTTAGACCCCCTTCTTCTGAGATTCACCCTTTCTACCTTGTCAATAGAACCCGTGACCCCTGTTAGTATCCAAAGACCTTCTTTTCCCCTAGCATAATCCTGAAGGTGAGCGTCAAACCCACAGCAATGTATCGAAAGTAAGTAGATGACCCTCCTCTTTCCGGATTGGATCCTATTCCGATGATCCATGGTGCAGTTCTCTCTTATATGCAGCGTCAATGGAGCTATGTTTCCCCTTTTTTATCTTCTTTTTTTCCTTGGCCAATTTTTGGACAGCTTTTTTCTCTGAATGTAACTTTTCCTTTGTTTGCCTAGATAATGAGACAGATCGAGACCTGAGAAGCGAGATCCATCGTCTCTTTCGGACATCGAGACTAACAAATTTGCTATGTGTACTGGTGGTTGGAAGAGGTTAGATATGTGTCTTAGGGTTTTCGTTTGATGGTCGGAACACTTTACCATTCCTACACGCATGACGGCGCGTTCTTTTCTCGTGTTTTAGGGTTTTTTTTTCCGATCTATATTAGTAGGGAGTTGATCTCAATCTAATAGTCGAAACTATTCTTATTTGTGACAAAGTCTAAAAGACTTGTGTGTAGATTTATTTTAGCGTGCAAATTTTTTATGTCTTAGACCCGCCGGATATATATGATAAATTAATCGATTTGAATGCACGTCTTAGACTCGTCGGATATAATTGGTAAGTTAACCGATTTGAGTGCAGATGGTGGTGAATATATTGGAATAACACAAGTGATAGAGGTGAGCTAGCAATGGTCATATTAATTAAATTAAGACAAAACACACACAAACAATGTTTGAACAACTTCTTCATACTGGTACCGTGGTACGTAGTAGCCAAACCACTAACTAAGTTACTCAAAATGACTCCAACACTTGAATAGCTAGCAATGAAACTAATTAAGGAAGACCACCAGCCCCGCCAGCACCACCACCAAGGCCACCTCCTCCTCCTAACCCACCCAAACCTCCAAGACCACCAAGACCACCTCCTCCTCCTAACCCACCCAAACCTCCAAGACCACCAGCACCGCCACCTAAACCACCCCCACCACCACCTAATCCACCGAGACCACCAGCACCGCCTAATCCGCCAACTCCAGCGCCTCCAGGAGCACCAAGACCTCCATCTCCGCTGCCCAGTCCGCCAATGCCACCGAGACCGCCAATGCCACCTCCAACCCCACCATTAGGTCCACCCAAGCCGCCAACACCTCCTAAGCCAGTAAAAACTCCCCCGTTAGGAGTAAGGCCCGTGACTCCCCCAATGCCGGCTCCGGCACCGATTCCACCTCCAGCTCCACCGGTGTTAGCGATGCCTCCGCCAGCACCAACTCCTCCGTAGGCTATGTAGTTCTTCTGGTCAGCAAGTCCTCCTGGTGTCTTGGAAAGGCTTCTAGAAGCTGTGGAGGAGGCTGTGAGCAAAGCCAAGGCCAGCAGCAGAGGAATAAACCTAACACTTGTCATCTTTCTCTCTCACTACTTAGTTTACTTGATTTTGGTTGGAGATGAATGGAGAATCGGAGAGCAAGTGCATGCATTAATATAGCCAAGAAAGTGTACTTATGCAAACATTGAATGACAAATGTTGACGGTTGGTTGTAAATTGTAATGTCTAGGGTTACAATTTACACCAAGCAAGCAAAGCATTAATCATCTGGCGGGGTTTTGGGTTTGTTTGAAATTGAAGATTAAAGCTGACTTGCATTTACTAATTACAGCTGTCACATTTACCACTGTAAGTACGTCCTCTTCGTCGACGCACAGCTACAGGGTGGTAATTAAATTGGAGTCGTTGTGGACTTGAATGTTGAGACTAGGCTGAAGAATTACCGAGGACGGGTCAAATTAGAATAAATGAGGGTAAAATTCGATTGGAGGATATTGCTCAGACCAACGCTCTCCACAGAATACTACAGTTGTTACATTATTACTATGATATACTCCCTCCGATCAAAAATAAGTGTCGTTTTAGCCTTAAAAATTTGATCAAAATTATCTGTCGTTTTAAGTTTTCTATACCAATAAATGAACAATAATTATAAGAAATGTTCTTGAAAATTGGCGTAAATGATTAATTTTAGTTCTAAAACTTTCTTATTGGTTTAAAAGAAGGTTGAATATTAAATATGTGATAAGATTTAGAAAAACTTTACAAAATCTATGTTATTTAATATTTATCTTAAAAATTGTGTCAAAGGCTAAAATGACAGTTATTTTTGATCGGAGGTAGTATATGTATTACTATCATCTCAGTGGTTGAAATAAAATAAATTATTTATATTTTAAAAAAAATAATAATAACTAATACAAATTTCACCAATGAGATAAAATAATACATTACCAGTTATACAAGAATGTTTGACTGTTATTTTTTCTCTACACATACAACCATATATGTAATAACCGTGTATTTGAAACTAGGGTAGGTAACATTATGTTATTAATATTGCTTAGTATGTACCTACAATAATAATAAAAATTAAGTATATAATATTTTTTTGATGATAGACTAATTACCCTTATTTAATACATTAACTTTCATTAATTTTTTTTAATATGTTACAAGATTTTATATTTAATTTTTATATATGAATTTCAAGTGCAAAAAATAATTAAATTATTTGTATACAAGAAAAATAATCTAATAATATTTTGAGTTATTTATATAGTATATAATAATTCTTGTATAAAAAGTTAGTGTATTAGGAAAAATTAAAATATCATTAACGTATACTTATAAGTTTTAAAAGAAGAATAAATGGTGAATCCAATTACATCTCGAAGCTAATACAGAACAAAAGGTGACTTCCAGCATTCTCTCTCTTTATGTGTAATGCTAAGTTGGCTCGTGGATCTGGTCTGGCGAGCGCGTTGACTTATCTCTTTGAAAAGTCGGCCCAGCCCAAAATCAGATATGTGGGCCTGAAAGCCCAAATGACTCTTTCCGGCCCATATTATTTAATTCTTTTTAGTTTTTTCAACTAATCAAAGTATTGAATTCTGAATGAACTTGACAACTTCAGATAGTCAGATCTTTGTCCCGCTCTTCAGACTTCACTTTCTGCATATTGTGGATGCTTATGCATTCAGGATTTAGGTAAGCCACTACTACAAACATATCAAATCGGACCGGACCGGACCGTATACGATCTGGTTTACGCTCTAGACACGGCGGGATTTACAAGTTAGAGCAACCAGCCTCCAAAAAAACCAGAAAAATGTATACGAGAGACTCGTGCTAGCTTAGAAAGGCTCACCATGGATTGGGAATTTGTGATATGCATTTCAAAAATGTTTCCAAAATATGCATAATCAGTTTATTTTATTTTATTTTTAAAATAAAAATAGGCTACTTTAAGGGAATTTTTTCCAAAATAATAAAAAATTAAAAATATTTTCTAAAATTAGGTCGCAATAAAACATACGAGTATAGAAAGGTTTTTCGTGTCTGAGTAGACCCGTTGTTTGAAACTGCGGGTTAGCATGAATAACCCGCAATTTCAATTTGCGAGTTTCTATTATTTTTTTAAATAGGCTACTTTAATTTTTTTTGATAAATTGGTAACCCGCATTCCTGATGCTACGTTTTGTAATGGTCTGGTTGCGAGGAGGGTTGACAAAACTATTGAGATTATGAAGGTGGTTAGGAGACTTGAGAACCCCTAGTGTGAATTGCTTCTCTTGAGAAACTGTAAAGGTGTCTCTAGGTTGTTATTCGCTCTTCCCACTTGTCCTCCGCATGTCATTCTTGATGCTATTATTAGTTTTGACGACGAGCTTCGAAATTCTATTGATCACATTGTCACCTCGGGAGGTCCTAGTTTTGGTCCCTGGCAGTGGCGTCAGGCTACCCTCCCGTTGAAGCTTGGGGGTCTTGGGGTGTCCACGGCTCATGACACTAGTTTTTTTCGCTTTCATCACCTCCCGTCTCCAGACCACTGAGTTGCAAGCCCGCATTCTGGGTGTTGATAGCCTCGGACCCCAAGTGGTTGTTTCTTCTTCCACCCCTTCCCCTTTGCACTCTTTAGCAGGTCCTGATTTGATTTTGGATCAAGCTGTCTCGAGGTATGTTACGTGTGTTGACTCTAACATTGATGACTTGGTTATATCCCCCCCCCCTCCTTAAACTCATGTCCTTGTTGGCGGCTCATTATTTCAAGTCCATTGATGAAAACTTGGTTGTTACCCACCACCCGACCATGAGACAGTTGCGGATCTTGCAAGAGGTTAGAGGAGAGAGGGCTCGTTATTTCAGTGCTCAAGATTTTCATCTCTCTATCCCCATGTTTAGTGGCTTTCCGAAATGTCCGAGTTGTGAGCTGGACAAGATGGACCCTTATGGAGATCATGCCCTGCATTGCAGTCATGATATTGGGACCAAACACATACATAATTTGGTTCGCGATGTCTTGGCTGACATTTGCTTCAGGGCTGGTATTGCTGTTCAGAAAGAAGCCCACAGAAATATGAGAAGTGTTGAGGGGGTTGAGTTGAGACCAGGAGATCTTTTGGTCTATGGATGGAACAAAGGTAGAGACATGTGTGTTGATGTGGTCGGTGCCTCCCCGTTCACGACAAGCGCCAACGACTCCTTTGCTCCAGGAATAGTTGTTTCCCGGGTCACTGACAGGAAAAATAAAAAGTATTTGGAGGCTTGTGCGGCCAAAGGTTTTCATTTCATGGCTTTTACTTTTTCCACGTTAGGAGCACTCGGACAGGATGCTATTGATTTCTTGAAGCGGATCAAGCTGGTTTCCAAGAGTCATGATAATGGGTCAAACTACGGTGATTTTATTTTTCATAGGGTTGGTTTCACGATTCAAAAGGGGGTTGGAGCTCAGTTTGTTACGAGGCTCCCCTCCAATTTCATGTAAACCCTAGTTTCTCTTAATAATAATAATTATTATTAAAAAAAATAATAATAAAAATAAAAAAATAATAAATAATAATAATATAATCTTCTCTTATTTTTATAATTTAAAATTGGGCTTAAACTCACGTTTCGGTAAATATGGTATATATGTTAGGTAAATATGAAATTTTTTTAAAAAGGTTAAACTCCAACTAATAAAAAAATACGAAACATGATAATCATCAAGTGGTCTTGACATGGAAAAAAATCATTTTTTTTGTTAATTTATGTTTGTCGGATAACGAACGTATAAAGCTCTTGACATGGTAAAAAAAATGATGAAAGTCCGAGATCGTTATTTTTTGTTAATATATGTTAATTGGATAACGAACCTATATGAAAAATGATGAAAGTCCGACTAATTAAAAATATTCTATCAAAATCCAACAAATAAATTTTTTGACATGGTAATCATCAAGTGGTCTTCTTTGTTCCTCTACCTCATCTCCCACCTCTCCATACTCCTCAAGAAGTTGAGGCGTCTTCATTAATTGTCGATAAGGGATGTGTGACCGAAACATTTGGCTTATTTGAATCACTATGTGTAGCAAGATCCCTATACCGGATATAATGTGGTAGAGGTGGAGATGCAATTAGAACCGGCCGGTCCGACATTGGTGAGCCTTGGAAATCCATCAGGGGTTGCATACTATATGGAGTGAAGCCCATTAGACTGAAGTTTGATGGAGAATGGTCCAGAAAGCCCGATGGAGTGAAGCTCGACAGCATAGGAAATGATGACCCATCAATATGAGAAGGATGGGTGTATCGCGAAACCTCGGGTGTAGGCATATAAGATGAAGTTGATCCTCCTGTAGCACCCCTATGAAAGAAGTATGTGTCAATGAATGTTGTATTCGTTATGATAGAACCTTGACTTGACGGGTAGTAGCAATACGTATCCACGTTTTGGCTCAACCCATCAAGATCTTGTGAACTATGTAGACGACGAGCATTGTTTGTCGTTTCCCTCCCTCTCACTCCTACATCTTAGGGCTGTTAACGGTTCTAGAACCGGTATTTATTTTTTATTGAACCGGGAACGTATTTTTTTGGACGGAACCGTTTGGAACCGGACCGGTCGAGAACCGTTTTTCCTGAACCGGACCGGTCGGGAACCGTTTTTCCTGAACCGGAACCGGACCGTTTAATAAACATAGAGAACCGTTTAGAACCGGACCGGGATGAACCGTTTAGAACCGGACCGGGATGAACCATTTAGAACCGGAAGCATACGGAACCGTTTGGAACTGGAACCGTATATAACCGTTTAGAACTAGAACCATGAATGAGGGAGCATATGTAGTTGTCAACTTGGTTCTTGAAATCATGAAGACCTTGAATTTTCTGAACTAGAAAGAACTGCAAAACAAGAAGAAGAAAAACACAGTTTTATGAAATCTCAACTTAAATCCTCTGAAGTAGGTTAGTTACCTTAGAGAGGAGGATTCTAGAACCAACATGCTTGTTGTCCCAACCAAAAGTGTAATCAGCTTCATCAGAACCATGTACATTTTCATTTCTCTGAATGTAGTTTAGGTACATTGGCTTTCTAGTGGCCCTGTGCAACCAGGCAGCTTCCCACGTACAACAACTCATCCTTTTAAGCAAAGGCCAAATAATAAGTATTTGGGAAAAGAGATAAAAGAGAAGATGTATAGTGTGGTCTTGTTCACCTCAAATCCACAATATGAGCAATAGAAGGGGCAAGCAATTGATTTAAGCCCACCTTGACTATGAGAACCTCTGTGCTTATCGGCGAAGTCAACACAACATAGTAACATACGTTGGCCTTATTAAGCTCCATATCTGCAATAGAAGCAATACAAAAATAGAAGAATATATGCATCTTATCAGCAAACAAAAGTATCAACAAACAAAAGAATCACTTAATGGTCTATACGAAAATAGTAGCAAATCAGATACTAAATAGAAGAAGAAGATGAAATTAGTTGATGCTGAATAGAAGAAGGGAAGAACAAAATTGAACAAGTGAAGAACAGTACAACAGAACGCCTGTCATGTTTTCCGGCAAGAAGAACGCCCCTTAACAAATAGAAGGGCTAGCGGCGACGGACGAGAGTGACTGACGCAAAGGAGCGGCGATGAACGGGAGCAAATGGCGGAGAGGAGTGGCGACAGACGGATGGGCGCGAGAAGCGGCGAGGGACGGATGGGTGTGAGGGCGGCTGCAGAGAAACTGAGAACGAGAAAGTGAGAAACCTAACGTGTGTTGTTGCTTGTCACTGCTATGCTGAGTAAAATTTTCAAATAAAAAATTAAAAGTGTAAACGCAATCTTTTTTTTTAACGGTTCTAAACGGTTTGGGTTTTTTTTTTAAAAATCGAACCGGACCGGACCAAACCGTATATAAACGGTCCGGTTCCAAATAAATCCAAAACAAAAATTTTAGAAACCGAAGGGAACCGCTAAATTCTGGTTCGGTTCCATTAGGAACCGGACCAAATTAACACCCCTACTACATCGGTCACGTATTGTACCTAAAAATAAAAATAGAGAATGTGAGAAGTTTGATTATAAACGTGCATAACTGTCTTTTCACAATTGTTTACCATCATGTACAAATCTGGGCCCGCCGGATGATAATATCCCTTTGGATCTAGCCGTGTCGGGAAAATAAAACGGCGTGTGATGTTATTATATCAACACATATAATCTCGTTGTGCTTCAGGTAATGAGACAGTGAGAGGTTGTGATATGACAATGAATATACATATAAGTCAATATAATTAAATATACACTTTATGATAAAACACCAATTTTGGTTTCCACCATAAATGAATTTGTACATGTGACATGACAATCGAATTGACACGGTTCATCCACAACTTGGCAAATTGACCATAAAATTTCGCCAATTGTAGTATGGTTTTCCTCTTCGGTCCAACTTGTGTAGTTGTTTGTTATATTCACAAGGACGTGGTATATATACATGGTGGAAACCCAAACTGTAGCATGACCCGATCCGGTCGATGCCACTCCACTATGTCGAAACATATAAGTGGAGCCTCTGTCATATATATATGGACCCCGATCGACATATCTCAGGTAGAAGTTTTAATGCGTTCGGTGTATAAGGAATCCATGTAATATATTAAACTATAAGCATTGTTAGGATGTACATTATGTTAATGTAATTTATATCGACAAGTATGATCATAATCAAGTTAACCTCATTTTGTAATTGTCTGTCCAAAGCATCTTGATAATACTCGAGAGTGCAAGGTACATGCTCAACTGTAGGAACAATGTATCCACCTTACAAAAGCATTGAACAAATTGTAAGTTGTTGATTAGGTGAGGGAAACATATCTTTGGATGAATAAATATAATCTTACCTTCTAGCCAAAGAATCATCACTGGGAATAAATTGGGAACCACACGTAGGCTTTTTAGTCTCAGCTAAATCTCTAGCCTCCCTAGCTGCTTTCCTTCTAGCCATATTCCTAGCTGCTTGTTCATCCCCGTCGGATGGGATGAATGTACAAAGCGGTCTCCCGATTGTCATCCGCTCCCATGCCATAAATGTAAGAAATTAATATATTAAGGAAGCAAGTTATCCATGTAATCAATAAAAAATGTAAACACTCTCTACAACTATAGGAATAACTATTTAAAGGTAACCTATATCAAGATAAGGGGTCCGGCTATATCAGTTTCCCCCCTATGAGCCGCTCTACATAAGTTTTTGTACATGTATGCAAGTGCAGCACTCCCCCCATTGTATTGACCAACCTCATCAAAATCCAACAATAATGGAAGGTAGAGGAGCTGTACACTCCCATAAGCTACAAGATATAAGCTCTTGCAAAAAACTTGACAGTTTCCTCATTAACATCATTTGACAAATGTGCAAAATGCTCACGTAGCCAACCAATACGTAAGAGCGAGCCTGATAAACACTCATCGGGCAGAACAACTCCAAGTAACTTCTCCGTCACCTCCTCCTAGTCAAGAGCAGCAGTGCCTGTCACTGGTTCACCGTTTACGTGTAATCTCAGTAACACGACAATGTCTTCTAAAGCGATTGTGACCTTACTGACTACTATGTGGAAAGTGTGTGTTTCGGGCCTCCACTACTTGACCAAAGTAGTAATAAATGACATATCCATCTCAAATGTGGATATTAGTCGGTGGATCCCATAAAATCCTGCCGGACGCACGTAATGAATCACTCTCTCATCCTCTTGAGTATAATGTCTCAAGCTCGGCCTAAATTTAAAAGGATGCATGAACTGCATATATAAATCATTGATCAAAGGTTAGTTAATACAAGTGCAATTTATCATAATACATATATAACTAGGTAAATGAATATATAGTACAAATGTCAAAATCTTCTTTTACGTGCGCAAGGATCACAAGTCCAAACATCCTCACTCCTATGCTCATGCTAGAGGGAAAGAAATGATCGGTCATATGATCCGAGAGGGATAATCATCACTACTTGGACAAGAGTAATTATAACATAAAAAATCAAGTACTTAGACTTGCAATTACATTAAAATAGTAAAGATACTTAGGGCTCGTTTGGTTAGGAGGGTGGAATGGAAACGGAATGGAAATGGATAAGAGGAAGGAAAGGAATGGGAAAGGGTTATCGCTTGCTTATGTTTGGTTAGTTTCCGGAATGGAATCACTCACCTGCTATTAACATTTGTGTTGTTTGGTTTGTTTCCGGAATGAAATCATTCACCTAATATTAATTGTAATATCTAACTACGAATAAATAAAAAATTAGAAGGCCTAATTGTAAGGATATAACTAATGCTAAGAACCAACCAAAGTGAAAAAAAAAGAGGATTAGTGTTAGTGGCAAGTACAATCTACAAAACAGACTGAAAATGTCAATAAAGCCTCTGATATATATAAGTTTTGAACCAACCAAAGTTTGGCTCAATGCAAATCGAAATGAGATGAATTTGATGAACTCAATGCAAATCTTAGGGCTTGTTTATACAAGCCGCACTCTACTTAACACTGCTACTGTCAATCCTAAATATAGAGGTTGCTTCAGCTAATGCACCAATTCTTGCAAAGCCCGATTGTAACTCTACTTGTGGAGATGTGTTAATCCCTTTCCCATTTGGTATAGGCCGTGATTGCTCCCTTAATCCCTGGTTTGAGATCGAGTGCAGGCCATCCACCAATTCTAATGGATTCACCTCCGTCAAGCCCTTTTTATCCAAATTCAACAATACCGAGGTCCTGGAAGTGAATTTTGATCATTATTCAACCATGAGAGTGATCATACCTCCATTGAATGCGTGTAATGCCACTGCAAATCACTTATTAAATGAAAACAACAACAAGAGTGCAATAACAGCGCAGTACTTATACCTAAAAATCTAAATGGGTACATAAAGTAACATAACACATAACAAAATAGCAAGTTTGCCCTAAAAATCATTATATAAACTCCAAAGAAACTAAAAAATCATCAAACAAATTCTCTTTATATTTCTTTTTAAAAAGAAGACGTACAAGGAGTAGGGATGTGAGTAATGTTGGGCATAACATGGATTAATTATGGACAGTGTTTTGATAAAATCAACAACTCCTAATTACATAATGAATAAACATATAATCTTATATATATCAGCAAACATGGAGTTTTAAATGTAAACCACTCATTTAATTTTGTAGAGATAATTCAATTATAATCGGCATTGATGTGCTGCAAATGGTAGTTTCTAAATTGATGCTAGTTTATTGTATTATGAAACTAAGAATGCTAGTTTCTAAATTAATAATAAAAAGAATAGGAAAACAAAAATGTGCAGAGGAGTATGAAACTAAAACAAGAGGATGTAAGCACAAGGCAGCTGCAAGAGCTTTGGGAGAAGGCATATACAGAATTATAAATCAAACATTTAGCTCTTATGAAAACTACAAAAGCAGCAAATCAATGCACACTCATTTGATTTTTGTTTTCAAATTCTTTTTATACATCCAAACTAAAATAATCATTGGCTTATTTGTGTTGAAATCTGTCAATTGTTATTACCTTGCTCTAAGAAAAAGAGTGTCATTGGCTTATTTGTGGGAAGATGTCTACAAATAAGAACCAAACCAACATTGGGGCATTTGGAAACACTGGAATGATAAACCCTAATTCGCCTCCAAATTTTTATCCGTCAGCCAAAGCTCAATGACAGGCTCAACTCGGCGTTGTGTTAGGCCAATTTCAGTTAGCCCTAGTCCGTGCCCTTAATCGCTTAGGCTCACAAGCCGCGCAATCAGACTGTCTATGCTCAAGCATCCCAACTAAATCCAGATGACAATACAAAAATAATCAAATTGGTGCCCATACCTGTTGGGGTATGTCTATCTATGAACCCATATCCAATGTAACTTCTGATTTGCACCGGTGTCAATAGATCCAACACACAAGTCACTTTGTACACGAAGAACTAGAAGAATGAACAAAGTTGAAGACCAAACAGATTTGAAGATGTAACATACAATTTTGAAACCCTAATTACCTTTTCAACGATTCATGTGTATCTTCGATCCATGTGTACCTTCGATCCAAGTGTAAGATTTGCGAGCGAGATATCGAGAGTGAAGAATGTAGCAAGATATCGAGAGTGAAGAAGGAGAATAGGAGATGTCAGTGCTTGTGCAGAAAGAAAATCGATAGTCGGGGAGAAAGAAAGTTGGGAGAACGAGGTTTACAAAAGAAATGGGCTCCTTTATGAGGTAACAAATAAGGGTAATCAACTACGGGCCTATAAGGGTAATCAATTACGGACCTGAAAGGTATGATTCCTTTCCTACCTACAAACAAACACATACAATCAATTTGGGCCGGAATTAAACCATTCCAACCCAATTTTTTCACCAACCAAACGGGGCCATAGAGTTGCAATATCCTATCAAATGCATATCCTAGTGGTCATGACCCGAGGTACTAGCTCGTGTCGGACAAGTCTTCTTGTTGTGTCCCGGTTCTTTGCATATGCCACAACATTTTCTTCCTTGAACACCCATATCCATCTTATTCCTTATTCTAGTTGACCAAGGTCTCCCAACAGCTCTTGACATCGCCAGATCGGGAATCATTTGTGGCCCTTCTATATCTGCCCAATCTAACTTATTACCGACCCGGTTAAATGACGTGTCATATGTCAATAAATAAGTGTGTGTCTTATAGAGTGGGTCGATAAAAGTTGTGTAGTCAAATCCTTGCATCCGACACACGGCTAATACATGGGGGCATGACACCTTGAAAATCTTCCAACTTGAACAAGTGCAAGTCCTTTGGGTTAAATCCACCAGAAACTGTCGACGACCTCCTATACCATGATGTCCCGGTAGATGAACTAAAACCTCATAGATGATTTGTCGATCATTGAATCTGGTGACTGTAGCATTACCTTCCACTTCCATATTTTTGTCAATCATATCTTCCTCTTTATTTGAAAATTAATGAGCAGTGCTACGTTGTAAAAATTGAGCGTATCTTTGGACAAAGTAGGCATTACAACGGTACAAGGAGGACTGAACAAGTGCAGTAATAGGCAAACATCTAGCAACTTTCATCACACCATTGTAACACTCTAACATGTTTGTGGTAGTCACTCTATACCTTCGACTGCCATCGTGATATAAAGACCATTTTTCCTTCCCGGCTTCTTCTAAATATTGACGAGCTTCTACGTTCATTTCACTAATGACATGAAATTCTCGGTCAAAATCTTCTTGTTCATATCGATAATCATTGTATCCAAGAAGACTTCTCAAATGCTTGTTTTTGAACTTGGAATGAAACTTTGATGATAGATGACGCATGCAAATCATATGATAAGCATTTAGCTCCCTCCATCTAGAAGATTCTTACATAGTTTTCATGATACCTGCATGTTTGTCCGATATAACACACAAACCTACTCTTTGGGTAACACGTTCACCAAGCAAATCCATGAACCTCCACCAACTTGATATTCTCTCCTTCAACAATGGCAAAAGCTAGAGGCAATATCTTATGTTCGGCATCCATTGCCACTGCAATCAACAATACACCCCTATACTTTCTATACAAATGTGTTCCATAATAGAGATAACTGGAAAAAAATGTTCAAATGCTGCAATCGATGGACCAAATGGCCAAAACACACGTTCAAACACTTGTGCATGAAGATTTGATTGAACCCTACTATCCCATTCGACCACAGTCCTTGGATTTGTATTTTGAAGTGTAGACATGAAACGAGGAAGATCGGCATATGATTGAGACAAATCGCCATAAATTGTTGAAATAACTCGTTGTTTTGCTTCTCATGCTTTTGTATGAAACCTGCACTTTATACTTATCGGATATAAATGCAATGATCACAAGTGGTTTAATTGTCTTGTCCGCACGGATAAGATAAATAATTTCTCCACAAATGAATGCGGTAGACATATTACTACTATTCACATGCACGACGTCTCTAACACATATAGGGATGTGAGGTCCGAAATATTGACTTATTCTATATCAATCAAGATTTTCATGAACTCTAGCAGCTCTCAACTTCCACGGACATTTGCATGATTCACATTGCTTGCAAATAACTGTGTAGTATATTTCCTTTTCAACTTTGACCGTATATTCTTTGCCTCTAACAACAAAATAAATTATAAGTTCTCGTCTCAACTCATTCAAAGAACTGAAATGTTGGCCACAAGAAAATTCACCTCCTTCTACATATTGATCTATTACATTCCATCTTTGCCACGAGTTCATCTAGGATGGATCACACTTTTCAACAAGGTTCCAACAAGGAGTTATAGTTGATGTCTTTCTAGTCGCTGCATCTCTGTCGATAACGGTCTTTATAACTTCAATTGCATCGCCATCTTCTTCTGATTTATACATATCACCCTCGTGTTCGATACTAAGTTTATTGGTGTGAAAATTATTTTGATCATTTGTGAGTAATATCGTGTAAAATCTCATATCTTGTGCCCATGGATTATCCATAATGTTTTCCATGCCTGTGTTAACTCATTTGATCAATTAACAAGTATGAAAACTTAAATATAGTACACATTTGTTATGACAATTATAATTATTCAAACAAGGAATTTAACTTTTATAGTTCAATCTACATCACTAAAATTTGAATCTCACACTACAAGTTCAACCTACATCTCAAAAACTTGATTCCAAATTTACTAAAATTCAATCAAAATTACAATTACTTGATATTCAATTCATTTGTCATACCGGCTACACATGTACATAGAGGAGTTGCCAACGTTGTCTTTGAGTGTTCTTGGCTCCGCCATCTTTTGCTTGAGCTGCATTTCCCTCTTGCAAAGGCATATGTGATCTACACTAACAACGTATCTACAACTCACTTTGCCAGCAACCCGGTTCAACATCAACGAACCAAGCACATTGAGATTGACATTCACTTCGTTAGGGATAAGGTTGCCCGCGGTCACGTTCGAGTTCTTCACGTACATTCGGCTTTTCAGTATGCATACATATTTACAAAGGGTCTTCCAAGACAATTGTTTCTAGATTTTAGATCCAAGTCTTACTGTAATGCCTCCTCCAGCTTCGACTGCGGGGTACGATAGAATATGTAAATATTGGAAATAGAGGGATGTCCTATGTAATTATGTAAAATACGCTTCTTATTAATATGACACATCTGTCAATGGATTCCCCAAGAAAAATTTATCCAAATCTCACGCAGATAACAAACTTAGGGCCCGTTTGGTTCCAACTGCGGAAACGAAAACGGAATGGAAACAAATTTAGTCAATATGTATATCCATATTCATGAAATTTTATGGAATCGTTCTCCATGGTTTAATGAAAAATGCACTTACTTCATCACATTTTGTTACCCTATAGGGTATCAAAAGCAATCAAACTCTCATTCAATTACTACAAACCACAAGGAATGATTCCAAAAATTTTAATGAAAAAGGGTATACGTATTGACTAGATTTGTTTCCATTCCGTTTCCGATTCCGGAGTTAAAACCAAACGGGCCCTTAATTCAAACAATATCAACACAAAATACTTGTCGTGTTTAAGAATGAACTACCAAATAGAAAGACGAAGATGATTTGAAGGGTGTAAGAGGCATGAGTAAGTGGTTTAGCAAGCATGAGTAGATGATTAAGAACTCGAATGGATGAAGAAATTTAAGGCAGGAAAAAAAAGAAGTGTAGAGCAGAAAAGACAAGAAAATGGAGGTAAGTGAAAATGAAGTGAGTTGGATTTTGATTAATGTGTATCGAGATGCTTACAAATGTAGAGTGAGCGGAGCATCCAGACGACAATGCGAGTCATCCATTTTTACAGAGCATGCCAATTTGGATTTTGATTTCTCCTGCATCCAAACAAAACACGACTCCTCACCTTTTCTACTTCACTCATTAATTACTATATTTCTTGTCCCAAATTTTATTTTATTTTTAGGACAAACAACATTTTTGGACTATACTACATATTCTTAGTCTACTAACTTTTTTAGAAAACAAAACATACTTTTATTGGATTAAGATTCGGATTACAATTGACAAGAATATATTTTTTATTTGATAATTATATATTATGCAATATGTAATATTTCATAACACAAATAGTTTATTATGTGCAAGATTTATAATACTATTTGACATTTCTTTGAGGTGGGTAGTTCGATAGGAACTAATGGTCATCCTTGAACTTCATATCCTAGACTCCTATCATTAGGGTTAGTTAGGCACTTAGGCCCATAAAGCTAACTCAAATACCTAACCTACATGCCTATTCATGTATTTAAATTATAAAAAATTACCTAAACAATACCTATATTTTCCGGTGATTAAACTTTAATATCTCATCTTTTAAACTATCATTATGATACCTCATATATTGAAACCGACCAAAAATTAGTATCTAAATTACCATCTAAAAACTGATATTTATTTATTTATTTGATTGAAGAAGTAAATAAAAGTGGTTGACGATTTTTCAATTGTGAAAACCGCCAACCACTTTCATTTGCTCCTCCAAAAATAGAAACAAATGTCTAGAACTAAAATTGGTAACTTAATGTAAGAACAATATGGCATGACAAGTGATAATAAAAAAATATATTTGTAAAATATGGGTTTGATAAGAAGTAGACGTGTGCACAATTAATCTCCATTCCCAATTAGGATTATTTAATTGTTGAATGGAATGAGTCATGACTTGACTATTAAAATTGAGAAACTCAAAAACAAAGAATAGATCGGAAAGAGGGCACGTGAATGGCCCCCAAAATGCACCAATTAGATAAGTCGTCCTTGTCCTAAAGCTGCCCATGCTTCAATAATTACTGCCCGTAAAACCCGTCCTACGTGTGCGCCTCTCATTCGTCCTTCATACTCCGGAGCTTGACCGCCATGTGAGCCGAACCAATGGTCTAGCCCCGCTTTCTTTCAGTTTGGATCCTCTGAAATTTGGTATGTAACACCAAATGTGTCTCCAATAAGAATAAGACACATGTACACCTAATTAGACAAATTATAATTAAACAAAAATTACTTTATCTATTTATTATCCACGTGGCAGTATATTATTGGAGACATAGGGTGAGTTACATATATTTGACTCAGAAGATCCTGACTGGCTTTCTTTACACCAACGTTTTCTTTTTATTTTTTTAATATTTTCTAAAACTGAAAAGAGATTGAAATAATTTTGCATGGGGATTACGTCAGATAAGCAAGGACACGTACTCATCGGCGCCGCTTCAGTCCCTTGCTCATTTTCTACTTACATTTATATATTACATTTGTAACGGCTTTACTTAAATATCTCTCTCATTTTATTTGCCTGAATTACGAGTATACCACACGTCCACACTATTGTAGGTAGTTGAGCCAAATCCACTGAATTGTATAAACCCGTTACAAACTTCATTACTAAGACAAGTGAGGCGTTACTTTAATCTTTATTGGACTTTTTCTTTTACATTTTTTACACTTACTTACAATTTTTTTTATTATAAATAGTTCATACATTTTATTACAATTTTTTATAAGTTCAAAATAAAGTATCAACTAGTAATATAAGTATTTGAACTAATAAAATAATCTAAAAAAATTAATAGTATAAAGTTTTGAACTAATAAATATTATGTTTTATAAATTATATTTTAAAATAATGTGAAAAGGACATAAATAGTGTAAGATACATGAAATAAATTAACAAAAAAATGTTGAATAGGTAATATCAAAAATTTAAATAAAAATTATAACAATATAATTTTTTTTCCCGAAATAAATATAAAATACATTAAAATATCATCTTATTCGTAGCTTGTGCACTAAAATTTCCCTTTTGCTTCATTTTCAGCGAATTTAAATTTTTAGTTCATATTTTAGAACTTATTTCACATGAATCAATCTCTAGATAAAACTTCTATTCATTACATTTTCAAAAATATAATTAAAATTTATAAATGTAATGTCGGGTATAAAAGGCCTTTATGATATAAACTTTTTTTGTAAAGTTGGAAAATTCTAATCATTAATCTCAGTGGTTATATTAAAATATTTTCCTCATCATATTTTTTTAATTATTTTTGATGTAAATTCAAGTTTTCTTTATCAATAAATTTTAATTTATAACCAAAATCACGACAATCTATTATTTTATTAGGTAAAGTGTAGATTCCTCTTTCTTTAAGTTTCTTACCATATGTATTTCCCAATTTAGCACTCTAAAAGTTGATTTATGTTGGCATTCATAGAGGACTTTAAACAAAATAATGGAAACGAATTAAACACAAAAAGTGATGGAATGAAAATGCCAATAATTCAAACTATATAAGATCCGTTGGCCATTTGAAATTCAAATAAAGATGTAATATTTAAAATAAAAGAACATAAATATTTTGAAAATTTTTAGATAGCTTTTCTCCAAATATGAATGATATCATTAATATTTAAAATATACTATTCGATCGTCCTTAAAATAAATTTTATTATTATTTTGATTGAAAAAAATTTATTATTAAAAAATATTAAAAGATTGAAAATGTCTATTAATAATTCTATTATTATTTTTTTCTATCAAAATATTAACTTATAATGATGAGAAATTATATTTAAAAAGCTATAAAATTTTTAATATCATCTAAAAACTAAAAGTGTATATACATAATCCCAAAAAAAAAACACTATTATTTTTCACAACATACTTACTTATGGTTAAGTTTTAAACATTTTTTTTCATCTTAATAACCATGTTATGAAATGCATAACTGAACAAAAGCTTAACATTAATCACCATATTTTAATTATAGGTGAACCTATCTTCCCACCTGTATTTAGAAGCCGTTGCCACAAAGTCAATTTGAAACTTGATACAAAAAGATAAAAATAAAAAAAATGGCATTTTAGGTTAGGTTCTGTTGCATATGTGCACCGCTTGGAAGCACCATTGAAATTTGAACGAGTGGCAAAGACAAGAGGAGAGAGTGTGAAAGGAAATGGATAGCGGCCAGCACGAGGGCCTTTGTTTTGTTCCTTTCCTCTCTTCCCATAACTCCTTTACAAATAATCTTCACTTTTCTTTTTCTCTTACTATTTACTGTCACTTGAATATTATTTGTTTTGTGGGTCAGAAAATTAATAACACATTTATGAATATTAAAATACTTACACAACAAACCCAGAATAGAAATATATTACTCATTCAGTGGGCTGGAGCTTATCTTCAATCCAACAAACAACAAAAGAAAGTAAAGTTCAAAACAGAACTCGCTGGAAAATCATCCTCCATACAAAATATCCATTCAGAATTTGCGGTTTTGGGTTTGTGCTTTTCTTTTTATTAATTTTCTTTTATTTATCACCCAAATTCAACCAGTAGAAGCAGTTTTCTCTGCATTGGTGGGAGTTTGTGTCCTCTCTCTTTCTCTTTCTCTCTCTATTACCGTAGAAGAAGACTTTGGTGTTCTTTGTCCAGTCCAATCACATATCACTGTTAGTAGCTTCATCTTCTTCCTTGAGATCGATACTTTCCCAATCTGGTGTTTACAGTCGATTAGGGTTTCTGGTGCTGAGAAAGTGATTAATTAAACAAATGAAGGGGATTAATATAATATTTTGCCAGGTTTGATGCTAATGGCTTAGATTCTCTTGTCTGGTAATTGCATTATTTAATCAGTTTAAGTTTGTTTGTGTGGTGGAGAGAAGGGGAAGAATCAGCAGCAAGGCCAGATGGTTTATGTTGCTTACCTTTCCTTGGCTTGAAGATTCCCTGTAAGAGAGATAGATAAATATGGGCAATTGAAGAGTATGGGCCCTTTGTTCTAACCTTATCCTACTTGCTTCCTTAATCTAGATATGTACTAAGACTTCATTTTTCTTGATTCCTTTCACTATCAGTCCTTTTTTCTCTCCCTTTCTCTCTCTCTATCTCTATAACCCTATATCCGTACGACATCCAGTCCCACCCACCATCTCTCTCATCTTCAAAACCCTTTTTCTGCTTCTTTTTTTTTTTATTTTTATACTGTCAGCCATGGAAGTTTTGCATGAAAACCAGGATCTACAATCTATGGGCTCCTTCGGAAACTGCTTGCCGGCTGACGTCACCAGAAACCCTAATTTTGGTGAAAAGAGGGAAAACAGAGAGATCTGGCTTGGTCAAGGTGATGTCAGCAACGACGGAGATCCGTCCTCACTGTTCTACGCTGGAGACGAATTCCCAGCTCTGCCGGATTTCCCTTGCATGTCGTCTTCGTCATCGAATTCATCTACGCCGGCACCATCCACCGCTACTCCCGCCACCGCTGGTGGATTCTCGTCTTCTACCGGCGCAACATCGGTGTGCTCGTCGTCTTCATCTTCCTCCTCCTCGGCTGCCTCGTGGGCGGTGCTCAAGTCGGACGGCGAGGAGGATTATCATCGTCATCAGAATATTGTTGGTCGGGAGCAGCAGCATGAACAGGGTGAATATGATGATAGGATGGAGAGTGTTGATTGCATGAATGTGATGGATGATTTTGATTGCATGGGGATAACTCAGTTGATTGAAGATAGTAATGAGATCTGGGATCCAACTCCTCTTTTTGAAGCTGCTAATACTGGTCAAGATCAAACCCCAACAACAATCACTCAAAATCATTCCCAGTTGAATCCTTTTGAGGAATTTCAACAGCAGGGTCATCATCTTGGGGAATTATCGCAATCGGATTTGCAACATGATGATCAGTTTCTGTTATTGGATGATCAGGCTGATAATAAGGAGCTTGACAAGATGGAACCGGTCTCGGGTTTGTCGGAGGATCTGGCGGTGGTTTTTTTCGAGTGGTTAAAGTCGAATAAGGAGTCGATTACGGCCGAGGAATTAAGGAGCATCAAGATCAAGAAATCCACCATAGAGTCTGCTGCTAAAAGGCTTGGTGGTGGAAAGGAAGGAATGAAACAACTCCTCAAGCTCATCCTTCAATGGGTCCAAAACCACCGGCTTCATACCAAGCGTTCTCAAGACGAATCTGTCTTGGATTTGACCCAATCCGACTTACCTGGATCGATAGCGCCACCACAAATGCTGCCGAACCCGGAATTACCTAACCTTAATCCTAATAGTACACAGGTGCTTAATCCGATCTCCCCGTGTTTTAATCCACCACCTCAACAACCGCATTGGATCTCCCCGTATGGAATTGATCCAGCTGGTATACCAATTGCACCACCTCCTCCGGGACCGTCTAATTTTACCAGCATGGTTAGTTACATTGGAGGTCATGATCCTTATACTCAAGCACATCAGCCTTACCATGCTCCGCCGGATCAGTACCATATGCTTGATGGCAGCATGAATTCATGGGCTGGACAGCTGGCAACACCACTTTCCTTGGCCTCGTCACCGCTTGCGCCTATGCATTACAATTCCGGCCCTGATGGGAGTCTCTTACAAGCCATGACACCACAAGGATTTGCTGGGCACGGAAACGGGTATAACCCTTATCAGTTCTTCCCCGGTCCAGGCGATGGGTTGGCGAGGATGGGATCTTCAGCGACTAAAGAAGCGAGGAAAAAGAGAATGGCACGGCAAAGGAAGATGTTTACACACCACCATCATAGGAACAACCATAACACCATTAACCATGGAAATGGTACCCAACAGCAGATGATCCAAGGTGGTTGCATTGATCCCAATACGCGAATCATGATTGGAGATCACGACAGTACTGGATCGATTTCCCATGGCGGCTGGGTGTATTGGCCTCAGACAGCTGGGAGTAGTGGCGCTGGGATGGCCGGCCCGCCAATGATGGGCTCCATGCAATCACATCAGCAGCTTCAGCCAGCACTTGCAGAGCGGCCCGGGGTTGCATTACCCCAAGCCAGCCAGAAACAGGCCGCCGCTGATAAGAAGCAGGTTAGGACTATGTCAAATATACATTATTTCCTGCTGTGTGATGAAGTTTATATTTGATTAATATTTTGAATGCTGTTTGTTTGTGATTTAGGGTTTCAAACCAGAAAAGAACCTCAAGTTTCTTCTTCAGAAGGTGCTGAAGCAGAGTGATGTGGGCAATCTCGGGAGGATTGTCTTACCGAAAGTACGGTAACCTTCCTGCATTTGTTGGCTATACGGAATTTATCATCTTATATAGAATGATATTAGCAAAAGTCTGATTAAATGTTGTATTCAGAAAGAAGCAGAAACCCACCTGCCTGAGTTGGAGGCAAGGGACGGGATTCCGATTGCGATGGAGGATATCGGTACCTCTCGAGTTTGGAACATGAGATACAGGTATTTTATAAAAGTCTAGATTTTGTATCTTCATCTTAATTACAAAACTGTGTTGAAACAGTACATCTGACTCATTGCCTTGCTTTTCAATCTTTGTGGAGCTCCAGGTTCTGGCCAAACAATAAGAGCAGGATGTATCTCTTGGAGAACACTGGTGCGTACGTACTAATATGACATGCAAGAGATTTATGTACGTACGTAAATAATAGATTCTATTGAGTGCTGAAAGACTTTTTGTTTTTGTTTTCTTTTGGTGGCCACAGGTGATTTTGTGAGATCCAATGGACTGCAAGAGGGAGACTTCATTGTAATCTACTCAGATGTTAAATGTGGCAAATATGTACGGATCGGATCATCTTCTCTTTAACATTCTTCTTGCTTTCAACTTGTCTGCTTTCTTTACTGTACACTTTTTAAGCTGCAACTTGCAAATGCTTCATTTATCCATCTTTTTCTATATTGCAACTTGCAAATATTGAATTTGGAACTGAACTTTCTGTATATATACTGATTGCAGATGATCAGAGGCGTAAAGGTTCGACCACATCAACAAGGATCAAAGCCTGAAGTAGCCAAGAAGCCATCCAAAGCACAGAAGACACATAACTCGGCTTCCCCGGCTGCTGGCACTGCACTATCTCCTCCTCATGCACAGAGGCAGTGAGTTCGAAACTTTCAAGAGAAGGGCGAACCGATTAACAAATCTCTCCCTTTAACATATCTATGTATGTACAATCTCTATCGCCTCTTCTCTCGCTAACGATTGATGCCTGTCAACAAAAATTTGCCGTAGCTTTCGCCTTTTGTTTTTGCATCAACGGTTCTTTCTTGAGCTCGGTCTCAATTTCGGTGCTGTCATAGCGGACGAAAGCCGACCTTCTAGGTTGCTTGGGAAAGAGCCATATATACATATCTTTCTCTCTCTCTATATATATATATGTGTCAATGGTAGGTGTTGCTCTAAATTTGTATTAGGGAATGCGTTGTAATTTGGGAAGGTGGTTTGTGTTGAAAACCCTTTTCTGGTAGAAGATGAAATTGGAAAGGGTTTTGTTGATATAATTGTGGCATTAGTGTCCTGTCTCGTATACAATACTCAGAGACTGATCTGCTGATCATATATAGTAATGTGTACCAATAAAGACTATCACATATTAATGGATATGATCATCGATGTCACAATTTGTCTACGAGAAACATTATGATTATGTATGGAGAATTCTGACGAAAATTGGCTTGTCTTCATAATAAGAAGCAGCAATAAGGGTCATACAATTTCGAAAATCGATGGCCGCACCGTGGCGTTCTCATTTGAATTTTGAAAATCGATGGGTAAGAATGAGAATGCCCATTTTCTCGTGTGTAAGAGTAAGAGCATAATCTGAATTGTGTCCCGTACAAGCATTGCGAGTGTCTCTTTATGTTGTAATTTGTAAATTCTTTGCGAGTGTGTCCCTTTATGTTGTAATGTATAAATTCGTGAGTATGTTTCGCGAGTGTGTTCCAATATGTTGTAAATTCGCGAATATGTTTTGAGTTGGATGGAAATGCATAGGGTTTTAAAATCTCAAATGGGACGCCCTAGGATTATGCACTTATGCATGCGGGTCGGATACGCATTCCGCTTACTTTAAATAGCCGGTTCAATAACATCCTCATACTTTTATATACAAAACGTCAAACAACTTATGCATGTGGATCGGATTCATATTCCGCTTACCGTTTAAATAACATCATCGTACTTTTATATACAAATCATCAAAGAACCGATATAGGGAAAATATGGATCATTTGTCAATAAACTACTTAAAAAGGCTAAAAAATAAAAACTATCATCAATTTTTTTTTTTGGAAGAATTTGACATACTAGGCTTTTTTTAGTTTTTGTTTAAGAAAATGTACCCCAAATTTTTTACCACTTTCATTTAATAGTAGGTAAAAATTATTAACCATTCTATTAGAAAGAAAGAATAAATGATGTTTGTTATTTGTTATATAAGTATAATTTTTAATTTTTAATTACTGAATTTGTTTTCTTTTATTATTTTTCTTGCCTTTTTTATTTTCTTTTTTATTTTCTGGACTGAATTTCTCATACCGGAAATTCTCATACCAGAATTTTCATACCAGAAATTTCATACCAGAAATTGTCATACGAAAAGTTCATACCAGAAATTTCATACCAGAATTTTTTTCATACCAAAATTTTTTTCATACTAAAATTTTTTCATACCAGAATTTTTCATACCAGAAATTTTATACGAAAAGTTCATACCAGAAATTTCATTCCAGAAATTTCTGAATTAAAACTAGCGGCACAATCAACACTTGTGCTTTCCGTCCGCTATTTATTTTTGTTTACATAATACTTTTATTTTGAGACAATTTTAACATATAATTCTCCACTCAAATAATGCTCAACTCCTCCACGTCTTGTCAATTTGTCATTGTCAACTGGGAAAAAGAACAAGTCTTTTGGAAACCAAAAGAGACGGTGATGGACCCATTTTTACAAACCGTCATCATATACGCAAATTACAATAAAAAAAATTGCAAAATTACAACGAGCCCCCTAAAACTTGCAAAATTAAATATTAGACAATTAAAAATTCATTCCGGTATGTAAATTTCGGTATGTAAATGTCCGGTATGTGAAATTCTGGTATGTGAAATTCTGGTATGTGAAAATTCGGTATGTGATAATTCCGGTATGTGATAATTCTGGTATGTGAAAATCCGGTATGTGAAAATCCGGTATGTGAAATTCCGGTATGTGAAATTCCGGTATGTGAAAATCCGGTATGTGAAAATCCGGTATGTGATAATTCCGGTATGTGATAATTCTGGTATGTAATTCCGGTCCGGTATGTGAAAATTCTGGTATGTGAAAATTCCGGTATGTGAAATTCCGGTATGTGGAAATTCCGGTATGTGATAATTCCGGTATGTGATAATTCCGGTGTGTGAAAAAATTCTTCATTCTAGAAAATAAATAAAAAATAAAGAAAATAAAAAAGACAAAAAAAAATTAATAAAAGAAAATAAAAAAAGAAATTCAGTTTTTAAAAAGCATTTGGAAGAAAGAATAAAACAAGAGGATGGAGAAGGTTTGATGGTAAAAAAAAAATAAGTGGGGTATATTTACTTAATTGAAAAACAAAAAAGCCTACTTACTATCACTATTTCTCTAAATAGCCTACTAACCAAATTTGCCCTTTTTTTTTTATAAAATTGGTTGAAAAGATTTTAAAAGCCTACATATTAGAAAATCTCTATTATGACATATCTCTTTTTTAAAAATAAAACTTTACAATAATATAACAAACAAAATATGTGAAAAACACGCCTAAGTTTGACTAAATTGTAAATTCGATAGAAACTAAGTCTTTTTGGTATAAATTTCATGTTTTTATGTAATGACTCGTTCTATCTTGTTAATTTATCCTTTATATTCGGCCTCTCTAAGACGTGGAGGATGCACGTTAATAAGTGAATCTACACACAAACCTTTGAGTTCCATCCTAAAACCTATTGGTAATATGAGGAGTGACCCTATGACTTATATGTTAGGTTTACGTGATATCATATTGTCGATGTGGGACATTTTCATACTCAACACTCCCCCCTCAAGTGCAACTATCATGTACTAGTTGACACTTGACACAAAGCCTTAAGGCCGGCTTAGGTAATCGGGTGGATAACATATTTTCGCTAATCACAACCCAACCACAAGATGACGGACCCGATCGGACATCTTCTGATAGCATGTTAAATTATCTTTTTATATCTGGCGAGTCTAAGACGTGGATGTGATGCACGTAAAGTGAACCTACACACAAGCTTTCAGGCTTCCATCCTGAAACAATTGACAATAGGAGGAGTAACACTATGACTTATATGTTAGGTTCACGTATTATAGCATATTTTTTCTACTCACAACCTAGACACAAGATAATGGACCCGGATCGGACTTGCCTTGATACCATGTTAATTTATCTTCTTATGTCCAGCGGGTCTTAACTCCAAATATTTAAAGAAGGTATAATCAATTTTGAGGTGTTATCAATTTAAAAATAAAACAATTTCGTATATGTTTATAGAGAGTCACTCGAGTAAAAGTATTTATTCCAACAATCGTACTAAACACAACTCGGGTTGTGTTTAGTATGATTGTTGACGGGTTTCTTTTAGATTTGGGGTTTAGGCGGTTGAAAAATTGAAGTGTTTACTATGGTTTTCATGATTATGATTGTGGTTCAAAATTAGTGTTTTGGGGGCTGAAATAAACTCATTTTAGAGTCTCATCATCCAAGGTTTGACGGGATTTTTGGATTGTCGTTTTAGTTCCTTCAAAATTTTCCCCAAACTGCTATGACGGTTGCTCGCTCGTTGATCAGTGATTCGCCGACCACTAGATCGGTGAATAATCTCTCCAAAATCTTCTTTTTGATTGGAGAAGAAGAAACCACTCCTCTGCCGAGTCGCCATTTCCGTAAATTGTTTTCTCTTTTACTTGTCTTCTTCAGCTCGTCGAAGATCTCAGATCCATTGGCCACGGAAGATGGTTTAACTCAATAAACAGATTGAAGATCTTCAAAACAAATGGAGATCGAAGAGAAAGTTTGAAAAACAAATGAAAAACATATGAGATCAAAGATGAAGGCGACAGTAGAGAAGAGATGGAGCAAACAAAGGAAGAAGAGAAAACGTAGAAGAGATGGAATAAACAAATGAACATCGAAGATGAAGGTACATGTCCGGAATTAGGGTTAAGTCCCTCTCTTTTGATTTTAATGAAAAATCAAGACTAATGCAGTTTCATGTTGGTTTCAATGAAGAATTGAGAGACATATATGATGCGTCCTTGGAAACATCAAGGATGAACTCCGGATCTTGATCAAGCTTAAGCGTCAACTAACCCGTAGTTGATGTGCAAATGGATTCGATTAAGAGAATATGGGTAGTGGAAGCTTTGTGATGGAGGCGGAAGTTGATGGGTTGATTCGATTTAGATTGATCGATCAAGCCGTGATGTGGATTGGCTGAGTTGATTCTTGAAGAATCCTCGAATATGGAGGTTTGGTTCGAAGATCCAATAAAGAATTTGAGAAGGAAGATTTGATGCCCACTATCAAGAAGAGGAATTACCTTTCAACTTGAACTTGATTATATTGGACATGCTTTTATAAATGAGTCAAACATCCTTGATACAGAGGATGTGGAAAAAAACAAAGGTCAAAAATTAAATGATGGACTTTAAATTCGGAATTAAAGTTCCAAAAATAAAAAGTTTAAAAATATGAAAGGTCTAACTTAGGTGCCAGAATTAAAGATCCGAGATGAAAAGACTAAACTTTAATGTCATAACTAAATATCTAAAATGAAAGGTCTAAAAAGCTAAACCAATGAGAAAACTTAGGAGAGAATATTCCATAAGAAACACCCCTTCTATTTCTATGTTGTCAAAACTGGTCAGCATCATGTCATGGTATAATGACGACAAGACATGCTGCTAGACGGGCCGAGAGGGACGGAGCCACGGATGATATTGGTATCCAGAGGGTTATCATTCTCCTCCTCTTGGCTGTGAAACGTCCCGTGGAAAAGATTGTGTACACCAGAGGAATCGGGAGGCTTGAACTTGTAGTCTTTCAATAGGGTGACACCATGAAAGTTGTTGAATATGCCGACAAGACACATGGTCGAGCACCGGTAATGTATTGATGTATTTCTTTGATGATACCAAAACTCTTTGAAATGATGACCATTGTCTTGGATAGATGGCAACATGACTGGTATACCATCGAACATAAAGGGGACAAAATCAGAATCGGGAGGCTCGAACTTGTACTCCCTCAAGGTGGCGTCGTCGTGGAGTTTATCTATCATGCCGACAAGACACTTGATGGGGAATATTGGGGTCATGCTGAAAAGATGGAACGGCAAGCCGGGAGGTAAGTTAGTGGGCATAATAAAGACAAACCTTCGATCGGATGACTCAATTTTATTTTCCATCAACATAAATTGATGCGTCCTTGGATATGTCAAGGATGAACAACGGATCTAGATCAACCTTAAGTGTCAACTACTCCTTATTTGATGTGTGGATAGATTCGATTGAGAAAATATGAGTGACGGAAGCTTTGAAAAGGAGGCGGAAGTTGATGGGTTGATTTGATCTAGATTGATCGATCAGGCCGTGAGGTGGATTGATTGAGTTCATTCTTGAATAATCCTCGAATATGAAGGTTTGGGCCGAAGGTCCAATGAAGAATTTGAGAATGAAGAATTGATGCCCAAAATCAAGAGGAGGATTTTTCCTTCAACTTAAACTTGATTATATTGAACATGATTTTACAAATGAACCAAATATCCTTTATATAGAGGATGTGGCCAAACCAAAGGTCAGAAATTAAATGACGAAATTAAAAGTCGGAATTAAAGTTTCAAAAATGAAAAGTCACGTCTAAAAAAAATGAAAGGTCTAGCTTAAGTGCCGGAACTAAAGATCCAAAATGAAAAGACTAAACTCTAATGTCAGAATTAAATAACCGAAATGAATGGTTTAAAAATCGGACCAATGAGAAATTTTAGAAGGGAATATTCCATAAGAAATATCCCTTCTATTATTATGTTGTCAAAACTGGTCAGCTTCATGTCATGCCATAGTGACGACAAGGCATACCGCTAGACAGATCGAGAGGGACGGAGTCACGATTGACATCAGTATCCAAGGGCGTATATATATATATATATATAGGGTGCGGTTCCCATGAGAACAGACTTATCGTGTAATCATGAGAACAATCTTAGACCGTCGGATGATGAGTATTAAGGGTCGAGATTTAGAGTAGATATCATAATTAATAATAACTATGAATAATAATAATTAGGAATAATCCATTCAACCAACAATAACTACGAATAATCCACTCAACCAGCAATAACTACGAATAATACATTAAACGATATGACACATTCGTAACAAAACTAATAATAATTACGAATCTGTTCTCATGATTACACGATAAGCTTGTTCTCATATGATCTATACTCTCTCTCTCTCTCTCTCTCTCTCTCTCTCTCTCTCTCTCTCTCTATATATATATATATATATATATATATATATATATATATATATATATATATATATATATATATATATATATATAATGAGATGAATAAGAGCCTATCTATTTCGATATTGGTCTTCAATCTTACTTTTTTGTTCACCATCATTGAAGGTATCAAGGGTAAGAAGAAAAATATGTTTAATTTTAGATCTTTTGTTAATAATTATGCAAGGGTAAATTGGTCTTTAATCAAAATAAACAATAATTTCGAACCATTTAACTAAACACGAATATGAGACTTTTTATCAACCACAAATCCGAGAAAACACTCGTTTACAACCAACAACTACTAGAAAAGCGGGTCTAAAAGGACACTTTTAATAACATATAGCGACACCTTAAGGTGTTGCAAATATGACCAACGACACTTTGAAAGGGTGTCACAATTTGCGCCGTCACAATTGACAAATGTGTCAATTGCGACAGTATAATATGTCACAGTAAATTGTGACACCTTCAGATGTCACATTAGTTAATAATTTTACGACATGTATATTTTGTCATTGTTTTGAGACATTTGCGACACTTTAAGACGACTCTTTTCGATACTTGTTTTGCTTTTTTAACACAAATATTTCTGACACCTCAATAATATCAAAATGACATATATATATATATATATATATATATATATATATATATATATATCAAGAAAAGAGAATGCTCCAATACACAAGATTTTCATATTGATTGCTTCACAAACTAGTAGAAATAAAAGAAAATTTATTAATTACATTAAGAATTCTTGCAAAATAGAGTCTTAATCATAAACCTCTTTCAAAGAACATTAGACTAGTCTATTGTTTTTACAAAATATCATGCACAAAAATTCGTACTATTCTTCAAATAATTCCTTCCCTGAACTCTTGCTTCATATCAAAGTCACAGATCATTCCTTCTAGGCATTTGACTATTTGTAGCACTTTGTTCCATACTTTGGGAAAAAAAACACCAACAATAAAACAGACAAAGAATAAGTGTAATATTTAGAGAAAAACAATTCATGAAAATCAAAGTTTGTTTCCTTTGGACACTTTACAGGCATTTACATTCAAAAATAATTCGGAACTATGGCTAATTATGTATGGTATTTTTCTAATATCCTTTTGTCTATTTTTTTTAATTTTTGACCGAGACATTTACAAATGTAGGACAACATCTGCCTAAGTTGAAAACACCCAAAATGCATCAATATGTGTTTAAGGTCTTAAGCATATTAAAATCTTGCAGCACGGGTGCGATTGAGCTAATATAATGTTACAAAGGGAAAATGAATAATATTTGCCAAAAGAAAGTAGAATCACAAATTGTATGCCAAAGTCAACAAATTTGAGGACTTAAAAGACACATTCGAACAATATCAACTAAGTGATCATGTAAGAGAATAAGAGAAACAAGTAGTTTTAAGCCCTCCAATGGATATCCATTTACCATAGAGAAAAAGAGATGCAATAGTTTTAACTTGCAAGCATAAGAGGGAGTAATTCTGCAAGAATAAGAGTGATCATTCATACTTGTGATAAGCATGAATAGTCCTTCCTTTATATGAATCAATTGTTATTCATTCAAAGTATTAGTGTAAATGTTGACCTATCAAAACATCAAAACAGGAGATCATATCACAAAGTGAGCAAAAATCAAAGGCATGAAAAAGTAGAAATCCCTCCCAAAATTTGGACAAAGATCAAAATCCACCCGAAATCCTAATTTTGTATCAGGATATCTATTTTGAAAACCGTAACAATTCTCTCTGATAGATTGTCTAAGATGAGTAGTACCCTAATCCTGGTGCAAATCAAAGAGCATGCGAGGAAGATGAACTTTGCATCTAAGGTCAATCAACCAATCATCATACAACGCAAAAAAGAAAATGCTACGGCCAATGTTAGCGAGAGAAGTTTATCATTTGACGTGCAGGACCAATGATGGTTGCAACCCAATGGTAGAGGTTTGTCACCAATTGAACTAGCGGAGCAATCAGCTGGCCGAAGGATACAAATGAAGTTCTCCCATTTCCTTTTGAATTCTCTTTCCTGATGTTGAAACTGATGTTGTTGATGGCCATGACCTACCTCATCCTCACCCGCTTGAGCTGCTTTCCATGTTCATTTTCACCAATCATAGTGTTTTGGTAGGGATCTTTTTACTAGGTAATTAAATACTGAATATACTAGTATATTACCCGTGCCATGCACGAGATATTGTTTAATATCTATTATAGATATATAAATATAAAATTATCTTATTAGAGTTTAATATGATTTATGTACTATAAATTTAACATAAAGTTTTAATACACATATTGTGATAAATCAACGTAGAAAACTTATAATTCACTCTTTGAATACGGTTTTAAAAAGATTTTAGATACATTTTTTTTAAAACTATCCACTTTATATCAACAATTAAAAAATATACGTTTAAATTACATAATGAAAAGATTTTAAAAAAAATTATGGGCTGAGGAGAAATATGAGTCGGTGGAAGCGAATTTTAGAATATTATCTTTTAAATAGCTTTTGTAATTGTTGGCTAATTAATTGTAATATGGTTAACGAAATCCAAATTTTAGTAATTCTTTTTGAATTTTAATCTTATTGAAATTACTGAATTTAAAGATTTAAGATTTAATATTTATGATAATATAAGATTTAAGATTTAAAAAACTTAATTAAAAACTTTAAACTATTATTAATTGCTAAAATGACACGTGACAATTAGAGTTCTCATGGTTAGACACGTAGAATTAAGTGCTTCTCCTATAATATATATATAAGATTGGTGCATATTTTATTTTCTCAAAATAGATCTAACCAACAAAAATACATTATGTTATTGCAAACAAATGATGTCAAATGCCACATTTGTCAATAAATATTGGAATGCAGAACATATTGGTGCATATTTTACAATAGATAGGGCAATAAGCAAACAATATATCATACCAAACCTGACATGCTCAAAGCTGAAGCTTGAAATATTTTTCTTGCTTTTACTTGAGAATTATGAAGTATCTGTCACGTACAAACATAGGCTTGTTTCATTGATGCATTAAGCACGCATGTCCACTATTGAGTTCTTCAAATTTGAGATAGCTACCACAAAGGCTTTATGAAGGCTCCATGAAGTCTTTATTATCCACATCAAAGCTTTAACAAGGCCGATAATTGCACACATGAATTTGCCAACGAAATCTACAGAGTTAAAGTTAACTTAAATGTTCTATGAGGAAATACTCAACATGTTGAAACTTGTTCACTCATTCTCTAAGAAGATTACACTCTCCATTTGAATGTTGAATTGCTCAATTTCAAAAGGGGGTCAACGATCAATATAGACAGTTTGTAGAGACTAATTTTGACTAAAAGGAACGAAAGATTAAGGTCGTAAGACATCCAATTTTGGGGAATAAAGAAAGTATTCGTGGAGAATCAGTGGCGGATCGTAATCTCACTTTATAGTAGGTCATTCAAGCACCACACAAACTATATTTGTTCACTTAGGGGTCGTTTGATATCGATACTCTAATAAAAGGTACCAGATATAGGTATGAGATATGGATATTAAGATATGGGTATCAATCTGAGGGCTTGTTCATTTCCCATATCCTGATATCAGATATCAGATATGGATATCATTGATATCGATATGAGATTGATATCTGATATCTGTGTTTAGCAATATGGTGAATTATATCAGATATCAATAAAATGTAGTCAAACTAAGCCGAGATAATCCAAATTTCAAGGTTGGAGAAATTATTTGTGGGTTTGTTGGATGGGAGGAGTACACATTGGTGCGAAATACAGACCAATTGAGAAAGATTCAAGAGGACAATATCCCTCTTTCATATCATATTGGTCTTCTTGGTATGTTTGTTCATCAATCTGAACAGTTATCCTCATATCAATCCATCCTAATGAACCCGAGTTTTGAATACATGAATGGCTGGGTTCACATCATATGTAGACAAATAGCAGTTCTAGGATGAGAAGTTTAAAATCACAACACACAATCACAGAGAAGATATTTGTAAAAAAAAAATAGAGAGAGCAGCAACGAGAACTGTTATCCTCATATTCAACAGAGAAGATATTTGTAAAAAAAGAAGTAAAAATCGAACCTTGCAAAAAATTAGCAGAGAAAGATAAAAGGCAAGTGAAGGATGCAAAGATGCCACTCACAATCACAGAGAAGCAGAAGAGGTCGGAATGGTGATGAGATTGAGAAGCAGAGATGGCGAGGGAACTTGTGCAGAAATAGAGAGAGCAACAACGAGAATTAGAAGAATCGTGATATCAGTGAAATTTTTAGGATATAAAAATTCATAAATAAGTAAAGTGTGTAGATATGAGTATATCATTTTGATATCGATATATTCAATTACTAAACACGGATATTAGATACGTGATATCCATACCGATATCTGATATAAGGATATGGGAAATGAACATGCCCTGATATCCTTTTCTCATATCTTGATATCTGTTTGGAAAATATGTATAAAAAACGAGATATAAGGAAACGAGACAGAAAAAATGGAGAAACAAAAATCGAAAAACTTTAGGGGTGGTGATGTTCATGGAAGTAAACAGACAAAGAAGGAAACCAATTTCGATTATGTCCCAAATTTTTTCATACAAAAATCGAAAGCAACAGAAGCGAAGAAAACATAAATGTCAAGTGAAGCATTGTTGGCATTGTTGGGGCTTGGTGATGTTCTTGGAAGTAAACGAGACAGAGAAGGAAACCAATTTTGATTCTTCCCCAAATTTGTTCACAAAAAAATCAAAAGCAAAAGCAGCGAAGAAACATAAATGTCTAGTGAAGAATCAATAAAAAACCAATTTCAGTTCAGCCACAAACGAGACAGAAGGAAAGAGACAGAGAAAGAAAGGGAAGGACGGTAGAGAAAGATGAAATATCGAGAAGCTGACCTCCTAAAAATAGGTATATGAAAATGGAGTAATTGGAGATATCATGTATCATTTTGATACCGATATCAGAAGATACCAAACATCGATATGGGTATGAGTGATACACCAATATCTTTAATTAGGGTATCGATACGAAACAACCCCTAAAAGACAGAATATAGTTACCGGTACACATGTAGTTCAAATTAATCCGTGGTGGCGTCGATAGGGGACTCTTTCACTCAATTTTTGCCGGAGATATGGTAGTGGTGCTTCGCTGGAGACGGCGGCGGGAGCGACTAGGTCTCGGATGTCTTTGTACTGTGTTGTGCAATTGTCGATTCTGAGAACCGAAAACAAAGATGATTTGATAACACACAACAAAGTTATTTACTTCATTTTTTTTAGTTTCAACAAAGCCATTTGCGACACCACAACTACAACAACAAATTTGTTTTTACGAAACACGTCCCCAGTCTTTCACCCAATTTTTCCCCTCAGATATTTTAGAACTGATTATTCTTGACATTGGTTAACATATAAAGGAGTTTGTTTCATAAAAAATGAATTAAAAGGTTATTCTAATGATGTACTTATGGGTGTCAATGGGTTGGGGATTCCCCGAAATTCGCGGGTATTACCCGTTATGGGGATGGGGATGAGGATTTTAAACGGGTACGGGGACGGGGATGGGTTAAACATTAATTTCCCGCTTGGGTATGGGGATGGGGATGAAGATAGGGGTTTTCGCCCCGCTCCCCGATCGGAACCCGAACCCAACGGGGAACCCTGAAGGGGAACTCGGTGGGGAATCCGACAGGTAACCCGACGGGGAACTCGGTGGGGAATCCGACGGGGAACCCAAAAAAATTGTGTTTATTTTAGACTTTCATTGTAGTTTCAAGTTTAATCGAAATTTAATTCAGAAACTGTGTTTAAATTAAAATTGCCGATGATTTTTAAATTTCAAATTATATACACTTTTATGCTTCTAAGAATTAAGAGTATCATACTCATTCCTACAATCCTACTTGCACAAAAATGTATTTAAAAAAATATTTTAAGGTTATATTTTTGTATGATTATTACATGTGTAAATTATGCTAATGCTAAGTGAAGTAAGTGCTAACCTATTATGGTGGGCATGTTAATGGTGTTTGTGGTAGTGATGGTTGAGAACAATTATGAATTGTTCTTTCTACTATTATTGGTTTTATTTGTAGGTTTTTAGGGTCTCTTATTTTTCATGAGATTAGACATTGAATTCCAACATATTTTGATTTTGCAATTATGAATAATTCTTTTTCTACTATTATTGGTTTTATTTGTAGGTTTCTAAGGTATGCTCTTTTTTCATGAGATTAGATAGTGGTGATTAAAAACAATTAAAATGCGCTGAATTTGATGAAGGGGTGTAACACTACAACAAAATAATCCATTCCTTAGAGTAAATGGCAAAAGCAATTGTTAACAATTGTCAGGAATGCTTTGACTATCAAGGTGTTGGGGTGCACGTTGTGTACCTACTACCTACAGGGATGGGCATATATACATAACAACATCACCACGTTATATATTGTAGTATATGTTGCATTGAGAATTAGTATTGAATACATGCCACGATGATTATCTATGTCAAGTCATCATTTAAATCCATAACAAGGATTTGATTTAGCCACACTTACTATGTTTAAAAAATATTCGAAAAAGCTAAATACACTTGAGGACAAAAATATGGGGACGGAGAATTCCCCGATGGGGACGAATATCCGACATAGATGGAAAATTTTGCGGGGAAAAATTCTAAAACTGCAAAATGGGAAAAATTAAACGGGGATGGGGATTCCCCGATGGGGGCGAATATACGACGGGGACGGGGATGAGGACTATTTTCAATACCCGAACGGGTATGGGGAAGGGGATGGGGACGGGGGCATTATACTAAACGGGATGTGGATGAATATGGTACTCCCCGACCCATATCCGACCCATCGACATCCCTAGATGTACTTTTCATTAATTTTTAATAAAATAATTTATTCAATTTTAAAAAAAAACATTGTTGTTAAAACTTTAGTTTAAATTTTTATATTAAAAATTCATTTTGTTTAGTTAGTTAAAATGTTTTAGACTATTCGTTCACATATTTTATTATACTTTTCTAGTAATGTTTATGGAAGACATATTTTGTTAGTATAGTTTTATTATGATATTTGTTGGTTCAAAACTTTTATATTATTAGTTAAAGTAATGTGTTTCATTAGTTCAAATATTTTGCATTATTAGTTCACATTTCATAATATTATTTGCATTACGAGTTCATATAATGTATTCCATTAGTTCGAAATGATTTTAAATAAGTAGAATTTCCAAATATTCGGTTATGAACAACTCTAACTCCTACAACTAGCAAATGTTCTCCTTCAGGGCTAGGTAGGCAAGGTCAAGACTACATCTATTTGATAATCATGCGAATGTTCTCCTTGAGGGCACGCCATCAATCATAGTAGCCCCAGAAGTTGTTTCTGTCCTTAATACCCCTTGGAGATGTGTTTTTTTCTCCTAAAATATAATACTTCCGGTTAAGATGTGTCTCATTTTATTTTTTTTTTCATTCTTTTTAGTTTATTTTTTCTCATAAAACATAAATTTAAAGTTTATAAAAAAAATCTTATTTTTACCATAACACGGGGCATCCAAAACTCATTGGAGGACCATACCCAACTTGCATGATTATCCATGATCGTTGTTATTTGATTTTGTCAATTTGATTATTCATATGTTATCATAGTTTTCGTCATTGTCTAAACAAGATGTGAGAGTTGCGTTGAGACAATTTATATGTTCCAAGTGCATAAAGGTTGATGTTTGCAAGTTGTGAGAGATGTATGAAATAGACCTCGATTCTCTAAATGAGAAACGTGATTTTCTACAACATATAAAAACCCTTATTTCTCACTTATTGTTACATCACTAGACTTCTTTGTTTTTCTATCTCGATCGAGTCGATCCCTACATCTGATCCACTATAAGTTTCCGAGTATTGACGAGGGATAAGTTAATTACTTGAGTCGAGGAACCTACAATATCCTGTCTACTGGTCGGGTTATGAAAAACTTGCTTATAAAAACCGAGTATTGACGATGCCTAAGTTTTACCTTGGAGGTGATAACAAAGTTTTCGTTTAAATGATCAGAAAAACACATCAAAAGGGTTTTTCGGATCCTAACAAAGTTTTCGTTTATTCTCCTATATATATACTCATATTAGTTAATAGTTATCGTAATGACCAACACAAAGTACAGTGTGAAACCCGGCTGTGTAGTGCTATTAGGCATAATCAATATATAATCTCAACCAATTCTCGTGTTCCTTTTCTCGATTGCATTCAAGTTCTAACAATATTATTCGTAAGTTGCAGTTGGTTACTGAAAAAGTAGCCTTTCAGAATTTGTAGCAGAGTTGTATGTGTACACAAAAACTTGGCTTGTCAATAGCCATTTGGTGTTTCAGATTACAGCAAAAAGTCAAAAAAAAAATCAAACTGTAGCTACCTTGTTTCTTCAAATCATGTCTTGTCGCATGGTAATGCTGAAGTGACTCCCTTCCTTGACTAGGAAACGGAATGCAAAGAAATTCCAATTAGGGAAAGGCAAGGGATCTAGCACAACCACATGTGTCATCCTTGAAGCTATCCTCAATGCCTCTACTGAACCTAATTGCCAATTTAATGGCATCACTGTAGATCTTATCAGTCCTGGACTATCAACTTGGTAATCACCATCCTGTCAAATTTTCAAACGCCATGTTACAAAAAAATGGCAGTACAGTAATTTGATTATGTAAATGCAATTTCGTTATGGGGGTCTACCTCAGACAGATATAAGAGCTGCTCTGTTATTGTTTCACTCCAAGTAATACAATCGTTCTCGAAGGTAACTGCGACTGGGAAAAGTAAGAAATAATTCAACCCCCATTTCAAGATTCAGTTCAATAGCATTGAATAAAAACGTAGAGAGATGGATACCAAAGTCAGATACGGAAGCATGAGTGGTAAGAACCTCTCTCAAGCACTCTGATCTCAAGCGTATTGAAGGGCCGTCTTCTTGAATTTGTATATTAGGAATAGAAGGTACTAGCATAAACGTCGCTTTACCCAAATCAATCGGTGAAGTATCATCTTCTACAAATACAATTCAAGAATCTCTGAATTACATTCAAAATCATCAAATCCCTGGCAATATTAATCATACGAACAGGGAAAGAGATGCGGTTTACCGACAGAACAGAAAATATTTGGGGAATTATCATTCTTGTAAATCCGTATCGATGCTTCCATCTGAGGAAGGACTGCAGGACGGAGACTCTGAGCCCAAGAAGGTAGATGGACTTGAATGGCGCCGTGATCGATTGTAGAAGAATCAACAGCAGAAGCCTCCATTCTGAGCGATGCGAGTACTGTCGTATCTTGATTCGTGGTAAGTACCTTGATATTTCCTCGGTTATACACGACCAGCGACGCCCATGAATGCATTCCATGCATCGCCTCCAGGCTTTCAAGGAACATATGCGCAGGCTCGAGCGTCACCGTGAACGTAAAACTTGGCACATCCATCGCTGTTTACCATAGAGAGAATTACAGATTTTTAGAGGAGAAGAAGAAGAAGCGCGCGCTCTAGGACACTGCCCGATACCTGTTCGACGAATTTTCCAATTTTCAGCTGTTAATCATTTTTCAAAAGTCAGCTAATTAATAAAGGCAAATTTTGATATACTAGGCTTTTTTAATAAATAGGAATACAAACTATACCCCTAATTTAATTACTGTTAATTGGCCTTATTTTACCTAATTAGTTTACCTTACTAATTTACCCAAACAACGCTCATTCATCTCTTAACTACCAGAGAAAACAATTCGCCATACCGTTCGCCTGTTCGACTCCTCAACTTCTTCAATCTCTGGTTCATCATCTCTCGTAATCTCTCTCGTAATCTCTCTCGTAATCTCCATATTCTTCATCTCTGATTCAATATTCGTCACTTTCCGGCCATCTCCTCACTTGTTCTTTGTTTTTCGTCTTTGTTTTTAGGGCAAACACTCCAAAATCGATTCGAATTTTGTAAACCCTAAGAAATTGAAAATGTCGACTCGATCAAAGGTTGCTGCCAACAAATCTTCTTGTGATGCTCCTACCTTCAACCTTCTGACTCCTACGCCTCCTTTACCTGTTGAAGATGCCACACCAAACGAAGGCGATGATTCTGCTGTCTCTCATGATGAATCATGCCTTCAGATTGTAGTATCTGGTGGTCCTCAACCAGTCGATATACCTATGGTTAGTATTGTTTTGATACTCTTTCAGGTTTTATGGTATTATAGTTTCTGGTGATTGTTCATATTAGGTTTTGTAAGTTTAATCATCGTTTCTGGTATCTGTTTTGATATGGTTTGTTCTATGTTTGGTTCGTCTTTATATTTGCATGACTTTTCTGGTATGTTTGTATGTTATTACATTTTCTGGTATGTTATTGGTTTCAAGTTTTCTGCTCTTTCCTTTAGTTTATGTTTCTGGTAAGTGTTTATTAGAAGTTCTGGTATGTTATTCTGTTAATTTTAAGTTTCTGGTAAGTTTCTGTGATTTGTTCATATCATGTTTAATGTTTTCTGGTATTCGAAGTTCTGGTATGTTATTCTGGTATGTTATTTGTTTCTGGTATTAGATGTTTTACTTAGGGTTTCTGGTATTTGTTTTATTTATTAATGTTTTCTTGTATTTGTTCATATGAGGTTTTTATATTACTTTCTGGTATTTCATGTTGATTTATATATTGACATTATTTTCTGGTATATTTACACAGGCTGTTGAGGAAAGCGTTAGTTATGGACATGAAGAGTCCAATGTAAGTTTAATGGCTGATATGAGTTTCTGGTTTGTTCTTGACTGTTTTTCTTGTATTAACAATCTTATTTCATTTACTAGTTAATGTACAGATTTGATGAAAACCCACAATACGAGGCAGCACGTATACCTGTCTTGTCTCGTGTCAACATGGTTAAATTTTTACTTGAAGGGTTGGATGCCAATGGGCAAGAAATGTTCAAAAACTCTATTTTTTCATCTGTCATCTCCCTCTGTACCAATCTCAAACCTTCAAACCAATTAATACACTTCATGCTTCTGCATGAGGTTCAAACTGAACGCAAACACTCAATGTGGTTTGCAATCAACAAAACCTTGCTTAGGTATATATTAACTATACACTTAACCTTTTCAGTTCAGCTTGTTACCTCTATTTTACTTTCTATTGTTAATGTGTTTCTATCTTTTTTTGTTGTGTATTTTTGTTCATAAGGTTTGGCTTAAGCGAGTTTTCAGAAATTACCGGCCTTGAGTGTCGGTTCCATGTTTACAACGAAGAAGAAAATGTCGACATGAAGGAGTTGTTCGGCATGCCAAAGTGCAAATTGGATCAATTGGAAGAAAAATATCCAAAGCTGAAAAAAAATGATGAAAGGAAATTCAAGATGGCTTTGTTGCTGTTTATTGAATTTGTTTTGCTTGGTAATGACAAGAAGAAGTTTGTCTCCAATCTTCCTCTATCGCTTCTGAAGGACATGGATGCCTTTAATTCTTATCCATGGGGGCGGCTTGTCTTTAATAAGACACTTGACAACCTGAGGGATTGTGAGCCAACAAAGTATAGGGCATCCGGAAATTACTGCCTTTCTGGTTTCCCTTTGGCATTCCAGGTATGCTTCTGGTTTTCCATTTATGTGCCTCTGGTATGTTTATATTTGTTATTTTTGTTATGGTTTACGTCTCTGGTATGCTTTTTATTCATTCATTTTCCTCTGGTATAAGTAATTAGTTACCAGAAATGATACTTTTGTGATTTTATGGTATGCTTTATTGCATTAGCATTTCTGGTTTTTGTTTCTGGTTTTTGATTCTTGTATTTTGTTTTAATATATTAGATTCTGGTATGATTGTGTATGTTGTATAATTGAGTTCTGTGAAGTATTGTTTTGTTTCTGGTATGTTCTGAATTTTATACTTTCTGGTATGAGTTTACTTGCTTTCTGGTATGAGCAATTAGCTACCAGAAATATTAAGTTTGTGATTTATGGTATGCTTTATTTCAATAGCATTTCTAGTATATCTTTCTAGTTTGTGTTTTATAATTGAGTTTACTTGATTTCTGGTTTTCTGATATGCATTTGTGGTTTCATTTTCTGGTATGATATTATTTTATTAGTATTATATTATTTATTGGTTTGAGTTTCTGGTATGGTTTATTCATTTGTTTTCCTTTCTATATTATGCAGGTTTTCATCCTTGACTCTCTCCCCACACTGGCATCTTTGTTTGCCACATGTGTTAATGAAGAAGCAACCCCACTTTGTCTTAAGTGGGTTTCATCAACAAAGGGGAAGATGAAATGCAGCTTCCAGACAATAAAGGATACAGCGTCATCGGTGGCTCAAGATGACATCAAAACTATCCCCCTCAACCTAGAAGACCCAGAAACCGAGGATGACTGCAAATGGTGGGGGGATGAAGTTTTGGACCCAGCTGGCTATCTTTGTCATCTTTTCAAAGTAGGGTTCCACGATGTACGTGTATCCAGGCCTGGAGGGCATAATGTCAAGGCTATCAAGGAAGTCGCAAAGAAGGAGGAATCCGAGAGTGATGACTTTGCTACTCCTCCTCCTCCTCCTCCTCGTCGTCATATTTTGAGGTTGCCAAGACCACAAAAGGTTGTTAAGAAAGAAGATGTTTCAAAGAAAAGGAAAATTGAAGAGGGAAGTAAAAGGTATCTCAATACATTTCATATTCAATCTATATTTTAATAATGTTGCATTAGTTTCTGTTATACTAGTTTCTTTAGTTTTATTGTATGACTGCTTTTTTGCTTTCTGGTCTGTGCCTGTTAGTTTCTGGTATGCTTATAATATCACTTCTGGTATTAGTTTCTGTTTTATTTTTCTGGTATACATGCTTTGTTACTTTCTGGTATATGTCTTTTTGTTTCTGGTTTTTGTTTTATGTTAATTCTGGTATACTTTTTTCCTTACATTCTTGTATTAGATTTAATATGTTTTCTGGTATGATATTTTTAATCTTTGTTTCCTGTGTACATTGTTATGTTTTATTTGGTTTTTGTTTCTGGTATGTTATTGATTTACTTAATAATGTTTGTTTTTCCTAATGTAGGGCTGCGTCTAAGAAGGCTAAGAGAGAACAGATTGTAGAGGAAGTATCATGGTAAACTGAAGTTGAATATGTATTTATATTATCATACCAGAATACTTAATATTTACAAAATTTGTTCTATTGTTTTAGCCCTGAAGAAGACATGCTGGCAGTGGCTACACCTCCAGCTGTTGTTGCTGCACCCTCTAGCACTGTTGGGATTGTTGTTGCTCCAGAAATGGATAGCATTGTCCCTACAGATGCTTTGGTTGCACCACCTCTGCCTGATCCCACCACCTCCAATTCTGAAGATGTGGTTGAACCACCTGTCCCTGATCCGACCTCTTCCAACACAGAAGCTGTGGTTGCACCACCTGTATCTGTTCCCACAACCTCCACTATTTCTACCACAAAAATGTAGTTGATATTTTACATACCATAATTTATTAGTTTCAAATGCTTATTTGATATTGCATTTTTAATCTTTTATTATGTTAATGTATAGTGTTCCTGATTGGGTTGAAGACTTAAAGAAACAACTACAAGCCCAAAATCAATTGCTTTCTGAGTTGGTCAAGAAGGTTGAGCAACAAGATGCCACTATCAACCAAGTTGTTATGAGGCAGAAGGCACAAACGATGGCACAACACAGAATTGAAAGTCAATGTTTCAGGATCGTCACTAATGTTCAAAGGATGGCCGGTTCTTCTAAAGGTACCAAAGTCTCTAAAAAGCCAGCCTCCCAACCTCCAGCTGATGCTCCTAAGTTAGAAGTTCTTGGGGTTTCTTCAAGTTCTGAAGAGACGGTATCTACAGAAAAGCCAATGCCCCAGCCTCAGTCCCAGCCCGAGCCCCAGCCCAAGGAGGAAGCTGAAGTTGATCAGCCAAAGGAAGAAGCTGTGGAAGAGGTATAATACACTACTATTCTTCATGTGTGTTGTTTCTGTGCATATTTCTTACTGTTTGTGTTATGTTGTCGTTATGGTACAGAAACCACTACCAGAGGTAGATGTGAAAGGGAAAGGGAAAGTTAAAACCAGAGGACCGAGGAGAATGGGTTTACGTGAAAAGAAACCCAGCGACCTTGTTGTATCACCTTATGTTGTCCCAGTAAAAATCCCCAAGCCCCCCAAGCACAGTTTCTTGAGCAAGAAGGATAGAGATGCTTTTTATACTTGGTACCTTAACCCGAAGACTAAAAAAGAATTTATTACTGGATTTCAACATTCGGCAAATAAAGAACACTTCAAGCTCTTACTCCAAAAAACTGGCTGGTTGTGGGATTGTGTAAGTTAACACTAACCTTACTTTTGTTTAAGTTAATAATTTCTGGTATTATGTTTTCTGGTATTATGTTTTCTGGTATGTCTTTCTGAAACTAGCTACTGATGTTTTTCTGGTAAGATGTTGTTTGTACATTTTGTTTTTACAATTTCTGGTATGCTGTGTTGTACTGCTTTCTGGTATTAGCTACTTGTATAAGAGTCTGGTATGATTGTATTTTTGCTTCTTTTTCCTGGTATTATGTATTTCATTAGTTTTATGGTATGTAATTCTTTCATTTTGCCATAAACTATCATTTGACTTCCTTAGATGATTTATTACTTGAGCCTTCTGGTATTTGTTTATTTTTTGTGTTTCTGGTATGATGTGTTTTCATGTATTTGTATCTTGCCTTATGGTTATCATGTCTTGAATTCTGGTATGAACTTTTTATGTTTTTCTGGTATTATTCTCATATTTGCTCTGGTATTGAATTATTAGTTTTTTTCCCTACTTTACAGCAACTGGATGAAATGATTACCTACCTCCGAAAAGCCGTAATTGAGTATCCAGATGTTTATGGCCGTGTTACCATTGTTCCTATACCCTTCGTTGACTACTTCAATGATGTTCGTTATAAACAATTCCTAGAGTTGAAAGAAACAGGGACTTTTAATTATGGCGAAGAAATTGCATGTTATGTACTTGGAATTGATCCTCCCTTTTTTAGCAAGAGCTTCTTTGATGTCGATACAATATACACTGCCATCAACACCTGTGGTAAACACTGGATAGCACTACAGATTGATTTACTTAAATGGTGTGTTGTTGTATATGACTCAATTGTGGACTGTATGTCTGATGGGGACTTGAAAGCTTTGCTCACCCCATTCCTTGTTATGTTCCCTTATATTCTGAAAATTAATGGAGAATTTGGGAGGTTTGGGGACAATCTTGATAAGCCATTGGATTATGTTCGAAAGACAGCCAAAGAAGTTCCACAGAACAATCCAAGGTGATTTTTACAATACTAGTCATATGGTTCTGGTATGTTCATTAGTATGATGTTTTGGAAAAAAACTTATATAATCTGTTGTCTACAATTGCAGTGGAAGCTGTGGTGTATTCACAATCAAGCACATTCAGTATTTGTCGTCTGGACGAACTGATTTGTCAAACATATGTCAAGAATGGGTTCCAGCTTTCAGGGAACAATTCTGTTCTATTTTGTACCATAGGGAGTGGGTGAAACCCCACGAGTCCCTTTGAAACTTAATCTGTCCAAAATGATGTATTTGACTCTTGCTAAACTTGTACTTTGGTATTGACTAACTCTGTTGTAATATATTAACTCTTTTGTAATATAATTTACCAGAAGTTTTTATGTTGCTATTTACCAGAAGTGTTTATGTTAATATAGTTTCTTTACCAGAAGTGTTTATGTTGCTATTTTGGATTCTGGTATTTCATTTAAGTCCCTCTGGTATGTTTATATCTGGTATTTCTTTGTTATTTTTTATGCTTATGGTATGATTGTTTTTCACATATGTGCCTCTGGTATGAGTAATTGTTTACCAGAAACGTTTATTTTGTGATTTTCTGGTATGATATATTGCTTTTGTATTTCTGGTATGTGTTTCTGGTATTTGTTTCTTGTAGTTTGTTTCATATATTTGATTCTGGTATGATTATTTGTTTACCAGAAACATTCAATTTGTGATTTTCTTTCCTATTCTTTCTGGTATTCATGTAAATAGCCTAATGGTATACTTTTATTTAATTCTGGTATGAGTTTTTTTATTTAGTTTTTGTTATTACCTGTTGTTTTGATTCTGGTAAGTGGACATTTAGACATAAAACAAACATATATTTATATAATAACTGTTTTCTACATATCTGATAATGACAAATAAGCAAAAGGCAAAATTAGTATTTCTGGTATGTGTCTTCATTCTTTCTCCATTGGTTGATTTCGGCAAGTTTTTTTGTTATGGCCTATCCTGCCACAGCAGCTGCATTTCTTCTTCTTGCTTCCTTCCATTGATCCCCGTATCCTAGCTTTAGGCAATCTTCCTGTTCTCTTCCTCTTTATTGGAGGGTTGCATTCAATAGATGTAATGCAACTTGGAATCTCACAATGCTCATGATCTACAATTGGGTATATTGTCTCCTCATATGCAGTGTTCTAATATTCAGTGCTGTAATATTTACTTACCAGAGAAGCCGGATTCATTTTCACCATCTTTGTTGCAGCTATTGCATGAACACATGGTATTTCCTCAATATCAAATTCCTTGCAAGTGCAACACCTATCCACTAAACACACAACTTCCCTTTCCTGGTTCCATTGTATCTCAAACAACAGCCTTTTCGCATCAAGCACATAGCATCCATACTTTGTTGCCTCTCCATATTTAGCTTGTATCAGTGCATCAACGTTTGGTGTTGTCATTTCTGTACATGATTCAGCACTTTGCCTTCGCGTTGCAAACCATCTACCCACTGTCTGTCTGATAACATCAATGAGGGCAAGCACTGGATAATCTCTTGCATCACACAGTACACTATTTATACATTCTGCATTGTTGCTTGTCATAATGTTGTAACGTTTTGCGTTGCAAAAAGCTCGGGACCAAGCAGCAAATCCAATTTCTTCCAATAGCTGTGCAACTACTACCTTCTCCTACAAACATTAGCAGGTACACATGAAGTTATATACAATACCAGAAAAAACATACCATACATCTAACATGTTTCAATACCAGAAAAAGGTAATACCATAATCATTGATCATCAATAATATTGTTGAATACCAGAAACATATCATGTATGATACCAGAATCAATCACAAAAAGCATACCAGAATTCATACTAGAGATTAAATTTAATACCAGAAGCTATAATTTTCATACGACAAACCTAACCTGCGTTCATACCAGAAACATTCATACCAGAAACACTATAAATGAGAGATAAAGGACAATACCAGAAATAAAATAAACCACCAGAATTGAAATACCAGAAGCATAATGTGATTGCATACCAGAAAATAATAAAAACCAGAATAAGCATACCATCTTTATATTTTCAAACAGTTGAAGACACTTATCCTTTCTGTAGCACCTAGCCGCATCCACAAACATTTGTTGAACTATATTCTTGGTTGATTTTTTCTTGATGTTCCCTTTCAAGTGGTACATGCAAACTCCATGAGATGCTTTTGTGTAGTGCTTAGCAATACCATTCTTGATTGACATGTGTCTGTCCGATATAAATAGTTGTTCCTCGGTATCAGGGACAAACTTGTGTATATGATAGAAGAAGAAATCATATGAGTCATCACATTCACGGTCAACAATTGCAAATGCTAGGGGGTATATTTGTTGGTTAGCATCTTGTGCTGTTGCAAGCAATAGCACCCCACCATATCGTCCTTTTAAAAATGTTCCGTCAACTGATATGACCTTAAACAACAACAACCAAAAATCAATTAGTTTTCTGGTATACCAGAAATTGATAATAATCATACCAGACACTTAATTGTTCAAATATATATAATACTATACCAGAAAAGAGCATACCAGAAAGATTATCCTACTGCTTACTAGAAACACAACATAACTACCAGAATCTAACAATACCAGACACTGGTTATACAAACCAGAAAAGAGTATACCAGAAAGATAATTCTACTGCTTACCAGAATCTAACAATACCAGACACTGGTTATACAAACCAGAAAAGAGTATACCAGAAAGATAATTCTACTGCTTACCAGAATCTAACAATACCAGACACTGGTTATACAAACCAGAAAAGAGTATACCAGAAAGATAATTCTACTGCTTACCAGAAACACAACATAACTACCAGAATCTATATCATTCATGCATAATTTATAATACCAGAGGCATAACTTTATTACATACCAGAAGAAGGATAATACCTTTCTCATTACTGAATATCCTTTGATTGATTGTCCCAAAGCAAAGAAGACATACTTGAATTTGTTTTCATCATCCAATTGCAGTGCTACAATAGTGTTCGGATTTGCCTCTTGCAATCGATGTAAGTACACTGGCACACCCTTGTAGTTCTCTTCATTTGTTCCTCTTATATTGTCCTTGACAGCCTCTTGTGCCATCCAGCATTTCCAGTAGCTAGCTTCTAAGCAATGCTCGTTTTTCAAGATTCCAATAATTGTCTTAGGGTCGGGGAGTTTATGTGTATTAGCATACCTGAATAACATAAACAGTATTATTTTAATGTATTATATACCAGAATGGAATAAAAAAATATAGAATTGAATATTATATGTGATAATAAGGAATGGACTTACATTTTTGCAACTATTTCAGCAATGACAGGATATGAGACCTTTCTGCGATAATTTCTTCTGGTATGGAATGAACAAGTGTGCTCTCTGGTATACTTTGTTAGTGTAAACAGTTTCGATTTCTTGATTTTTGAGAACCGCACACGCCACTTACAATCTTTATCCAGACATCGCGCAAGAATAGCAAGCTTGATAGACTTTGTTATTCTGTATTGTGTACATTCGGCAATAGCATTCAAACACAATGCACTTTTCACTGCGTTTTTATCCTTGAACTTTTGTCCAAGCTTAAGACCCCATTGAGTTTCTTCAGGTTCAACTTCAGTGATTGCATAGCTATTCTCTGTTTCTATTTCAGTCACACTGGGAGCAGGAACAATGGCAGTGTGTGGATGGTATTCATTAATTTCTTCAATTTCTGGTATAATAGTTGTAGACTTTAATCTCACACACAATGGCACACTCCAGCATGGTTGAGTCATTTGATTAACTTCAACAAAATCCTCGAAATCTTCTACTGTCTCGATATCAAACGGTTGCAACGCTTTATTCAATGTATTCTTGTATGTAAGTTCCAATTTGTTCAGTGTCTCATCTACTTGAAAACGTTTGGCAATCAACATCCTAATTTCTGGTATGCTAACTGGATCTCCCACAGTTATGGGTTTGCACACTACTTTATCCCCTAAATATGTCCATTCATTTCCCACAGATTTCCACTCTCCTCCACAATAAACTACAATTTGTAACTCAGCCATGGCTAACAAGTTCTGTATCTACCAGAAAAAAAACTAGTATAAGGATACCAGAAGTTAAAAGTATACCAAATTATGCACAACATCACAAATACCAGAAATTAAAGTATACCAGAATTATGCACAACACAACAAATACCAGAAGTTAAAGTATACCAGAAGTTAAAGTATACCAGAACTCATTAATTCATACCAGAATTATTCATAACACACAAATACCAGAGTATTAATGATACTAGAAAAACATTTATCATACTACAAAAGAGAGTATACCAGAACTCATTGATTGATACCAGAATTAATGATACCAGAAAGATAATTATCATACTACAAAGGAGATTATACCAGAACTCATTAATTCATACCAGAATTATGCACAACACCACAAATACCAGAATTTCAAGTATACCAGACGTTGAAGCAAACCAGAATTATGCACAAGAACATAAATACCAGAAGATCTTGTATACCAGACGTTCAAGTATACCATAATTATGCACAACTCAACAAATACCAAAGAATTAATGATACCAGAACTCATTTTTTCATATCAGAATTAAGAAAACAAACTAGCAACAATGATTATACCAGAATCGTAACACACTCATTCATACCAGAAACATACTAGAAATATAATTTCAAACAAAATCAAATCTGTCAATACCTTATACCAGAAATACAAGAATCTGATTAAAATGTCACAATGATGAACAAAATACCAGAATAATACTGAAGAAGATGTCGAGAGAGAGAGAGAGTAGAATATTGTTAAAGAGATACCTGTTAGATCGAAGCGAATTCTGGTATTTGAAGTCTTGGATCCCAAATCAATTGCGTTGTATTCGTTTCTGGTGTTTGATTGATTGATACGAGAGAAGATTACTCGATCGATGTCGATTGTGAGAGATAAGAGAGAAAGTAATTGTGATACCAGAGAAGCTTGCGAGAAGTCGAGATCGAAGGAGGAGAATATTGGATTCTGAAATCGAGATCGAGAAGAGGAGAAGAGTCGATTTTGAGATCGGAATCGAGATCGAGAGAGGAGAAGAAACCAGATTTAGTTTCTTTGCTTGTAACAGAAAAGAGAGAGAATTTGGGGATTTACCTGATTATTATGGTAATATTCTCCTCCTTGAACGGTAAATATGGATTTGGGGTATATTTTGTTGTTAGAAAATATGAAAAAGCCTACTTTGTATCTCTATTTCTTAAAATAGCCTAGTTAGCAAATTTGCCCTTGATAAAATAAGAATTACGAATTTAATAGTTCAACGGTCCAAGAATCAGTAGGTTACAAGGACCCACAAATTAGTAGATCACAAGGACCCACAAGAGCACAACGACCCACAAATCATTAGGTCACAACGACCAAAAAATCATTAGGTCAAAACGACCAAAAAAATTAGTAGGTCACACAAATACTAATCCGATATGATTAAGTATTATATTTGATTCTGACCAAAAGGTTCAGAAATGTATGAATTTTATAAGCCTCAAACACTCTACATCTATTTATACATGTTTTCGAAGTGTCATCCTTTCATCATAACCGATGTGGAAGAACAAAAATCATATTTTACAAAATAATTATGGTTTAATTAAAAAAAGATTTATTAGCTTAATTCATAATTTAGTAAAAAGTTTAATCCGAGAAAAAACGTGGGGGCGCCACGTCAGAATTAATGTCTTTTGTTTTAGTAAAGTATATAGAATATATATGTAAAATTAGTATATTGATAAAATACAAATTACGAATTTAATAGTTCAATGGTCCACAAATTAGTAGGTCACAAACGACCCACAAATCAGTAGGTCACAAACGAACCACAAATCAGTAGTCACAATGACTCCCACAAATTAGTAGATCATAACTCATAACGACTCACAAATCAGTAGGTCACAACGACCCACAAATAAGTAGGTTACAACGATTCAAAAATCAGTAGCTCAGTAGGTCACAAACGACCCATATATCAATAGGTCACAAACGACACACAAATTAATAGGTTACAACAACCCACAAATTAATAGGTCATAAGGACTCACAAATCATTAGATCACAAGGACCAACAAATCATTAGGTCACAAGGACACAAGCATCAATAGGTCACAACGACCCACAAGGTATTAGATTAAAACGACCCACAAATCATTAGGTTAAAATGACCTACGAATTAGTAGGTAACAACAATCCACATTCAAATACTAATCCGGTATGAATAAGTATTATACTTGATTCTAACCAAAAGGTACAAAAATGTATGCTTTGTATAATCTTCAAACCTTATAGGTCTATTTATAAATGTTGTCAAACTATCATATTTCTCTAATAATCAATGTGGGATAACAAAATTTATATTTTACAAAATAATTATGGTTTAGTAAAAAAAGGATTTATTAGCTTAATTCGTGATTTAGTAAAAATTTTAATCCGAGAAAAAACGTGGGGCGCCACGTCAGAATTATTGTCTTTTGTTTTAATAAATTATATTGATGTATATTTGGTATATTGATAAAATAAGAATTACGAATTTAATAGTTCAACGATCCACAAATCAGTAGGTCACAAACGACCACAAATCAGTAGGTTACACTGACCCACGAATCAGTAGGTCACAACGACCCACGAATCAGAATAGGTCACAACAACCCACGAATCAATAGGTCACAACGACCCACAAATTCATAGGTCACAACTACCCTCAAATTCATAGGTTACAACGACCCACAAATTCATAGGTCACAACGACCCACAAATCAGTGCGTCACAACGACCCACAAATTATTAGATCAAATCGACCCACAAATCATTAGGCAAGACGAACTATAAATCAGTAGGTTACAACGATCCAAAAATCAGTAGGTTACAACGACTCAAAAGGTCTAGAAATGTATGATTTGTATAATCTTCAAACCTTGTAGGTCTATTTATACATGTTGTCAAAGTGTCATTCTTCTCTGATAACCGATGTGGGATAACAAAATTCATATTATACAAAATAATTAAGGTTTAGTAAAAAAAAGTTATTGGCTTAATTCGTGATTTAGTAAAATATTTAATCCGATAAAAATGTGGAGCGCCACATCAGCATTAGTATCTTCTGTTTTAGTAAAGTATATAGATAGGAAGGAAGTTAAGCTTACGGGTATGAGATAGGCTTATGAACAATATCTTTTAATTTTAAATATTTGGAAAAAAATTAAAGAAGAGGAAATGTTATTGTAATCGGAATTAGTTAGTAATCCAAATAAAATACTTTAAAATTGGAACTAATTAAAAAAGATTTAGGCTAATTATGGTTTAGTAAAAAAAGGATTTATTAGCTTAATTCGTGATTTAATAAAAAGTTTAATTAGAGAAAAAACGTGGGGTGGTACGTCAAGAATTAGTGTTTTTTTGTTTTAGTAAAGCATATAGATGTGTATTTATTATATTGATAAAATAAGAATTACGAATTAAATAGTTCAACGGTCCACAAATTAGTAGGTCACAAACAACCCACAAATCAGTAGATTTTAAGGACCCACAAATTAGTTGGTCACAAGGACCCATAAATTATTAGGTCACAACGACCCACGAATCAGTAGATTACAACGACCCATGAATCAGTGGGTCACAACGACCCACAACATATTGGGTCACAACGACCCACAAATTATTAGGTCAAATCGACCCAAAAATCTATAGGTCAAAACGATCTAAAAATCAGTAGGTCAAAACGATCCAAAAATCAGTAGGTCAAAACGATCCAAAAATCATTAGATCAAAACGACCCAAAAATCATTAGGTCAAAACGACCCAAAATCATTAGATCAAAAGAACCTACGAATTAGTAGGTCACAACAATCCACTCTACATACAAATGCTAATCCGGTATAATAAGTATTATACTTGATTCTGACCAAAAGGTCCGAAAATGTATGATTTGTATAATCTTCAAACATTTGAGGTCTATTTATACATGTTGTCAAAGTGCCATCCTTCTCTAATAACCGATGTGGGATAACAAAATTCATATTTTACAAAATAATTAAGGTTTAGTAAAAAAAGTTATTAGCTTAATTCGAGATTTAGTAAAAAAATTTAATCCGATAAAAATATGGAGTTTTAATTTTTATTTTACAAAATAATCAAAGATTCTAATTATGGTTTAGTAAAAAAAGGATTTATTAGCTTAATTCGTGATTTAATAAAAAGTTTAATTAGCGAAAAAACGTGGGGTGGCACGTTAAGAGTTAGTGTTTTTTGTTTTAATAAAGTATATAGATGTATATTTATTATATTGATAAAATAAGAATTACGAATTTAATAGTTCAACGGTCCACAAATTAGTAGGTCACAAACAACCCACAAATCAGTAGATTTTAAGGACCACAAATTAGTAGGTCACAAGGACCCATAAATTATTAGGTCACAACGACCCACGAATCAGTAGGTTACAACGACCCATGAATTAGTAGGTCACAACGACCCACAAATTAGTAGGTCACAACGACCCATGAATCAATAGGTCATAATGACACACAAATCAGTGGGTCACAATGACACACAAATCAATGGGTCACAATGACACACAACATATTGGGTCACAACGATCCAAAAATTATTGTGTCACAACGACCCACAAATCAGTGGGTCACAACGACCCACAAATCAGTGAGTCACAACGACCCACAAATTATTAGGTCAAATCGACCAAAAAATCTATAGGTCAAAACGATCCAAAAATCATTATGTCAAATCTACCCTAAAATCATTAGATCAAAACGACCCAAAAATCATTAGATCAAAAGGACCTACGAATTAGTAGGTCACAACAATTCACTCCACATACAAATGCTAATCCGGTATAATAAGTATTATACTTGATTCTGACCAAAAGGTCCGAAAATGTATGATTTGTATAATCTTCAAACATTTGAGGTCTATTTATACATGTTGTCAAAGTGTCATCCTTCTCTGATAACCGATGCGGGATAACAAAATTCATATTTTACAAAATAATTAAGGTTTAGTAAAAAAAAGTTATTGGCTTAATTCGAGATTTAATAAAAAAATATAATCCGATAAAAATATGGAGTCTTAATTTTTATTTTACAAAATAATCAAAGATTCTGATTATGATTTAGTAAAAAAGGATTTATTTGCTTAATTCGTGATTTAATAAAAAGTTTAATTAGAGAAAAAAACGTGGGGTGGCACGTCAAGAATTAGTGTTTTTTGTTTTAGTAAAGTATATAGATGTATATTTATTATATTGATAAAATAAGAATTACGAATTTAATAGTTCAACGGTCCACAAATTAGTAAGTCACAAACAACCCACAAATCAGTAGATTTTAAGGACCCACAAATTAGTAGGTCACAACGACCCACGGATCAGTAGGTTACAACGACCCATGAATCAGTAAGTCACAACAACCCATGAATTAGTAGCTCACAATGACCCGAATCAATAGGTCACAATGACACACAAATCAGTGGGTCACAACGACCCACAAATCATTGGGTCACAACGACCCACAAATCAGTGGGTCACAACGACCCACAAATTATTAGGTCAAATCGACCCAAAAATCATTAGGTCAAAACGATCCAAAAATCTATAGGTCAAAACGATCCAAAAATCATTAGGTCAAATCGAACAAAAAATCATTAGATCAAAACGACCCAAAAATCATTAGATCAAAAGGACCTACGAATTAGTAGGTCACAACAATCCACTCCACATATAAATGCTAATCCGGTATAATAAGTATTATACTTGATTCTGACCAAAAGATCCGAAAATGTATGATTTGTATAATCTTCAAACATTTGAGGTCTATTTATACATGTTGTCAAAGTGTCATCCTTCTTTGATAACCGATGTGGGATAACAAAATTCATATTTTACAAAATAATTAAGGTTTAGTAAAAAAAAGTTATTGGCTTAATTCGAGATTTAGTAAAAAAATTTAATCCGATAAAAATATGGAGTCTTAATTTTTATTTTACAAAATAATCAAAGATTCTGATTATGATTTAGTAAAAAAGGATTTATTTGCTTAATTCGTGATTTAATAAAAAGTTTAATTAGAGAAAAAACGTGGGGTAGCACGTCAAGAATTAGTGTTTTTTGTTTTAGTAAAGTATATAGATGTATATTTATTATATTGATAAAATAAAAATTACGAATTTAATAGTTTAACGGTTCACAAATTAGTAGGTCACAAACAACCCACAAATCAGTAGATTTTAAGGACCCATAAATTAGTAGGTCACAAGGACTCATAAATTATTAGGTCACAATGACCCACGAATCAGTAAGTTACAACGACCCATGAATCAGTAAGTCACAACAACCCACAAATTAGTAGCTCACAACAACCCACAAATTAGTAGCTCATAACGACCCACGAATCAATAGGTCACAACGACCCACAAATCAGTGTGTCACAACGACCCACAAATCAGTGTGTCACAACGACACACAAATCAGTGTGTCACAACGACACACAAATCAGTGTGTCACAACGACACACAAATCAGTGGGTCGTTGTCAGTGGGTAACAACGACCCACAAATTATTAGGTCAAATCGACCCAAAAATCTATAGGTCAAAAGGATCCAAAAAATATTAGATCAAAATGACCCAAAAATCATTAGATCAAAACGACCTACAAATTAGTAGGTCACAACAATCCACTCCACATATTAAGTATTATACTTGATTCTGACCAAAAGGTCCGAAAATGTATGATTTGTATAATCTTCAAACATTTGAGGTCTATTTATACATGTTGTCAAAGTGTCATCCTTCTCAGATAACCGATGTGGGATAACAAAATTCATATTTTACAAATAGTTAAGGTTTAGTAAAAAAAAGTTATTGGCTTATAAATAATAAAAATAAAAAGGAGATTTGACTATAACCTATAAAATCTTGGAAAATCTCAA
>BSUD01000006.1:103097852-103138514 GCA_033239045.1 Fagopyrum esculentum | reverse complement strand
AAAAAAAAAAGTTACGTACAATTTTGAATAGAAGTTTGTTAGGTTAGTAAAAAAAACTTTCCTCCCACAAAAAAACAAAGATTTATTGGCCTATAAATCTTGGAGAATCTCCAACAAAGAAAGTTACGTATAATTTTGAATAGCAGTGTGTTAGTTTAGGAAAAAAAGATTTTATGGCTTAAAAAATAAAAATTTATTGACCAAAAAATTGTGGGAGCTCCATTTGATTGCTGCTTCTACAACGCGCCACGTCATCAAATCATGTACTCTGTTTTAGTATGTATAATAGATAAGTAAAACCTTAAACTTTAATTTAAAATTTATTTGTAAGATGATCATTTTTATTACAAAGTACTATACTTTATTTTTCACATATTTTGATGTAAAAATAAATAAATATGATATGACACATATATTTTTACATAAAATTTTTTCAATTTTTAGTAATATTTTACATTGAAAATCTAATTAATCGACGGATAGTTAATATAGTATGGTGGAATCAGAATTTGGAAATTAATAAGATGGAAAATCTTGTACTAGTTTGTTTGTTGGAGTCCAACCATAAAAATTTTCATCTTAGATTTCAAAGCAAATAAATGTTCACATTAGTTCAATATAAATTTCTTTCACTCTCATCACCTTATCACAAAAACAATACACATCTAACACAACATATTTCTATCTCCATGTTTCATCCATCTCTTTTTCACTACACAAAACTAGCATAGGTTCATCTCGAAGTCGAGATCAATGCTCATTTTAAACGTATGGGGACTATCATGGTTGGTGCCATGGGATTGATGATGGAGCACGATTCAAGTATGGATGATGCTTCAAGTTCCACACAAGGTGGTGGTTCTCGTTCTTGGCGAAAATACATAATCCGTGAGACAGAAGAAGGACATCTTAGGATGATGAGGGATTATTTCGATCCCAAACCAACCTATGATGCTCGTATCTTTCGAAGGTGTTACCGTATGCGCCTTGCACTATTCAACCGCATCATGAATGATGTGGTATCTAACGATCATTACTTTGAACAATCGAGACATGCACTCAACCAATTGCTTTCCCCTCAACAAAAGATCACGAGCACGCCTTGCGATTGTTTGCTCATTGTTGTTCGACAGACTCTGTTGATGAGTATTGTAAAATGGGGGAGAGTACATTACTAAAGTGCTTGAGGAAATTTTGCACATCCATCATAAACATCTACGGTGATGTGAACTTGTGGTCACCAAACCCAAGTGATCTTTACCGCTTGGTCAATAAGGCACCCCGTAGAGGCTTTCCGGAAATGATCGGTTCATCGATTGCGTGCATTAGGAATGGAGAAGTTGTCCAACTGCTTGGGTTGGGTAGTACACTAGTTACAAACGGAAACCATCAATTGTTCTTGAAGTTGTTGCGCCTTTGACACTTGGATTTGACATACTTTTTTTGGCACTACCGGATCTAACAACGACCTCAACACACTTGGGAGATTGCCCTTATTCGATGAAGTTGTTACAAGAAAAGCTCATGTCGTCCGATTCCAAGTGAACAACAAATATTATGACCAATGTTATTATATTGACCGATTGAATTTACCTTTAGTGGGTTAGGTTTGTCAAGACTATTAGCCACTCAAATGCCCCACAAAAAAAATTGTTTGCAAACATGCAAGAGCATATCGTAAATATGTCGAAAGGGCCTTCGGGATACTACAAGCAAGATGGGTTATTCCGTTATTGTTCGCAGTCCAGATTGGAGGTGGGATACACTAACTCTAGGTGAAGTAATGTTCACATGCATTATTCTCCACAACATGATCGTAGAAGATGAATACGTTGATGATGAAAACTATGATGTAGTACACTCAATTGAATACGAAATAGATCCGATTTTTTTTTTTTTTTATGTTCACCATGACAAGCCTACCATCACCGAGTATATGTAAAATCATAATGGAATCCGAGATACTCCAACGCATTATTCCATTGGAAAGGATCTCATCAATCATGTATGGATTCTCTATGAAAATAACATGTAATTTCTTCGGTTAATTTAGCCTAAATGGCTTTTAAATAAATATATATTTTATTATCACTTATCTATGGATTAATTATGATATTGCCAAAATCTATTGTAGCAGCCAAATCATCAAGCAATAGTGTCATTTACTGCAATTGTTTATCTGAAGACCCTAAAATCAAGCAATTAAAATAAAACATCTCAAAAATACACAAATTAAGGTCAAACCATGCAATAATGTAGCGTACAAGATTTAGCACAAGCCTAGCATCTGGAACTTAAACTAGATCGGGATGATAGTAATCGTTGTTGTCGGTGTTGATTGAAGAGGACGTGAAGGCATTTGGACTCTCTTGTACCCATAAAAGATTTTGTTGTTGTCTTAACCAAAATTTCTTCCTTGGTGAGAAGCTCAAAAGGTCCATGGTAATTAGATTAACAATTCTTTGCATGATTTTCGATTCTGCCTTCTTCTTCTCCACCTTGACCTTATCTTCTCCACTTGGATCCTCATTCTCTTAAGATCGTTTTTCTCACGTGTCTCTGCATTGTACTCATCATATGTGCTCACCATTTTAACCATAAAGCTTTCAAAAGTTTCTGGATCAATCCTAATAGATTTAACCTTTTTATTAGCCTTTTGTTTATCACTACCTTCGGGCCTATTAACGCGGTTGCTTTTGACTTGTGAGCTAGGATTGTCGGTTCAGCTAGGGGATTCATCCTCACACAAACCTTCATTGATACGTGGAGGCATATAAACAGGTGGTGTGAAATGATCGTTCCACTTTTTGCATTCTTTTAGTATAGACCAAACATGATCAAACTTGAATGACTTTTCCTTGTTATCGTTGGTGAATATCGCACATGCCAAATTAGACTGCACATATGTTTGCAAGAATGTGTATGTAATGTCTACAAAAATATCATTAGAAAATTGTGTAATTAGACGGATCTATAAGTGAATAAAAAATAAATTAGTAGTGCAAAAAAATGCTAACCATGTTGTCATTATTGTTTTTGTGGAGTATGAGGAAAAAATTCATGTTTGTAGGTAAAACGTAATAAAAGAATATATCACTTATTTGAAAATTTGTGTAATTTAAAATTTTAAATTTAATGTATTTTACGTAAATTTGTGGAAAAAAAAAAATCTACATTTCATGTTTAAATTTTAAACATTCAAAAATCAATCTTGTTTATACCAAAGTTTTGTGAAATGTCATCAAGTACGTGTCTTTTAACCAAATTTTTATTTTTAAAGTTTTAAAACTTCCCAATCATTCTTATATTATATTTTAAATAAATGACCAAAATTATATAAGAGTAATGTGATAACTAACCTTAATTATATAATTCGTTATGTATAAAAAAAATATGGGTGATTTTTAAAAGAAATAATAATGTATGGTAATTTTGTGTGATTTAAAAAGTTATGGGCGATTTTTTTAATAAATTATCAAAATTATTTTAGTGTAAAATAATTTGTATATCGAGTAGTAAATTTTAAAGTTTGTATTATTTTTATTTCATACCTCATAATATAATTAATATTATCCTCGATCATTTTTCCTTTGCCCTTTTTGTCTATATTCATGTCAACCTCCACTTCTATTTCGCAAAAGCATGTTAGGAGGGCGAGGATGGAAAAGCTAAAGTGAGTACAAGTGAGCCCCAAAAACATCGCCATCTTATATCATTTACAAGACCACAAATGTCCATTTCATAACATTTATTGAAAACCACATCTAAACAAACACTATTTACATATTCCTCCCTATGCTCTATTCCTTTCCTTTCACACATTCATAAGTTATATGTAATATGCAATATGCATCCTAACAAGCCAGCTGGTCTTTGAAACTAGAGATCTCCTCAAAGACTGGAAGCCGTCTGGACCGTGAAGGAGCCCAACTTCTATCAAATGGACCAAGCCCATCAACCATCTCCAAGTCAAAATTAAGGCCCACGAGCCCGGATAGCACCACAGGGTCTCGCGACTCTAGCTCATGCAACAGCTCCTCTGCCCTGCTCCTAGACTTGACGTCATCAGAGCCCGGCACCCGGGCCTGCACCACATCTTCAAGGACCAACCGGGCATCTTCGTACCGCCCTTGTTTCATCAAACAAAGGGCCAGGTTGCACGCCTTGTTAGCGTCCGGGTCGATCATCTGGGCCTTTCGATAAACAGCCTCTGCTGCCATGTAGTTCTTCTTCTGCATGTATGCCCACCCCAGGTTCCCCTGCATTGTTCATCACTCGATTTTGAGTTATTTCACATAAAAATGGTAAAACAATTTGTAGTTCAAGATTTTTGATCTTTTAGATTTTAAGACATGTACTTCTTAATCATCTGCTTGTGTTATCAAGTTAGCATATATTTGTGATAGGGTTTTTTTTCCTGCTTGTGTTATCAAGTTAGCATTTGTATTGAAGGATTAGAATCCAAGTTTACGTATAGAACTTACGAGGATCCGAGAAGTTTCCTGCTTGATGGAAACTTGAAATTTCTTGCCATGGGAACGAGCAGTCTTTGTGAGTTTGCCATTGAAAGCTTCTCCTTGGTATATCATTCTTAACTTCCCCCTTAGGAGTTCGATCTGTTCATCTACTTTCCCACATTTCTGAACCATACATGAACAAACGAGGCTAAGATGTAAGAGCTGACACAAAATATATGTATAAACACATATATTGACGATGAAGCTCAATTCCGCAATACCTTATACAAGTCGATAAGCACGTTGTCTAGAGACTCTTGTGCCTGTTTGGAGCACAAACCTCTGAAAGACCTTACAGCTTCAATTGCTTCTTCTGTTCTGTCCAACTGTTTCATCACTACCGCCATATCCTTGAGGGCGCTGTCCACTCTATCTCCTGCATTTATGGCCTTCCAGAACCAAACTATGGCTGCTTCTGGATCCTTCTGAACCAACTGTACAATACAAAATTTGCTGAGACCAAATCTAGCCACTATTTATAATCACAGTAACAAATTTGTTCCTTTGAATTACAGTCTAGTCGAGTGCAGATGATGAAATCTTCATTTCAAATAGAGTTGAATTTCTGCAAACTAGTGTATCAAGGAACAAACAAAGAGCAGCCATGAATCTCAGAAAAAGTAGGTGTTATGGGTAAGTTGATATGATTATGAACTTATGATGGACAATTTCATCAAATTCATACAATTTCAGTTGAAAGTTCTACGCAAAACCCTACCAATTTCCCAACCAATTCAGCTGTTGCTAGTAATTACTAGTATTGATGAAATTCAGCATCAAGAACATACAAAAGCAAATCAGCTGGTAATTGAAACGATTATACAGTAAAATGGAGGAAGAGAGTATAAACCTGGGCTTGTTTGGCACGAACATAAGGGCCATCTCCAGAGGGCACCTTGTGGATAACATGAAACATCTCCTTCTCTTTGTTCTCCATTTACTATTTCTTCTTCTCTACTTGATTGTGTTTTTGTTGTTTTTATCTGATTCTTCTACTTCGATATGGAAAGAAAACGCATTGCACCCCTTCAAGAACCGTAATATAAGATGCAGGACAGGAGTGGGAAGAGGATGAACCTGGATGGTATCACGGCCGTATTCAATTTTTGAAGGGGTTTAGGGATTGGGGTCTCCAGATTGGGCTAAAATAAATAAATAAAATTAATTAATAATAAAGGGCAACGGGGTCAATTAACCCCTTGATATATATGCTCTCTCTTAATTCTTCTCTTTAGATTTTCTTACAGTAAAAAGTTATGAACGATCAATTTTGATCATTGTTTATTTCGGAGCGTGTTGTTAGAATGGTGGAATGAAATCGGTTAAGAGGAATAAAATGAAATGGAAATGGTTAAATTATTTTTATGTGTTAAAATATCTCTAAATAAACTTTTTTTTTTTATTGATGTGGAATTATTCTATTAACGGAAATGGTTCTTAACGCTTCCAAACGAGCCCATAGTTTAAAGAATGTATTAATGTCAATTGGTGAAAAATTTTGTCAAGTTAAAATTTGTCAGTGGAGATTTGTAAGTATGTTTTCAATATGAACTAATTTGAATATTCTCAGTTTAGAAGAATATATGCAATTAACATTTCAACCTATTTTCATAATCATTTGATGATATTAATGATGTTTATATTGTCGCCATGATGTTTTTCATTTTGAGTTTAATGACTTTTTGAATGCCATATAAGAGACCAAACTCCTATGGAAAAAATTTTGTGTTCTAATGAATATGATATTTCTAAGGCGCTTTTTGAAGACAAAGACACATTAGGTCTCTCCAAGTTTAAGTTTTGAGGTATTTTGATAATTTGGGCTACAAGTTTTTTCTCTTTAATGTTGTTTTTTTGTTTCTTTTCTTGATGTTAGATTCTAGAATACGGTTGATAGCCTTTTTTTAGTTGGATTTTGATAAATTCAGTGGTGTTTTGTGTGATAATTCAGATTTATTTTGAAATAGAATTTTGTTTCTTGAATACCAAATACCACAAATTGTTGTCACTTTTGATAAACTGAAAGACCAAGTTTTAGTTTAGAATCTGGTATGAAGTGTTTGGTTTTATATTTTCATAGTTATGCTTGGTGATAATGTTTAAGATTTTTGGATCAATGTTATTTAATAACATATTTACAAAGGGGCATTTTTACAAAAAAAAAAAGTGGTGAAGATCTTATTTTTTTTATGATTAGATAATTCATAATACATAGTTAGGTTTTCCTTCAGGTACGGCCCTATTTATCTGGTACGGCCGTACGGCTGTACCAGAGGGCGACACGTGTCCCGAAAAAAAAAAAAAAAATTTTTTTTTTTTTTTTTTTTTTTTTTTTTTTTTTTTTTTTTTTTTTTTTTTTTTTTTTTTTCGGGACACGTGTCGCCCTGCGGTACGGCCGCACGGCCGTACCGCAATAATGGGCCTTACTTGAATGATACCCTACATAGTTATTGTTATTCTTCTTTCATCAAAAAATTCATTTATAGGAAGTCCATTCATTGCAATTATCTAGAGGAAATTTTAAAATTTTGGTTGAATATCCAATTTCAAATCCAATCACAAAAAGGGCAGGAATGGGAGTGATGCTTGTTATCTTCTAGTAAGATAATTGCACATTTAGTTGTAAATCAACTATTTTTTACTCCTTCTCCAATACAACCTATCGGGACATGATTTTTAGGAGCAATGATTCTAGTAATTATCTTTAGTGCGTCTTGGTTATTTTGTACTTTTAGTTCCTCTATTAGTTTGTTGGAGTCCCATTCATGATATTCTTGTATGAATTGATTAACCGTCTTTTTAGTATTAATTTTCCTTGGGCAAATTAGGCAACTAGGCCTTTTTTAAAATCATTAAGTAAATAGGCTTTTTTGAGATTTTCGTTTACAAAGTGTACCCCTGTTACTTTTTTTTACTGTGAAACCCTACAATCTCGCAGCCCTCACTTCCTCCCTCTGTCATCCTCTTCGTTCCACCCTCGCCTCCCCAAGTTCAAACCAGGACAAATTCGATGCCCTGCTCCAAATGGCATCATCTTCATCTCCCTGATACCTGCAATGTCCACGTCACTCCCGATAAACCTCTCCGGCCTGAACTCCATTGGATCCTCCCATACTTCCGGGTCGCACCCAATCTCCGCCACCATGAAGTTCACCATCGCATCCTTTGGGATCCTGTATCCCTCTAATTCTACTTCTCTCGTTACTGCGTGTGGTAGCAGAAGGTGCCCTGGCGGATGCCGCCTTAGCCCCTCCATAACCACCGCATTCAGATACGCCATATTTGCTAAAACCTCTTCTCTGATCTCATCTGCGTTTGAAGATCGCTGATGAGGATCCTGTTCATTTGAAGATCTTCGTCCATGGATCTCCAGTCTCGATCTCTCTCTTCTGCACGCCGGCGGCGACGTTGCGAGTCAAGGCGTAGCAGTAGCGGCTGAGCATTCTTTATGTCGACCATCGGAGAGGTGCACACCGATTGAGAGTCGTCGCCATCGATACCGTCACCAACTGAGACACGACGTGCAACACGACGAATGAGGTTGTTGAGTTTGAGTTCCCTCCGCCCAGATACAGAGCTCCTCCAATCTAGATCTAGATCTCTGCCTTTGTTAGGGCTGCTTGGTAAAAAATTGAGTGGATTGTTGAACTAAGAACTAAACCTAATTTGATTCTTGAACTAAAAATGTTGTATGCTTGATTGCTGTTGCCTTTTAGTGTTATGATATGGTTTTGCTGTCTTTGGTTTTTAGCTTCAAGATGAGATACACGACCAAATAGTTTTCTTGCCTTTTAGTGTTATGATATGATTTTGCTGCTTTGAGTTTGTCTTCGTAGAGGTTAACACTGAATGGTATTGACTTGTTGTATTGTTTGTATATTGTGACCTGCAAATAATTCTAACGTCTGTAACTGTCTTCCATCTAGTGATGGCAGAAGCTATACAAATCATAGGTATGTCCATTACTTCCTAGAGTTCATATTTTTGTAAATTGTTTACATTTCTGATGTTTTCTATTTGGCAGAGAAATGTGAAAGGAATGGGGAGTGCCTGCTCGTATATTGCATGAATGGAAATAGCAGGTGGTTACTAAGACTATTTTGCTTGATGTAAATCTGTCTAATTGACTATTTCTTGATACAGATCTGCAGTTGTAATGAGGTACTTGATGAAAACCATTACTTCCTAGATGCATTGTTCATTTTTATTCGAAGTTCAGATTATGACTATACTGTGTAGTTTTATGGTATGCAATTTTACTTTATGGTATGTAGTTTTATGGTATGCAGTTTTATGGTATGTAATTTTATGGTATGAAAATCCGGTGTAACAAAATTCTGGTATGACAAAATGTAATTTTATGGTATGTAACTTTATGGTATGTAGTTTTATGGTATGTAATTTTATGGTATGAAAATCTAGTGTAAAAAATTCTGGTATGATAAAATGTAATTTTATGGTATGTAATTTTATGGTATGAAACTTCTGGTATGAAATTTATGGTATGAAATTTCTGGTATGAAATTTCTGGTATTTAAATTATGGTATGAAAAATTATGGTATGAAATTTCTAGTATGAAATTTCTGGTACGAACTTTTCGTATGATAATTTCTGGTATGAAATTTATGGTGTGAAATTTATGGTATGAAATTTATGGTATGAAATTTCTGGTATAAAAATTCTGGTATGTGAAATTCTGGTATGAGAAATTCCAGTATGAGAAATTTAGTCCAGAAAAAAAAAAGAAATAATAAAAAAAACAAGAAAAATAATAAATAAAAAAACAAATTCAGTAATTAAAAATTAAAACTTATACTTATATAATAAATAACAAACATCATTTATTCCTTTCTTTCTAAATAGAAGGGTTAATAATTTTTACCTACTATTAAATGAAAGTGGTAAAAAATTTGGGGTACACTTTCTTAAACAAAAACTCAAAAAAGCCTAGTATGTCAAATTCTCCCATTTTCCTTTGTGTTATTGCGCTTATGACCAGAGCCTTTTCATTTGCTCAAGTATCAAGCAATAAATAATGAAGGAACCATCTCCGACGTGTCATTATAGACCTTACTTGAGTTTTTTTAAGGACTTTTAGGCATGCACACTTTGTTTCAACTAATTATTGGTATATGTTTATCACCCTTGTTCTAGAAAAAAAGTCCTCGTAGGTTTAATCAAGTTGGTCATGGATGTTATTTGGGAGCGTGAAATGTTGCATTGTAGATTGATTTGGTAGCTAGGTTAGTGTTAATTCACGAGATTCTTCCTTCTAAGGAAAGAACGTTACCTTTCTTTTTTAGATAATTGTTGTTTTGTTTGTTAGGTGTTCAATTGTATGTTTGTAAACTCTTTCAATAATAATTGGACAACCTAGATATTAATTTAGATATTCCAAACTATTCATATTTAGATACTTTCAAATTGTTTGTTAAGGTAATTATCGACATTTTTTTAGTTTGGAAGTTTGATTTTTGAGAGTTTACTTTTTGTCCAAAGAGAGCTCCATAGACTTCAAGAAAATGCTAAAAAATTTGTAGCAGATATAATGTTTGCTTCAAAAAAGATAATAGTATCGTCTTCAACTGATAAGAAAAGGATAGTAGTTTCATTTTTCTTTTGGGATATCCCAATTTGATTTGAGTTTCCATTGTTCTCATGTTATAGTATGTCTATCAAGATATCTACTCCGATGATAAAAAAAAAAAAAGTATGAGAAGATTGGTTTCCTTGTCTTAGACCTTTTTCAGAAAATAATTGTTCGATTTGACTGATGTTGACAAGAGCCGAAAATGGATAGTAGTTCCATCTTAATTCTTTCTTTTTTATTTACAATTTTTTTAATTTCTGTTTATTTCCACGATATATTTATCTTCTTGTTGCTACTTCAAAAGAAGATGACCATATATAAACATGTTGGTGGGATTACAACTAATTATCACCAATTTTACAAATTAAGATTGGTATATAGAAGCCTTTTACTATCGATGATACAAACTAGACTCCTCTATTTTTCAAAAAAAAAAATTTAAATCTAAAAATAATTAATTAAAGGGGCATAAGAAGAAAACGTAAAATATAAACCCTACAAAATCACCCCAAATTCCAGATTCCACATCCAAACCAGTTAGGATTTCTCGTAGTCGTTCATATTCTTTGTCTCGCCCACTGTCGTCAGCATCTCGACTGGGAAGAATCGCTCGGAATCATCGGAAAAGACGACTCGGGAAACACGAGTCGGAACTTCCTACAACTCTCGCCATCGGAACCGCCTCTAACTCGCCGTTGCTCAACAAAGACGATTCCTCCTGCCTCTAACAATGTCGATTGCTCAAGGAGGCAACCTCCGGATCCTTACAAGGTGCGCGAAATGGTTGCAGTTTTCTTTTTCGTTTCCTATAGTTTGTTCGTTCATTTGATTACAGTTTCTGACGGTTTTGAACAAATTCTCGTCATGGTACTCAAATGTGTATCAGGTTCCGCCACCATCCTCTTTCTCTGGATCAAACACCAGCCCGCCACTATCCTCTCATGTCGTCCCGTTGGATTGAAGAAATCAAAGAAATCGAGTCTGACCTGTTGCGTGGTTGTATCCTATTTTTCCTTTTTTCTTGACTTTTGATCTGTTTCCGGATTGAAGAAACCCTCCCTGTTGCCAGAATGAAGAAGTTTTGGACCTTCGATCTGCCTGGCACGCACCAGTTAGGGGCAAATCTTCCGTACCATTCCGCAGACGTAGATCTATCACCCCGCCTTCCCCGGCCTGCTTTCACGATCTGCTTGTCACCGCCTTCGATCTGCTTGTCGTTGCCTTGGATCTTCTTACCGTCGCTGGATTGAAACCTTTCGTTTCATGTAGTTTGTTTAATTTATGGTAATTTACAACAAAGAACCCTAACTTTTGTTTTAGACTATTGGACCAACATTTTGAAATGGGGTATTTTGATAGCATGCATTATAGTCTATATTTTGGGATTGGTTTGGACGTAGTATCATCATAAGATCTGCATGCATGGCTATATATTCTTGATGATTATGCCATTTTGTTTACTTTGCAAGAATCGAGGTCTACACTTAGTTTTGTTGTAATTGTAGGGAATATGGCACGTTATGGATCGATATGGAGCCAAGAGATCTAAGAAGTCATGGGAGCTGCATTATGGAGCATCAAGGAGCTACAAGGCATAGGAACCCTTGAAGATGGATATAAACGAGATGTGGAATCAATTATGAAGATTTGCACGTAACAGCTCGACCATCTCGGATCACCACATTTACATCTCGATCGAGATGGCCAACTAGGCCTAGATTGAGACGGCCGGGCCACAGCCCAATGAGTTATTTATTTTTGGCCTATAATTTTCCTATAAGATGGAAGGTAGTTTTTGGATGGAAGGACGGCTGATTATCTTTGGAATAGAGTATATTCCAAAGAGAAGAAGGAAATAGAAGGAAGATTGCTCAAGGCGAAAGTTTAAAGGTTTTGAAGAAAAGTTGTAAGGTTTTCTTAGTGAACGTTAATTGTTGTCTTTTAATACGATTCTTCAAGAACACATTTTACTGTTTGTTTGGATTGTTTGTTTGATTATTGAGACCTTTTTGTTAAGATTTTCTTGTTCCCTTATTGCTTCTTCAATTATATATTTGATTTTTATAATTATGATGATTGTTGGCTAAACACCTTGCGATTCTAGGGTGATTGGCTTAAGGTTGTGGTATAAACGATGAAAGACTAGACCTCTATTTGAGTGGACCCTAAAAGCTTTAGTTTTAACCAAACTGAATCTCGTCTCGGTCAGTTCGTGGAGCATCTCGGCCGAGATCGATAAGAATTGAGCGAGACGTGAACCTGATTCGACCTATCTTGAGTTTATGTTATAGCTTGCCAAATCCTATCCTTATTGCACCTTTTTTGGTTTATACGCAAGCGTAGGATGAGACTTACTCGGTGATTCTTTTGCTTGTATACCTATGATGATGAGTGTTAGGTAATAAAGGTTTATCCTTTATTAGGGTTTGAGTGTGCCTTCATCCTACCTTTGAGAGTTAACTTGAGACTTACCCGGTGATAGGATCTTTGGTTTGGGATATTGAGTAGTGAGACTTACCCGGTGATCTATTCCCATCTTAGAAATACCTCCCTTGAAAACCTCAGCTTTGTCCACGTTATTCTTAAAAATCTTGAGTCGATACCACAATTGGATGCTTTGACCTCTAGAATTTTTCCTTATCTGATTCATATCATCTTTGTTTTGCTGCTTAGTTCTTGTTTGACAACCTGATATTTTATCGTGCTTGATTTCACCATAGTCCTTGTGTTCGACCCTGGAGCATTTGTTGTATTACGATTGATCCGTACACTGTGGGTTCTGTAACACCCCGAATCTGCAGAACTCAGGGCGCTACGGGTTGGGACCGAATTTTGGAATAAATTCCGTTACTCAGCATCTCGTGTCTGCCGGAACACTGAGCCATGCTTGCGGGAAGGTCGGTAACTCGCTAACATTCCGGAATAAAAATTTCGGGTGTTATAACTAATTCCCTAAAACAAGTTTCGTCCCGAAACTTGCTAAACACCACACTCTCGGGTGACTAACTCGGTAACCACTCAAAACCGTAACGTCTCAACACTGCATTCGATAACCATCACACACCCATGTACCCGCATCAAGACCTCGCAAGGCCTATACACATCCTCGCATAATAAGACAAAAGCTAACCAATCATACAACACATTCCCGCTCGGAGCACAAAACGCGTAAAATTGCACATGCACGTAATCTCTAACACGTCGTCCATCTCGACGTAACTAGATCATCGTAATAACTCCGACAAAGATATTATCTCACGCCCCCGGTAGCACCATCGGCTCCTCGTCTACCACTAGATAAACACGACTAACAACATGATTCGAGTCATAAATTTATTCGAGACATACATGTATTCCTCCCTAAGGAAGCGAGAGTGTGTGAGTTGAGTGTGGTGACGAGGTAAGTCTCGGACTTACTTAGCTCATATTCCTTGTATTAGCATTGATGCGTGTTTGGTGGTGGTGTGTTTATTGTTTATGATATAACAATTAAACCGGAAATAGGACCACCGACCTTTATATTATTTGGTCCAAGTGTATGATAACGGGCGATGACATCACGGCCTAGCTCTTGCGAGAGCTAGAAGGTTCTTGGCGACTAGCCCGTGCTGGTTAGACGATCGGAGGCATCCGTACCGTTCCATGTTGGAAGTGGGGACCGAGGCGAGTTTTGGGAGATTCTCGTGTCACAAAAGAAGTTGAATTAGAACGGGATATGACTTAATAATAATAAAGATAATAAACCGGACTTGTTTGTTGAGCATGATTATGTGATGTTATGATGTATGAGTGTGTATGTGCCTTTCCCATTGATTCTAATGCTTTGAATATGAGCTAACGGTTTTATACCGAATGTTGTAGATTGCCTTGCAAGTTAGCAATGCGGCCGAGAGATCCGGAAGGGTGGGCAGCCGGGGTCCGTACATTTTAGGAAGGGTTTTTGGTTGGAGTGGGTCCGGACCCTTAGCACCCTGAGTCCCGCGGATTCGGGGTGTTACAGGTTCGCATATTTTTCAGGCTTTTATTTTAGGTTATAAATTTAAGGCTTATTTCGTTCATTATTCACACACGTGTGAGAGCAAACAAGTTTTTGGCGCCATTGCCGGGGACTTGGTCAAGACCAATTTCGGTATTTGATTGTCCTTCAGGACTGCTGCCCTTGTTGCTACTGATTGCTTTACTTGAGTGATTTCGCAGAATCCTTCTTTAGGTTTATGCGAAGAACTAGAGCTGGTAAAGAAATCATTCCCTACGATCCCGAACCAGAAAAGACCTACAAAAGAAGATTGAAAGAAGCTAAGAAGGCAACACAAAACAATCGAGATCAATAAGCTGAATTGAAAGACACACTAGAACAACTTCGACTTAGTAATGAAGCTTTACAAAGGGAAAGAGAGGATGCTCGTGCAAGAACAGAGGAGATCCGAGCTAATATGGCTGAATTACTAGCCCATATACGACCTCAACCCGATATGGTTGTCGAGCTCAGGGTTAACCTAAACTCATCTGCACCGGTCGATGTGCAACCTCCAGCACCTCGGTTTCCAGCTAGGTTTGACCGAGTCAACCCGTTTGTAGGTGAACCACAAACCCTAGGTCAAGGGATGAACCGAATCAACAAGTGCGGTGTCCGGGCGTTAACTTAGGAGATCCGGCTGAGCATGACTACGAGTTTTGACCTCAAGTCATCTCAATGATCCGACAATGTCAGTTTGGAGGATTAAAAAGAGAATCTCCACATCAACACTTGCAAAACTAAGAGATTTTTATGGAGACTTTAAGACTTACAAGGGTGGAGAACAACAACTACAAGTTAAGGCCTTTCTACTTCTCTTTAAAAGATAAAACACTTCCTCAATATCAATCTCTCCCATCCGGACGAGTTAACACATGGGAAGAAATGACTACGGAATTTCTTACTAAATTTTTCCCACCATCCAAGACTGCGGAGTTGTGAGGTAAGATTAATGCTTTTGTCATGAAAGATAGAGAAAGCTTGTTCAAGTCATGAGAAAGATTCAAGGACCTCTTATTGGATTGTCCTCACCATGGGATTCCGAAGATTGAGTTGCTAGAGATTTACTTCAAGGGTTTGGATGAAGAAGCTCATTTCAAACTCCAATCACTTTCTGCGGGCACTTTCACGGATACACTAGTTGATGAAACTTGGGAGTTTATTGAAAAGCAAGATCTACATATGGAGAAATACTCCCATCGAAGGGTTGAAGATGGAGGAAAACGAGGTGGACCTCCAGAAATGAATCTCACCACTTTGAGCGTTGCTCAACTTACTACCCTCAACATGAAGTTAAGGCTTTGAAAGAGCTTTTATTATCTCAAGCTAAAGAAGCACCCAAGCAGCAAGATGTTGGGTACTTAGGGCGTGGAAACTATCAAGGGCAAAGGAATAACAATTTCAACAATAACAACAATAGGAACTACAACAATTGGAGATCAAATCAAAACAATTCCGGTAGCCCTTATTCTCATGCTGAAAATGCTCTAACTCCTCCATCTCCTTCTTCTTCTTCTATTCCATTGAAGAGTCAAGAGCCGTCTTCGAGTTCGTCCCAGCAACCTAAGGAAAAGACGGATGTTGTATTAGAAGCAATAATGACCAAACTCAACGCCATGGAAAGCTCTATAAATATATTCTCAAAGGCACAAAAAGCTTTGGAACATCAAGTTTTCGACAAGGCTAATGAAGCACCTAGAGATCTAGGTAAACTCCCAAGAAGGACGGAGAACAACCCAAAAGGGCAAGTCATGAAAATCACCACACGAAGTGGAGTGAGGACAACTGACCCATTACCTCGGTCGGACGATGCTATGTCGAAGAACACCTCGGTCAAGATGCCGGTCGAGACGGAAGCTGAAAAGGCGAAAGAGGCATCCGATGTCTATGTCCCACCACCTGCTTACAAGCCTCCACTTCCGTTCCCTCAATCTAGGGTGCGTGCTCCTAGACAAACACTTTGGTAAGTTTCTAGACCTTATGAGTAAGCTACATATTAACATACCTTTCATTGATGCAATCTTAGGTATGCCCGCCTATGGGAAGTTTCTGAAAGAAATCTTATTCAAGAAAAGAAAGCTGGAAGATTTTGGAGAAGTACGGATGATCTCTAGATCTTCAGAGCTCATTCAAATCATGAAAGAAAATATGCCATCAAAGATACGAGATCCCGGTTCGTTTTGCATTCCCATCAAAGTTGGGGACGTTACTTACGATGCACTTTGTAATCTAGGAGCAAGAGTGAGCATAATTCCTCTACCACTTTGTGAGAAGATTGGTCTTGGGGATCCTAAGCCCGTGAAGATGACTCTATACATGACGGATCGTTCCATTACTCATCCCGTTGGAATCTTGGAGGACATTCCGGTCAAGCTAGGTAAGTTTTACATACCTATAGACTTTATGGTATTGGACATTTCTGTAGATTATCCTATTTCCATCATTCTTGGAAGACCATTCCTTGCAACTTCGGGATGCATGGTTGATTGTAAGAACGCCACATCGTCATTCAATATTGGGGAAGATCATGTGGAATTTACACTCTCATCCACAATGAAGGGACAACCCTTGGAAAAAGACATATTCAACATCTACGATAAGGAAGATTCTCGAGAGTTGGTGAGCTCTATCCTAATTAAAGACCCTCTTGAGAAAGTTTTGAGTTTTAGTATGATGGAGGAAGGTATAGATGTTTCATGTGATGCAAATATACAAATCTTGGAAGATTTGGAAGAGGATCCAAGAGCTGGATTTGAAAAACTCGTCAAGGAGCCGAAAGGCCATTAGGTTTCGGTCCATCTCCCAGCATCTCGATCGAGATGGCCTTTAAAGAAAACGAGATAAGGATAATTGGAGCTCATCTCGGTCCATCATCTCGGTTTCTGCCAAAACACCTCGACCTAGACCAACCTGAGGCAAACAACACGTCCACTTCTTCAAAGGACGTCCTCTTATTAATCGAAGATGTTGCAAATATTTCTTCCATCTCCTCTGAAGCTTCCAAATCCTCTTCAACAGAGGAAGGATGTACGAATTCAACACTTAAGACACCTCCTATCTTAGAGCTTAAACCTCTTCCACATCACTTAAGGTACGCTTTCCTTGGTCCGGATTCTACATATCCTGTCATTGTTAGTGCTACTCTTATTGAAGATGAACTGTCTAGGTTAATGCATGAGTTAAGAACACATAGAAAGGCTTTAGGTTATACTATTGATGATCTTGTTGGTGTTACGCCTTCTCTTTGCATGCATAAGATACTAATGGATGATGATTATAAGCCTTCACAGGAACCTCAAAGACGGTTAAATCCGATCATGAAAGAGGTTGTGAAGAAAGAAATACTTAAGTTGCTTGATGTAGGAATTATATTTCCCATATTGGATAGCAAATGGGTGAGTCTGGTGCATGTTGTTCCCAAGAAGGGCGGGATGACCGTTGTAACCAATAAGAATAACGAGTTGATCCCCACAAGGACCGTTACAAGCTGGAGAATGTGCATTGACTATCGAAGATTGAATTTGGCAATGAGAAATAACCATTTTCCTCTTCCATTCATTGATCAAATGCTTGAACGGTTAGCACAACACTCCCATTTTTGCTACTTAGATGGTTATAGTGGTTTCTTTCAAATTCTTATCCATCCAGATGATCAAGAGAAGACCACTTTCACTTGTCCATGAGGAACATTTGCTTATTGGAGGATGCCATTCGGATTGTGTAACGCACCATCCACTTTTTAGCGTTGTATGATGGCTATCTTTTCATAGTATATCGAGGAGATCATGGAGGTATTCATGGATGATTTTTCTGTATATGGATCCTCTTTTGATAACTGTTTGGCTAACCTTTGTCTAGTTTACAACGTTGTGAAGACACTAATCTCGTTTTGAATTGGGAGAAGTGTCACTTCATGGTTAGTGAAGGAATTGTTCTAGGGCACCTCGTTTCAAACATAGGTATAGAAGTCGATCGAGCTAAGATCGAGACTATAGAAAAACTTCCCCCACCTTGTTCTGTTAAAGGTGTGCAGAGTTTCCTTGGGCATGTAGGTTTCTACAGGAGGTTCATCAAGGACTTCTCTAAGATCTCTAAACCGCTTACTAATCTATTGAATAAGAATGTTGTTTTTGAGTTCTCTCAGGAATGCCTTGATGCTTTTTACATCCGCTCCCATCATTCAACCTCCTTATTGGACTTTGCCCTTTGAGATCATGTGTGACGCTAGCGATGTGGATGTAGGACAGTTCTTGGACAGAAGAAAGATGGCCGGACCAACGCCATTTACTATGCTAGCAAAATGCTAGATGAGACTCAACTGAACTACGCCACCATCGAGAAAGAGCTCTTGACAGTTGTCTTTGCATTTGAGAAGTTTCGTTCTTACTTAGTGGGAGAGAAAGCTATTGTTTATACTGACCATGCAGCTATTCAATAATTGCTAGTTAAGAAGGAAACAAAACCACGTCTTATTTGTTAAATTCTCTTGCTTCAAGAATTTGACTTGGAGATTCTCGATAAGAAGGGATCCGAGATTTCTGTAGCGGATCATCTCAGTCGGCTACCACCTATCTTGCTCAAAAGGGACGATCTCCCCATTAATGATTATTTTTCCAATGAGCAATTGCATTTTGTGGAGCATTGGCTTCACCAAATTTCTAACGGTGGTGAGCCTTGGTATGTTGATATTGTTAATTATCTTGTTTGTAAGGAAATACCGCCAGGATTGACATACACCTAAAGGAAGTTCTTCAAAGACGTACGTTACTACTATTGGAATGAGCCTCTACTTTTCAAGAGATTACCGGATGGGATGCTTAGACGTTGCATTCCGGAGGACGAGACTACAAGTGTCATACGTCATTGTCATTCACTTCCTTGTGGAGGGCATGCTAGCGCTCACAAAACATGCACTAAGGTATTACGTTCTGGTTTCTTTTGGCGTTTATTATTTAAGGATGTGCAAACTTTTGTTGCTTCTTGTGATGCATGCCAAAGAACATGAAATATATCTAGATGGAACGATATGCCTCTTAACAATATTCAGGAAGTCGAGATCTTCGATGTATGGGGCGTTGATTTTATGGGACCCTTCCCATCATTTGTAGGAAACCTCTACATCCTCTTGGTAGTTGATTATGTCTCTAGATGGGTAGAAGCCATTGCTTCTCCCACTAATGACCCCATGGTGGTTGTGAAGTTCTTTAATAGGACCATCTTTCCACGCTTTGGAACACCTCGAATCATCATTAGTGACGGAGGAACACATTTTACGGCCCGGAAGTTTCAGGCACTTCTATCGAAGTATGGGGTAACCCACAAGGTAGCAACCCCTTATCATCCTCAAACTAGTGGGCAGGTGGAGATCTCTAATAGAGAAATCAAGGCAATTTTGGAGAAGACCGTCTCAAGAACGAGGAAAGATTGGTCTATGAAGTTGGACGATGCTCTTTGGCGTACATGACCGCGTTCAAGACCCCCATAGGTGCCACACCTTACAATTTGGTATATAGTAAGTCTTGTCATCTTCCCGTTGAGTTGGAACATAAGGCGTATTGGGAGATCAAATGGCTAAATTTCAACCTCAAGGAAGCTGGAGAGAAGAATCTTTTGGATATTAATGAGTTGGAAGAGTTACGCTTGAATGCCTATGAGAATGCCAATATCTATAAAGAGAGAACTAAGAAATGGCATGACAAGCACATCATACCTAAGGAGCTCAAAGAAGGGGATCTCGTTCTTCTCTTTAACTCCCGCCTTCGTCTCTTTCCCGGTAATTTAAAATCTAGATGGACATAACCTTACATTGTGAAAAATGTTTTTCCCCATGGTGCAGTTGAAATATAGGGTGAAACTAATGGAAGCTTTAAGGTCAACAGTCATAGGTTGAAGAAATATCAACCGGAAGTTCCAGCTGAGGAGATCGCACCCTTGCATCTTGCTTATAGTGACGTACAATCCAGCTAGCGACCTTAAACCAACCGTTTCTTGGGAGACAACCCAAGGTATTGCTCTCTTTTCCTCTTCGTAGACTAGTTAAGATAGTTTGCTTCGTGTTTGTGTGCCCTCTTAGACAAGAATTAGCTACTACCCAAGAGAAAACAACTCAGAAAACACATGGATGGATTGTTGTTCGAGAGTTTGAGAGAACAAATTTTGACTGACACACATCTCGGATGCTGTCAAAGCATCTCGACCGAGATTAAGTTCGGTCAACTGAAATGAGGATAACTGGAGCTCACCTCGGTCCAGCATCTCAGTCAGGCGACTATATCGGCCGAGATGAAATCAAAATTATCGACGGGTATAAAAAGAGAAGATCTTCTCTCTCTTCATCCTTATCCTACTCTCTTTCCTCACCTCGACCGCAACGGAACCCTTTTACTCTGAATCCTCAAATCTTCATCGTTTTGCTCGATTTTTGACTCTAAATCGTCAGGGGAAGCACGGCATACGGATCTCCATCATCAAATCTCACTCAAAACCGTCTCAAGCTGTAGAAAATCTGGGTATTTCGTTTGAAACCCTCCTTATCAGGTTTCGGCTCAATTTGTTCAAATTAGAGAACGTTTGTTGTTGTTTGTTGTTGGAAAGTGTTTAAGTACTCCTTAGGAAGCCTGTGGTAGTGAGATTAGGGGGAAAAAGTTGCAAATTTTAAACTTCAATCAACGAAGTACTTCCCCTTGGTCCACTGGGTTCATCTCGACCGAGATACAACAAGAACAACCCGAGATCACTGTCTGAAATGGAACCCCTACGTCGTTCTGATCGTTAGTTGGTTCTCCGAGACCGTCCTACTACTCGACAACCTTCTCCATCACCTCCCTCGCAGCCACAGGTGCAAGTTATACACGCGAGGTTCCAAGAGGATTATGATCGCATTTATGGCCGCACCATCATCCCTCCACAGTATGTCGATATTGGTGACTTTGATTGTTTGCATGTTGTTGAGGATGTGCAGCGGATGATATCGATGGTCGGGCTGGAGTCTTTCCTAGCCATTCGTGCGCCGGCTTATTTGGAGCCGTCATACGAGTTTTTGAGCTCCGTTACTTACGTGCCGGAGAAGAAGGAATCAAGTTCCGTCTACTCAACAAAAACTACGCCATCCTCATCGACAATTTTGGGAAGATTTTCGGGTTTCCCATAGATTTCCCTTCCCGCTGGGATGCTCGTATTTTATGGGAGAGCATTACACACATCACCTGTCGTCAACATAACCGGCAGCCAGGGGACTCCAAGGAGCGCAAAATTTACCATGTCGCCTTCTGTATTACCTACAAGATCCTCAGCGAGATGCTTTTGGCCCGTACTGAGACGCCCTAGAAGGTCCGCTAAGGTGAGTTGTTTTCCATGTTCTGTATGGTTATAGGTGGTATTCCAGATTTCTCTGCCATGCTTGCTGAGGAGCTTCACAAGGTGAAGAGCAACAGGAAGGACGACATTTGCTTTGGAGGATTGGTGACTCATCTCGCCACTGTCATGGATCTGGATCTATCAGCTTGCACCTTGGTTGCGGTAGCAAAGCCGCTTGGACTTCAAGAGTTTATCACACAAAGAGTTATCGTTCCCCGAGGTTGTGGTCCTTCTTATGTGGCCATGCCTTGGGAAATGAAAGCTCCTAGAGACATTCCATGGTCACCCTAGTTCACTATCTTTGATCTTCAGAACTGGTTGACAATTTGGAACCCTATGATGCAAGAGGATGCTGTGGATGAGGAAATTGGATTTGATGATGATGACGATGTTGATGGGGCCGCAGTGATGGATACTGGTACAAACAAAGCTGGTCCTAGTGCTCCCACCGTCGACATTGATGACAAGGCTACTGAGGATGAGAGAGAGACACCAGCTGTTCCAGTGGAGATTCCCCAAGGGAGCACACCAGCAGCGAGCTCGCCGCCGCCGTGATCCCGAGGCGCATAGGAGGATATATGACCTCACTCAGCAGATGACGGCATCTTTCTAGACTCTACGAACTAACATGACCTCGCGCTTCCCCGCTCAAGCTCGTTCTATTAGGACCTGGACGCGGGACATGCCGCAAAGCCAACACCACTAGCGTTAGATGACGATGATGATGTTTGCGCAACATATGGGGTATCCCTTCGACCCTGCTCAATACCCGTACATTCCACCTCCTGCTGACGATTTAGCTTCATCCGGACCATGTAGTAGTTTTTATTATGTTGTTATGCTTTTTCACTGGTGATTACATTTGTTCTGACTTACTCTTGACCCATTGGGACAATGTGTCTCAAGTATGGGGTATTTGAATTACTTGGGTCTGCAATAAGTGTTAACTTGGATTTAGGACTTTGCCTATGATCTTATTTGTGTACATGTGCTTATATGTTTCTCTACATGCATTGCATAAGGATTTTTGATTGACAAAAACGTCAAAACTGGATTAGATAAAAAAAATTGACCTCGACCGAAATGACTTGACCAACCGAGATAGATAAAACTGGAGCTCACCTTGGTCAATCATCCCGGGTGTTGTCAAAGTATCTCGACCGAAATGACTTTGGAACTGAAGAAATTTTCGAAATGTTTTGTGCTTCTAATCCGGATATGACCTTGATGATGATATTTGCTTGCAAATTAGCTTTGAAATCTTTATGTGTTCAAAAGATTTTATGATATGCTTAAGTTGTTGAAATTTTTGTTTGAAATTCTAGCATGTTTAGTATTTTATTTTATCAAAATCATGTTAAATTTGAAGGTTGAAACCATCTTATAAGTTCTCTCACATTCTTCATGGGATAATTAAGACACTTCGCTTACTCTTCTTCTTCTTCTTCTTGATCATGCTTTTAGCCCTTCATAAATATATTTGCCTACCTTGACCTATCCGGAAATATGGATGCAGTTGATGGAAGGCGTGTGAAGTGAAGTTGAGATTATGGTTGAAAGTGTTAGAAAAATAGGTTTAGGGACGTTGATCTTGATGATGAGTAACTCGACACTTGTGTCTTGTCTAAGTCTGATTGATCGACAGTCCTAACGGGTCATGGTATGTGCATCAAGGGTTTGAGGCATCTCGAAAAATTGAGAACTGTTGATCTCCTAGGCTTCGGTTATTGTGCACATATGTCCATGTTCTCAAAAATAAAGTAAAGAATGAAATTATGCAAGAAAGAATAAGCAAAGCTTATTGGTGGAAGATGTTTGGAATTCAAGACTGTGAAATAAAGATCCTATTCCTGGATTTCACCACCACATTACCCTATATACATCCCACCCTAACATGTTTCTTGACCTCTTTTTGAAAGCCCTTGAGACCTTGAGTATGTTGATTGACTTTGTGGTTTAAATTGGATTATGAATGATTGATTTTGGTAAATATCATTTACTACACATTCTATGGTTTTTATGCAAAGAATGATCAACTTTCTTATATTCAAAATATGTTTTGGGCATGTGTTGATTTTATTTGCTATGAAGCATTCTCTTAGGGTGATCTATGAGTGAAGCACACCCCAAAAAGTTTTGAAAAATATTTTTCATTGATCTTTTGATGACTTATAATCCACTCTATCTTGTATCTAAGATTTGAATCTTGCTTGGGGATAAGCAAGGGACAAGTATGGGGTATTTTGATAGCATGCATTATAGTCTATATTTTGGGATTGGTTTGGACGTTTTATCATCATAAAATCTGCATGCATGGCTATATATTCTTGATGATTATGCCATTTTGTTTACTTTGCAAGAATCGAGGTCTACACCTAGTTTTGTTGTAATTGTAGGGAATATGGCACGTTATGGATCGATATGGAGCCAAGGGATCTAAGGAGTCATGGGAGCTGCATTATGGAACATCAAGGAGCTACAAGGAAGGCATAGGAACCCTTGAAGATGGATATAAACGAGATGTAGAACTAGTCATGGAGATTTGCACGTAACAGCTCGACCATTTCGGATCACCACATTTGCATCTCGATTGAGATGGCCAACTGGGCCTAGATCGAGACGGCCGCCCCACAGCCCAATGAGTTATTTATCTTTGTCCTATAATTTTCCTATAAGATGGAAGGTAGTTTTTGGATGGAAGGACGGATGATTATCTTTTGATCGGAGTATATTCCAGAGAGAAGAAGAAAATCGAAGGAAGATTGCTCAAAGCGAAGGTTTGAAGGTTTTGAAGAAAAGTTATAAGGTTTTTTTAGGGAACGTTAATTGTTATCTTTTGATACGATTCTCAAGGAACACAGTTTGCTTTTTGTTTGGATTGTTAGTTTGATTATTGAGACCTTTTTGTTAAGGTTTTCTTGTTCCCTTATTGCTTCTTCAATTATATATTTTTGATTGTTATAATTATGATGATTGTTGGCTAAACACCTTGCGATTCTAAGGTGATTGGTTGAAGGTTGTGGTATAGACGATGAAAGACTAGACCTTTATCTGAGTGGACCCTGAAAGATTTAGTTTTAACCAAACCGAATCTCGTCTCGGTCAGTTCGTGGAGCATCTCGGCCGAGATCGATAAGAACTGAGCGAGACATGAACCTGATTCGACCTATCTTGAGTTTAGGTTATAGTTTGCCAAATCATATTCTTGTTGCACCTTTCCTGGTTTATATGCAAGCCTAGGATGAGACTTACTCGGTGATTCCTTTGCTTGTATACCAATGATGATGAGTGTTAGGTAATAAAGGTTTATCCTTTATTAGGGTTTGAGTGTGCCTTCATCCTACCTTTGAGAGTTAACCTGAGACTTATCCGCTAAATGCTAGTTCTATTCCCTTGGGTGGCGTGTTGGTTTGAGATTATAGTTTCTTTCCTTAGTTCCTTAAGACTTACCTGGTGATAGGATCTTTGGTTTGGGATAGTGAGTAGTGAGACTTACCCGATGATCTATTCCTATCTTGGAAATGCCTTCTCTTGCAAACCTCAGCTTTGTCCACGTATTCTTAGAAATCTTGAGTTGAAACCACAACTGGATGCTTTGACCTCTAGAATATGCATTCCCTTATCTAATTCATATCGTCTTTGTTTTACTGTTTAGTTCTTGTTTGACAACCTGATATTTTATCGTGCTTGATTTCACCATAGTCCTTGTGTTCGACCTTGAAGTATTTGCCGTACTACGATTGATCCATACACTGCGGGTTCACATATTGTTCAGGCTTTTATTTTAGATTATAAATTTAAGGCTTATTTCGTTCATTATTCACACACGTCTGAGAGCGAACAATAATTTTGCCCCTAACGAGATAATTACAAAAAATGACCCATGTTTTCTAATTGCAGAAAAGGCCTAGAGTTTTTAAAGTTCACCAATTGCCCCATATTATTTAATTACTAAATATGACCCAACTTTATAATTACGGGATATTGCTACATTTTTTATAGTTCTAATTGGGCTTGTCTAACTCGATGTGCTTGGACTTGTGTAACCAAACCCTATGTAAATGACTAACTTGTGTAAATGAAAAAAAATTTCGCTTGTGCAACTCATTTGAGATTTTGTTACTCAACTTTGTGTAAACAAACAGAACTTGTGAAATTGAAAAATGAACGAGTTTGTTAACTACATAAATCAACATTGTAAATGAAATTGTGTATTAATAGTGTGTAATTGATTGTGTATTAATAGTGTGTATCAACAAGAGAATACATAAAGTTCAATTAATCTAGCTGGTATAAGGGTAAGAGGGAGGATCTATCACCCAGAGTTCGAAACTCACTAACAACAAGATTTGTATTTGGATTTGGCATGAGCTTATGTAATTCGAGTGGGCGTGATTGCTTTTAGGCTTTATTAAATCGATAGGGCCTCCACTTAAGTAAATTGAAATTACCAATTAACGCTACAATAGACAAAAAGGCCTAATTAACCAACTCACCTTTTATAAATCTCGACAAAAATCACGTCTTTTTCTAACTAATCCTTTTTGTCCGTTTTTTTTATAAAAGGAAAAACAACAACGAACAATTAAGCAAACAACAAAGTGAACAAACACTAAAATGATCAAGTTGACAAACTCCATCAACATTCGAGTTTTTTTTTACTTTAATCCCATTGCTCCAATTAGCCAACTCACCTTTTACAAATCTCGACAAAAAGCACGTCTTTTTCTAACTAATCCTTTTTGTCCGATTTTTTTTATAAAAGGAAATATAACAATGAACATTAAGCAAACAACAAAGTGAACAAACACTAAAATGATCAAGTTGACAAACTCCAACAACATTCGAGTTTTTTTTACTTCAATCCCAGTGCTCCAATTAATTGATTGGATGCATATCTTAGTGATTCGAGCTTCGTTTGGAAATAGGTTTGAGTTCGTTCGTTAGGAGGGGAGTTAAGAGGTGATCGAAACCAAAAGGGTTGTGAGAGAGTCCAAATATGAGGTTTCTATCGGTATTCCCTGAAAGTTTTTTGTGTGCACTTCTTCGACTGACATGTTCACTTCACTTTCTTCACTTTGGTTGCCTAACTTTTTGGCACGTGGATAACTAAATTGGTACCCGATGTGCTTCCTTTTTGATTGGTGTATTGTGATGAATAGCTCGTTTGTTGATAATTTATGGTTGTCTACTTTTCTTTTCTTTTCTATTAATTTTTTTTACCTTTTTTTTATGGTCTTTCAATATACAAGACAATGCATGTCTAGTTTATATTGAATTTATGTTCGTCATAAAAGAATAAAGGAATTTTAAATGTGATCGATCAATGCCTAAGCGCTGAATTTGACACACTCAAGAGGGGAAGGTTGCTGCTATGTATACTGATTCAGAGAAGGGACCGATGACGATGAGAACACAAACAAAAAACTACAAATATATACACTCACTTGTCACGGCTTGAACATATTAGACAATAGGATCTTTAAATCGGCTAATGTTGTAATATATGTTTGTTTCGTAAGTGCAACAAAAATGTGATATATAAGACTTTTGTATCTAGACATGTCTATGCACCTAGTTCATTCGCAAACCTAGTCTACATTCATATTCACTACCAAACATATTATAAGATATATCCATGTACGTACAAGTTATTAAGTCTTGTAAAATTATCTCTAGCATGTTACATTTGGAAAAACCATTCCTACGTATAATTCTAGTTACCGTCGTTGTACATAGATGGTTCCTTCAAAGCTCCATCTCCATTGTCACTGTCCTAGAATGGATAACCTAATCCAAAAACAAGCACATGTAACCCTATATCAATTGGTGCACTTGTATACTCCAATATGATATAGTTATATAAGTTTTGGCTCCGCTAAAAAAGTTCTTATATGGCGGAGAGGAAGTGATGAGATTTGTGGAAGTATTCAACTGGAATGAATGTTTGTAATTCATCAAGAAGCTGTACACAAAAAGTCTTAAAACACTGATAATAAAAGATGTCAATTAAGATCCTGTACAAAGAGGTCTTAAAACAAAGATCATACAAGATGTCCAAGTGAGATAGAATTGAAGTGCTTCAATGAAAATACAGATATGCTGAAGACCATTATTTGAGCGCTGCATAAGCCATGCTGGATCCTTGACAAGTACCTGCCATGCCAATCCACGAGGTCGACCTCTGCAACAGCGCAGGTCTACGACGATGGACCATGGAAAATCCAAGAGGTCAGAAGAATGACATTCTACTAATGTACAAATATACATTCATAAGGCAGCCCCTTGGTTAATATTTTACCAGAGTACATTCACTGCCGATCAAAGCTAGATCTTGTTCGGGTCAAACGCCGACGCCTTCTACGTGCAGCCATATTGTCATTACTGGCATTCATTACATTCACATTTTCAACATCATCATCGTCGTCACTTTCATTTCTCACACCCAATAGACTTTCTCCCCAGAGATAGCGTCGCCCTGATGAACGTCTGTGCCTTGACCAAGTCCGTCTTGGCCTGTTCCTTGGCTCCCCATTTCCAAGCATCTGAAACAGAAAAAAAGTGGTCCACAAAGGTTCATTTAGGTCACCAGACATCCTCCCTCTCTCGTTTGGATTCCTATCGTTGTTTCCATTCTCAATTACGTAGTCTCCAAGCACAACAGCACCAGGAATTGCAGACTGGAGGGCGCTGACAACATCGTCATACTCCCTCTGGTGCTCAAACCGTCTCCAAGCTCGTTGTCTTGACTGGTCAATCTCAGCAGGTCGAGCTGAAGGGTGAAGGCTCCTAGCATGCCTTCTCAGTTCACTATACTTGCCCACAAACGAACACGATTCCCTAGAGCAACTTCGGGATTTCAAGTTCAGGTAATTCCGAGCCTCTTCTATGACTTTCCAACCGTGCACATGTCCCCTACACAATGGGCATTTCAAATTCATTTCAACTTCATTATGAGTATCACTAAATCCTGGATCCCTGGAACTTTCTCCCCTCAGATGTTGAGCCTCCGAGATGTCAGCTAAACCATCCCCAGCTTGTGCTGTTACTGATCCGGGTTGCTCAGGCATCTCAACGCTGGCTGGAGAGGGGATGTAATCCATCTTCAGTTTTCGGTATCGATCTAGACAATTGGAATGCCTATAACTGGTGTCACAGATATAGGGCCTGCACCCCTTCCCATGTGAGTTACACAGAAGTAGAACCGCATTGTGTGGGTGCTCCATGCAGACAGGGCATACTGCTTCATCCCACTCTTTATGGAGAGCACAATTATCTGAATCAGCAGACAAGCTTCTTTTCTTACCAGCCATCATCTTTAGACGTGCTGAAGCTACTCATACAAAATTATTAGAAACAAGTTCAATCAAGAGAGATACAAAAGAAAATCAAACATACTACTAGGCCTTCAATTGCTTGATGTTTCATCACTTAATGCAAGAAAGAAATGTCGTTGACAAGGATTGCATTAAATCATTCAAAGAGTTAGATATACTTAGGGAAAATATGGATTCTAATGATTATGCATATCTTTTACAGGTTGATGGTAGTATATCTTCAAGATATCTAAGGCTGGGAAAAAATTGGTTAAATATCCTACAAGTATACCAAACTCTTCTTTACAAAAAACTAAAAACATAATTCAGGGTTATCTCCAATCACTATTAATAAACCAATTCAATATACACGCCTGTGAATTGTGCAATCTGAACAGCAAGCTTTTTCAATAGTCAACACTTGTATTTCAGCAGTAAACTAGAGAATTTCTCAACCCACATAGAAAGTCTAGCAGCCAGCCGATGCAGATCAACCCTTAGAAATAATTATAATATCCCTGAGCTGTTAATTTGGAAGCTCACAACAAGTTTAACAGCAATGAATAAGTTCAGCTCATCCCACGCACTTGCAACATTATCAGACATACAGGATTGTGGGTAAATCTTGTGCCAGCAACTGTCTCTCAATAGATCAGCATACTTTGAAATTACCATCTTTAACACAAATTCCATACCCGCAAAGCATATTTTCTGAGTTCATCTTGATCATCAAGAATATCAATGAACTACATCATTCAGTAGAAAGTGTTTTCTACACATGCATGCATCACCGGGACTACCAATCATATCTCAATAATAATGCAGAAATGATGCGCAACAGGTGAAAGAAACATTCTTCTCAATAGAAATAAGCTCGTACCCTCCTCTTGCGAAAGCTGAGTGTTACCTTCGTAGGGAGTACGTATTCCAACACCTTTCTGTTGTATACGTCATTGGAATCGAAAGCATCATCAAACAAACATTAGTTTGAAAAGAGTCCTGGTGTCCTTTGATTTTTTGCAACTGTCATCCTCAAACAGATATTGCCAACCAAAGTGCCTGTTAGCTTCATTTTATCCTACCATACAATACAACAAAACTTTCCTTGCAAGATCCAACATTTAGGTATTGGTCTGGACCAGTTACAACTGTATGTAGATCACAGAATTTCCAATCTGAACCCGTACATGTAACCACGCAGCAAAGCAATCTGTTCTTAGGTGAAGGGACAGCCATCGATGGAAGGGTAATAAAGCTGAGCTTCAGGTTTTAATTTTTAAAAAAATTAAATTTCTTAACATGTGGTTCTAGTTTGTGGGCTATCAGGATTTTTTATTATTTTATAAATTTATGAGATGTTTATTATCTTCTATAGTCATAAGCCAACACGTGTATGAGCTAGACGTTGATTTTATCTTAGGGAGGACTAGAATTATCAATACAAAGCAAGTGTTCATAGAATTTTAGCATATCATATCATATTAGTTTCACACAAGTAAGGATAGTGAAAGAGCAGACTGAGCAGTACACATATTCAGAGAATAACACATAACAAGCATATCGATAGAATGTTATTTACACAAAACTCACCAGAAGAGATATTTGTGTTGGGTTTTTTTTCTCAGAACTTGGAGCTCTTGACTATTTGGAAACTTGACAATTTTATAACTGCCTCTTAAATAGGGAATCTTTATTTGGTTCTACAAAGTAAACGAAAAGCCAAGTCCAGATGCAACGCTCCAAAGATGTTAATTATGCAGAAATCTACAATTCTTGATTATAAGTGCCTTGACAGAGATGAGAGAACTAATGACTATGCCTTGCCAAGATTCAATGATCCTCAAACCTGCAGCTAATACTGCAGCAGAGAAGCACAGGTCATTTAAGATCACCAGATGATATTAACCGGATCAAGGAGATAGGAAAAACAGCAGGAACAATGTAGTAATCTATCACCTACGATCATGAGTTGATTTGCAATGATACAATATCCACTATCAAAGGCTTATGCTTGACAGCAAGAAATTTTTCATCAAACAGGATTTGCTCAAGCATTTAACAGAATTTCCATTTTCCTTGTAGACTCACATCACTTCACCAATTGATCTAAAGGCTAGTAATAAATCTGAATCATTTCAACAGTAGAGAAGAAAATACGACCAAATCTATATCATGCAAGGGATGCCAAGAACAATAATCAGATTCGCAAGGGAAACAGACAGATCATTCATCAGAAGGGGAAATAATCAAATCAAAATAGAAATAGAACGATCACAAAAAATTAAAAACACATACTCGACCCAGCACAACCAAAACCCTAAACCTGATTCCATATAAAACAAGGATCTATTAGAAGCAAGAATTCCAACACACCAAATCGCAATCCATAACAGAGACCGAAAATGAAATCAGAATCAATCAACCAAATCACTAACGTTCAGAACTTTCTGATGAAAGAATAAATCGGAGGTCATAAAAGTCAGTTGATTACAATAACAAAATTGGATCTCTTGTTTGAGGGGTTGGCTTTGTTGTCCCTTGCGCGGTTGTTTTAATTGATTTCTTCCAGATGGAGACAGAGGAAGAAGAGATCACACGATATCAATTTCCCTCTGTTCTGAGCGATTCTTCAATGGAACCTTTACAGATTAGGATAATATGAAGAAGATGAAAGGCAGGTAGAAGATGCGTGGCTGAAGAGAGATTATGGCGAAACGTGTAGGAATTGGGAAAGTCTATTTATTCCATATTGCTAGACCAATAGATCCTTGGAAATATACAGAAGAGCCGTGCGACGTGCGAAGGGTTGTTTAGAAAAGAATTGGCTAACCGCCTCTTACAGTTGTGGTTGTGGCGGTTAAATGTAGGCCCAACTTACCGGCCCAATAATATCGATATTGGGCTTTTGATCGTCAGAAAACTGGCCCATTAAAGCTGTGTTTTCTGTGAGTTCTTCTACCTCTTCGATTCCAAGGGCAAGGGTAAAACCACTTCGTCTATCCCTCTCACGCTTCTGAAGAAGAGCTTTATCAATGGCGAACAACCCCTCGCAATTACTTCCTTCAGGTATAGGAGTTTCTTTTACCGAACTTGTTTTTCCCTTTGGAGTTCAATTTATATATCAATTCTAATTGGGGAATTTCGGAGAAATTTGCAGAGTTGATAGATAGATGTATTGGGTCGAAGATCTGGGTGATAATGAAAGGGGATAAAGAGCTGGTTGGCACTCTTAAGGGCTTCGATGTGTACGTCAACATGGTTTTGGAGGACGTCACTGAATAGTAAGAAATAACTTTCTTTTCTCGTTCCTGCTGTGTTTTGTTTGATGCCATTTAAGCTTTAAAGATTCACTGTGGAATTAGAAGGTTCAGCAATTTGGTTTAGTCTATCAATTGTTCAGCTACGTTAAAATATAACGCGTAGCTTTCCCATTGCTAGGGAAAAGAGTTTTTGTAGTTTTTAGGGTTTAGTTGAATGCTCTTTGTCTTGTATTACTATGTTGTGATCGGGTGTGTTTACAATTTAATTATCCTTCTCTTTTAGGCAAATGGAAGAGGTTATGATCATTTGACACTTCACGTTTTCTTTTGTTATTCTAGGGTTAGGTTAATCTATTAGGGTTTAGAGTTTAAGATTTGCACTTTGCTGTTCTCTTTCGATTCTTGGATTAAGTTAGTCTATTGGGGTTGATGTATTATGAAAATAAACCACCAACTATTAGTCTCATATCCAATCAATTAGTTAAAAATAATTAGTGGTGTAAATACAATCCTCGAAAACACTGTTAAGAAGGGCAAGTTTATGTAAAATAGTGTTATACTCGTTATCTCGATGAAGAATTACCAATATGAAATGGTAGAATCCAAGAAAATTATACAAATCCCCTACAACAATCCGTGTTCTGTTTTTCTAAGTTTGAGGGCTTAGTTGAGACAATATGTATGCCTCTGATTGAGTCTGGGTCGTAGAGGTTTGAGAGCTGAAGCTTGTGAGTACAACTATGATTTACAACCTGCACCAGTCTCCCCATCCTATGTACAATTGATACTTGTTATAATTCTTCTCCGTCTTCCTAATGCTACAGTGAGATCACCTCTGAAGGTCGAAGGATTACAAAGCTTGACCAGATATTGCTTAATGGAAATAACATAGCCATTGTAAGTGACGCTCCCCTTGAATCTATTTCTGCATTAGATTGCCATCATCGGCTATACCATCTCATTTATGTATACCGATTTGTTGTTGCAGTTGGTCCCGGGTGGTTCCCCTGAAGATGCCGAATGAGATCCAATACTGATGTTATTAGGTTTCCTAGTGAACCGCATGTTGTTTGTTAAGGCCCTCACTGGGTTTGAGAAATCCCAAGTCTTCTGAGAAATTCAGTACCCCCATGGAAATCCATTCTTGGTGTAGTATCTTTATATTTTTTAACAGAAAACCCTAGGGTGTTCCTAATGTGAAGTTTGGATTGTTCTAATACAGTTGTCTGAGTAAGATTTATGTATTTGTGTTCAATTATTGAACTGTGCCTTTTTTAAAACATGAAATATAAAAGCAACCAGACAAATGTTTTGCAGCCATCTATGATGGCATGATCCATTTACTAACAGCCAAGAAATTGCTTGCGTCAATCAGTATCTATAAAGAGGATAATATTTGCTAATTTTCGCACCAAAAACCATTTACATTCTCATATTACACCATTCCGAGGTGAAAGCTGATATATGCATTTACCTACTAAGCTTCTTCACAACATCATCAGGAAACAAAAAGAATGAACAAATGGACGATTCGACTATCAATGTAGAACAAAGGGAAAAGAGATTTACATGAATAAACAAATTGGAAAAACCATTTTTTTTACTCAACAAACAACTCTTGAACCTCCCAATGTTTGTTGTCGTCCTCCTACCCCAAAGACCTCTGCAACCGTCGGGGAAGCATATAAGTGACCTTCTGCATTGTATAGAAAATAAAAGAGTTTTCAGTGTTCTTACTTGAGATTTATGCCCCCTTGATGGAAGAGCAGTGGACATGGAACGAAGCCTCACTGCTATCTCGGTGAACATTGGACGCCTATTTGGATCAGATGACCAGCATTCTTCCATCAGCTTCTTCCACTCGAGATCACAACGCTTTGGGATAGAAGGCCGAAGAGTGTCCTTCAATATGCCACCTACATGTCCAAATTCCCAAGAAGCAAAACAAAGATTTACTAATATTCAAACTTTGTAATTCTTGTTCATTTTACTATGTAACATATGAGAGCATAAGGTGTTTGTTGTTATTAACCTATGATGGTACCACAATGCATGTCTGCATACGGCTCCTCACCAGTCAAGATCTCCCACATCGCAATGCCAAATGAGAAAACATCGACCTGAAACCACCCATAAGTAGATATTGTCGGATATAATCTCTAGAAGGAGATGTGTAGTATAGGAAAGATAATGAGGTTTCAAAACCTTTTCAGAGACTCGAATGCTGCTACCATTCAACAATTCTGGTGCCATCCATGGAAGAGTTCCTCGAACACCGCCTGATACAAGAGTGTTGCGTTTGATTCTTGACAAACCAAAATCTGCAACCTGAAAAGATTATCCTTCTAATCACAAATCATAACTGAAAGCTAGGATATGAAAGTTAGTAATTCAAGCAAGAATATGAGCCTTACACAAGAAAAACTCCACAAAGAATGTCAAAAGTCTCAACTAACTATCGACATGAGCTAAACGTATGAAAAGCATGACCCATAATGCAACTCAACATTCGATACTGTCTCATTTTAGATGTTTTCTATCAAAATTGTTTCGCAAATTTAGTTGTTTTTCTTCTTCGCAATAAGAAGTACAATTGATATATTTTGGAATAAGAAAGATCGAAAAAAGCCACAACTTAACTTCCACCGTATACCTTGCATATCGGTCGTTGTGGATCCCTCAAATTGACAAGCAAATTGTCACATTTCAGGTCAAAATGGACAACATTTCTTGAATGCAGGTATTCCATGCCAATAGCAGCATCCAACGTAATCATAAGCTTCTTACGACGATCAAGAGGTCTATCAAAATGAGAAGTAGAAATAAATAACCAAGAACTATTAATATTGTCAAATAAAAAACTCTCCGCAAAATGTGGTTCACCTATCCTTCTTCAGTAGAGCATTCCTAAGTGAACCATTCACCATGAATTCTCCCACCGTTGCTAAGGTTCCCCCAGCACCATCAGGGACCACCCCATAAAATGCCACCACGTTTGGATGATGAAGTTTGGAGAGAATTTGGGCCTCTCTCCAAAAATCCCTCGTCTGAGATTACATGCAACATATAAATATAATGGTATTATTGCAAAATAGGCAAAGAAGAAGAAGAAGAAGAAGAAGAAGAAGAAGAAGAAGAAGAAGAAGAAGAAGACGAAGAAGAAGAAGAAGAAGAATTAAGCTAGATGCTTCAAATTCAAAAAAAAAAAAACAGAAACAAAATAAGGGAGATCTTCCAAAAAACTGATAAGTTTCTATGAGTTTGCAGGGAGAGTGACAACTAAAATTACCAGTCGCTCTTGCTCTGAAGATCGTCCAGAAAAGCAGCTTTTCTTAATTCTCTTGATGGCAACATCTGTTCCACGCCACTTCCCATGGAAAACAGTTCCATAAGTACCAGATCCTAATTCACGGAGATCTTCAAGATCAGCATTCTTTATGATCTATGAATAAGAAACATATAGTTAGGACCACTTGGTGCCAAACTGTAATAGTTCAAGCAGCACAAAGAGATGCAAGACCTTTAGACTATCGTGAGTAGGCAAAATACAACAAAAAGGCCAATTTGAAGTAATTGTAGTAATGATTGATATGACTCATGAAAGAGGAAGCTAAAGACACTTTACATTGAAAAAACAAGTTACCACAAACAAGCCTTTAGGGATAGGTCAATCACAATAGAAGAATGAAAGACCTGCAAACCATAGATGCCGGCTTCCATTTCAGCTATCACAGCTTCATTCACAATTTCATTCTTTTGCATATTACAACTATCTACATCCTGTACCAACACAGACACATCAGACCGTTAAAAAATGGGTTAGTGATGCAGAGGAACATCCAGATCAGCAAAAAGTAATACCTCACAGTCAAATTCAGAGGCAACACCCTCTCCCTCCATACTTGGGAATGGCAGTTCAGCAACAATTGCATCTAAAATATGTGGGATAAAAGATGACGAGCCGGCTTCAGTGGACATAGAATCTGTCACATTGCCAATTTCAGTAAGAGGCTCAAGCTGATTGTGTCCATTATGCTTATAATTCAAAGCATCAGTTTGATTTGAGATGCAATACTTAGTTGAGTTATTATCCACGTGTCCAGAAAGTCGATCAAACTGTGAAATCTGACCATGAAATTTCTGCCCATTGTTGACAGGCCTGACTAAAACTTCCAAATTCATATTATATTGTTGCTCAACATTTTTCAGACTCTGCACAGGATATTCAGATGAGATGTGGTCTTTATGATATACTTGCAGATTTTGAGTACAACTAATAGCAGATGGTTCAAAGCCAACATATTTTATTGTAGGAGACTGGTCTGGCAGCACCTCATGTGCAGCGTCTTTAAGCTTGTCATTATGCACATTATGATCCATGCAAGGGATGTCAAATTGATCAAGATTTGGACGGTATGATGGAGAATTTGAGACAACATTTAGCTTTTTGATATCAAATTGATTGGTTTCACCAGCATTTGTACCGGTGTCAAAGTGATGGCTTCTAGAGGCCAACGGATCCAAATCAAGGGCACTAGATTGATCTCCCTCGATCATCTTACCTTGAACTTCCATATTAACAGTGTTGTCATTTCCATGTAGTTGCATGTGTTTGTCCCATATGTCTTCTTGTGGGCAATAAGCATATTTCTCTTCGTATTGCTCTAGGTGTGAATCAGAATGCGCATGAGTTATACCGTGTTGAGAACCAATTGAGTCCATGGACCTCAACATGCATACTCGATCATCAACTTCCGACATACTTCTCTCATGATGTGCTGTCCTATTTTCAGGTCTAAACAGACCCGACCGAGAATTATCAACATGAATATTATTACCTTCGGCTACCGGAGCTTGAAACTGAAACTTGTCAGCCTGCATTTTTGTGTTATGGAAGGACTGATCATACAACGGTTGACCACGGAAAGTATAGTTACTCTCACTATTGACTTGGTAAGACTTGTTATCACACCGTTGTGTAAGACCACTAGGACATTTTCCTTGTTGAGCCATCCTTGTAGAGTACGAGGGAGATGGAAGTGGTGACCACTTTGAAGATGGGGATTCTTGTAAGGCATGAGATAGAAGTGGGTTGCTTGAGCAATCATTCATTTCTTCACGTCTTGAAGGAAAATCTCCATGGAATGCGGACAAGTTGTCATGCCTTCTCGTTGTATTGGTCACATCATTTACCAAAAGCTGTTCAGCAGTAGTTTTCCTAGGGCTAGGATCAATGCCATTGAGTGCAACAACATATTCATAATCCGGATTGCATTGCTGAACAGAACCTAGCTCAAAGGTTGGATGCGTTTCGGTTTCAACATTAGGGATCAGAAAGATCCTTAGTCTTTGAGACCCAGAAACTCCTTCGAGCCCATTATATTCCTCCAACATGTTCTCGAGATCTTCATCGGACGAGACAGATATAAGTGCATCAAGATCTTCACCGGGAAGTTGGTACTTTATAGAGTGTGACTGATTGCATATTCCCCAGGTTTTATTCAAGAGCTCTTGCCATGAAAGATTCTTCCTGACAGAGACAATGCGAGTGTCTCCCCCAACATACCTTAGTTTACCATCACTTGGTCTTGGCAAAATTTTACCACCAAAGCTGCATAGGATCCTCAGCTTCCCATGTTGAGAGACATCTCCCTGTTCGTAAGTAAAACATGAAGTTGAGGAATGAGGTACGTTATTAGGGGTATGTCCACTATTAGCACCAAAAGTGTAGCACCTTTGGATCTTATTTCTACCCATGTGAATACTATTCTCAGCCTCTGGATATAAATTTCTCATAGAGACAATATTGGTCGATTCGGAGCTACTCTCAGACTCCATTCGACGAAGCCCGGGAACATTGGGGAGATCCTCATACCCCGTTTGGTAGTTTTGATCTTGAGAAAATCCAACCATTGTACCATGATTCTGGCCGGGAGATGCTCTCGGAGTGAGACGTTCAAGGAATTCGGAAGAAAACTCTTCTCCTGTCTGTATAGAGATATAAGAGCTTACTTGTTTTTCAGCTGAAGATCTGCTATCATTCGAAACAACTTCACCTGCACTTTCTTCCTTCCTTGGCCCCTTGTACGAGGGGCCATTCACATATAGTTTTGCCGGTCTATTCAATTGCATTATAAGTTGCTTAAACTTTTGAGGGTCAAACTAGATTTACCTGTCCAAACAGTCATACCACTGAATGATTAGTTTCATCCTAATTCTCCAGCTATTCATAACATACCCAGAGTACAAGCTTTTTAGAAAGGAATAATAGTAAATTCAGTAACCACGACATATCACAAGATCATTCCTCTCTCTTTACTCCGATGAACAACAGCGAGAGAATTTGAATGAAATAAATATCGTATGCATCCACAAATAGAAGGACCGATTAAAAATTGAAATCTTACCTGATTCCAATAAACTAAAATCCCACAAAAATGCCTCGTTCCCCTGGGAAGATCAAATTTCTGTCAACCTAGAATCAGCAAAGCAATGAGGTGGTGGTTCATATGTCACCAACATTCAGATTAATGACACTGTCTTATTCCACGGATCACAAACCTAGATAACCCAAATGGAAGAAGAAAAATGTCAAATCATGTAGGTAATCATGACAATTAGATGGAGCCATTTCATGCACAGTTACAAAAAAAAAAAAAAATACCTGTTTCCTGGGGTTGCCTACATCAAATCAATATTCATCAACGCAAGATTGATCAATCAACCCCATCAAGTCCCAAATCGGATAGTTGTAACTACAATTTAGCCAGACTCATCTTAGAATTTTGGATTTTGGGGAGTCCGGAGAGGTCCGGAGGAAGAAATGGCCGTCGAAGTCGATTAATGGAAGAATTTGAAACAGGCGGCGTCGGAGGAGACCGACATTGCCGTGAATTAGGCGCGATCAACAAAGAGAGAGAAAAAGGGATTGAACAAGATGGACAGGGAAAAAAAAGGAAAAGAAAAAAATACAGGTGGGTAAGACTAGTCCCAAAAATAGAAAGTAAATGTAAAGGAAAAAAGAAATTTTGTCTTAATTGGGTCATTGGAAATTCGTCTTTCCTACATGGAACCTAAATCTGAAGATATCCAGAGAGGATTGTGAGTATTTAACAAAGTTTTTAAACTTTCTCTTTCCGCCAAGTCAACTTGAAAAAATTGTTTTACTTTTCTTCACATTTGTAATTTTTTAATTTGGTATCTTAACTTTATATATATTTACCTAACATATTTAACAGTCATATAAAACTTATAATACGTTTAATTTTACACAAAATAGTTTACAATGTATACTATAACAATTATATTAAAACAAATGTTGTTCTTTTATTATTAAAAATAGATGATAAAAATCATTTTTAAAGTTATACTATTTTAATCCTAAGTTAAGATTAATTGAAATTTTAAAAATAAAATTAAGTAACATTTGCGGATATATGTTGCATATTGATAGGCAACTAATGACCCAACAAAAAGGAAAAAATGAAGAAATGAAGAGAAAGAAAATAAAAACAAACAAAACCTTTAATGAAGTACGTTTTATATGGGTTTTCAAATAAGAGTGGCAGGGTAGAGTTTTGATAAGACGACATTGCAAAACACGGGAGTCTTGACATATAAAAGTGTATATCTTTGATGGTGATGATTAAATATTTGTAAGGAAAAATTGTATGGTATTGTAGTTGACAACAATTTCTTCTTTATCTTGAAAGGGATCTCCCAAAAAGCAAACCGTAAAATCTGTAAAGCGAGAATGTCAGGAAACCATAGGTCAACATAAACCACCATCGTGGCTAGAACAAAGTGAAAAGGTTAGGTTGATTACTTGTATTTGTTTAATCAATTAGAAAAAGAGGATCCGAATGATAAATATATGTATCAAGTTAACGGGTGTTTATTCACAGCTTTGACATCACGAATAGGCAAGCCTTCATATTCCCAAAAACTACACAAAAGATGTCGTTTTACAATCTTGGAAATATGATAAAATTCTTCATTTGGTATTAATCAACATATTCCGTTCAAGAGATGATTTATCTATTCTAACAATGTTCTTTAAGAGTGGTTGTTAACATAGGTTAATTTGAATTGTAGCTTGAGAAAATTTTTGAAGAGAGTAGAGACAAAGCAACACGCGCCTATAATCTTCTCTAGCAACCGAAAAACTCAAGATATAGTCTAAACTGAAGCAAGAGTTTTTAGATTGTCTAGACTTCCAAAAAATGCAGAATTAGTAAGCACTAGCCTTTTCTTTTCTTTTTTTGGTTTGCCAGTTGGAAGTACAAAACACCAAACTTTGTATACTTCGTTGACAAGAATGTAGATTTCGATATCACATTGAACTAGTGTTATAATTGTAAGGCTTTAATGCCTTGGAGCCAGGTTTTAGTGCATTTGTTGGTTTAGGATGAATCACACAACAAAGCTTTTTTCTTTAAGACATGAACAAAACTTCACAGATTTTGAAACGAATAAGTCATGGGAATCAAAACTTTGAAGCCCAAGAAGCCATGACAAATAAAAGGGCTATATCATAAAAATCGAGTTGCCCTTTATGATTAAAAATGCATTTTCTCCGAGCCATAGCTCTTAAAAGGGGGGGGGGGG
>BSUD01000006.1:103071017-103097644 GCA_033239045.1 Fagopyrum esculentum | reverse complement strand
GGGGGGGGTTGAAGATGAGCAGGGCAAACAAAGGGTATGATCTTCAGCAACAAGCAGGTAAACCTCCAACTCACACTAGACAAGCTAAAGAAACACCAAAGAGTAAAGCAAAATCCTTACTCCCATATATCTCTTTGTGGAATACGAAGAGCCGAATGAGAGTAGCTTTCGTGCATATGAACGCTTTGATTTTATTTGTTAATCAAGATCTCATTGAATGTTCTTTGGGATTCTTTGAGAATGTGAGATTTTGGAGGGTATGCGTGTCAACGGCGCGTTTTCTCAAGGGGGTGGGGTTTTCCTCACGCGCCGGCGACGATAAACGAGGATTGGGACTGAAGGCGGGTGATGAAGGGTAAGCTTCGGAGGTAAGCTGGTGGCGAGGATGAAGCTTTGGTGGTGTCTTGGTGGCCTGAGATAGAGAATAATAGTTGGAGTTACCCAACGGTTGTTGGCCATGGATACGAAAAGAGGGTTTTCCTCTATCTAGAAGAGAGGCTTTTCCTTAGAATAATGATTTTTCATACGTTTCAATAGTCGTGATTGTAGACTTTTTTTGTTTAATGTGAATTTGATTATCAATGCTAACATGTTGCACTTCAAAACATTTTTTTTTACATTTTGTGTACTCTTTGTTCGCCATATTAACATAAATTATTTTTAATTTGTATAATTAACATGGTCATTCTCTTACATAAATATTAGAACATTTTCACTTTATTTCTTCTTCCCTTTTTTGAGTGATGTTATTCGAAGGCGGACAACGTGACGGAATCCGACTCCGCCAGGGCGCATTGCAAATGCGCCCTATATAGGGCACATTACAAAGGCGGAGTCTGCTTGCGCGCCAAGCTCTATATAGGGCAAGGCGCGGAGGAGGACTCCCCTTCCCTCCCATTCCCCTTTCGGGTGCCGCTGCCTCTCCCTCTTCTCTTCTTCGATCCAGTATGCCCCAAACTCCATAAATCCCGCAAATTTGTTAGAAAGAACTTGAAATCGAGATCCAACAATGGTTAGAGATTCAATTGTCGGAAGTTCAAGCAATAAGCAACTTGTGGATCGACTTCAGGTTAGTTTTTATCGTTTATGTCATTTTTGTGTTTTATTATGATATTAGGCTTGAAATTAGTTAGTTTAGTAAGATTCGGTTAGTTAGGAATAATTGGAATTGGATTGTGTACGAAGTTTAGTGTTTTTATGCGTTTTTATGAGTTTTATTTTTCAAGCTTTGAAACGGGCTCTCTAATGGTGATTCCGGCGAACAAGATGACCCAAAAATAATATATATATATATATATATATATATATATATATATATATATATATATATATATATATATATATATATATATATATATATATACTAGTCGGGACACGCGTGCTTCGCACGCGCTGTAGATGACATCGGGAATTTACTCGTCATAGATGAAAGTGGAAATCGATCATTTCATATTAATTCTGTACTAATAAAAAAATTTAAATAAAATAAAATGCATATAAGTATAAAGTGTATGTTTCTTAATGTAATAGTGGGATTATTATAAATATCATGAACTTGTATCCATCTAATTAAAGCTTCAGAAAAAAAGTAGATGGAATAGTGTTAACTAAAATTTCTAAAATATCAAGATCGTTGCACATAAGTAAACAATGAAATGAATACACTCGAGTAATGAATTCTTCAATCCCTAACACGAGCCGAAGTCGGTAGAAGAACAATAGGGGTTGAAACAACACCGAACAATAAATACATAAATAAAATCAAACTCTAAAACTCGGATGCAGCAACTAATTAAACAAAAACAAACAATTCATGTTATTCTTCTTCATAGAGAAGATGGTATGCTTGATTAGCTCGTCCTGAAAAGCGTCTATGAAAGTCTCGAACCTGATTTCCATGTATATCTTCTCTACTTGTGAGCGAGACCCAAAGGCAAAAGCCTGATATTCAAAGTAGTTTCCACTTGGGCAATTGTAGTAAAGATGACTCTTGAGCCACTCAAACCACCTGTTAATAAGGCAGCATTATATGGCCGCTTCCATGACCGTTGTGTAGACCTGAAATGAAGTCGTTATCACAACTCACAAGTACACAAATGAATCCATTCATAACTCAAATTCATGTTGACTCTACTGAACTCAAATGAGTCCTAACATGATTATGCATAAAATGCTTAACGTGATTCAATTAAACAGTTGTTGGTTTTAGAAAAAATTGGAAGGAGATTTCAAGAATAGGAAGAGGAGATACATGATATTTAAATTCAAATACTATATATATTTAGATTAATCAGTTAGACTTGGTTTGACAGGCATAAAAATGAAAATGCCATTAAATTTTCAATTAACATTGACCAAGATCAAGCCATAATGCTAAAATTTTGGTGCAAACAGCTGCTTGTTTAAGATTTTCCATCCTTCCCCTTAAACTGGCAACAAGTCCACAATGATAGAGCACCAAGATGATATAAAATGAAGCACAAAAAGCGCTCATCATGAATAAAAGTTTGGAGATACTTACAACAATTGAACATTCAAGCATGATTTCTACTTTGTATTAAGACTATAAAATGTACCATACTTTCCCTTAAGTTCTGAAATCTTTAACTGTTCTAGCATTGTGCAGTTTGAAAAAGTTTGAACACCCCCTGCATGTTCAACTTCCATGCCAAAGACAATAATTAATGCAAGAATCGCAGTGAGAGTGACAACTAGTCTAATCTTTTTTTCAAAAACTTGATCGGATTTGAGTGGTTTATCCAAGATCCACCTTATCCAAAATGAAAAGGCACGTTTCAAGTAACCTTAAAAAGTTAATAACCAAAAACAAGATGAAGATGAGTAAGACTAATCAGACAAAATCATATATTACAAACCAAAACAAGATGAAGATGACTGTACCTAATCAGACAAATTCATATTATCTTTCATTTTATTTTCAAACCAAGTTGGAGATTTTGAAGGATACTGATTCATTAATGACAAAACTTGTTCCCTGTTTGGTTCCTTTTTTTATCCACATAGGGCTCCTTTGTGTTTAATTGAACGAAAATTATAACTCGTACTTAATAATAGCAACAATTATATACAACTTCCTTATAACGTCAATTTAGAGGAATCTAGAAAAATTCAATGCACTAATGAAGTGAATACTGAATAATAGTGATGAGGAATTGAAAGGGTTCTTATATTTACAAAATTGAAACAATACTATCCGTCCAAAATGATTATACAGAAACATGCTTGCAGGTTAAGTAGTTCATAGCAGTCTTCGAGCAAGCAATTTTAGCACCAAAACACTAAAAGTAAGGTTACTATTACTTAATCTTGATTCCCTATTAGGTAAAAAAACAAAAGGTATAACAAATTTACCTCCAAGTCTTCACTCTTTTCCCGTGCAAGCTTCTTCAACATTAGAAGTTCACTTTCAAGTATCACTATTTGCTTGTCTTCAAACATCATTTTATTCCACTTTCAAGTTCACCTTTGAATATTTTCTAAATGTCCAATTTTTAGAAGAGCACTATACTCAGTAAATACCTAATCAAAGCTACCCCTTTTCTTAGCACTGAAACAAAACAAGTAGAACAACTAATATAAATTTCAAAATACTATAGAAATTAAATCAACATTAAGATCCAAGAAATAATGATCAACTTAAACCAAAATACTCACTAGTTGCAAGTAATAAATCCCCGTCAAAGCTGGAGGTACGCAAAATGCCAAACCTACAAACTATGGAATAAAATAGATTCAAGTTACATTAATTCAAGTCCAATAATAAAAAAATTCATGACAATCAACATATATTAATGCAAAAAAAGATTTATGGTACAACCCCTCTGTCCTTCCACTGGTTACCATCCTTATCGAATATGTACAACTTTGATTTCCTGTAAACAACCAAAAATCAGAAAAACGTATAAACAGAAATGATAAAAAAACCTAGAATCACAAGAAATTCAAAGAAATTGTGTATGGACCTCAAAAGCAGTGTTCTTCAGATCAGACCTTGACCAGATATCTAAAGAAGCAGAGAAGATCATAATCTAGATACAATTGAAGAGGGTATGAATCGACCAGCGATGAAATCGACGAGATTGTACCTAGATAGATGGTTACATATGTGATGACCACATGGGTGTTATTGAGTGTTTAATGTTAGAAAAATGACAAAAAATAGAGAATATTAATAGCACCACCAGAAACCATAGCCAGTCTTTTGGGTGATTGGTAGGTCCACAATTACAATATCACCGAAGAAGAAAAATCACGTAGCTGAAATTTGGAAAAGGGGCAAACCATGGGTGATTGCCCTAACCGAATCTAGATATCGAGGAGGTAAACCTACAAATATGAAGAATTGAATACCATAAGAGACCCGTATACAAAAAATTCAAGAAGTAGGATTCAGTTGGACCTTTACAGAATGGAAAACCACATCTCTAGATGATTCAGGAGCACAAATCTGAAATTGAAACAGAAGAAATAGAGAAGGAAACCGAAATAACACTTCTTACACTCGTGAACCTTCAAAATCGTCTTTTGAGAAGCTATTTCTCCGCCATATCCAGTGGTCTTAGCGTGCCAAGCAGCGTTATTGGAGATGCCCAATTTGAGAATCGAAGAAATAATCGATCGACAATCCTTTGGACAAAAACCTGATTTGAGAGATTGAGACGATGAAGTAGAGCAAGAAGATTATAGTAATAATTGAACAATCAATCAGAATGTATCACAGAGAAACGAACCTTGAATTCGTTGTTGACTTTGGTGAGGCCCTAAAAGATTTGAACTGAGAGAACTTGGAAAATAAAGAAACAAAACATTTATTAGTAAAACCCTGAACTCACCATGAAATCACAACAAGCAGCAGCGAGGAAGAGGGTGACGCGAATGATAGCCCAAAGGAAACCTAGGTCAAGGGAGAGGCGGAAAAATCAGAACTCACCATGAAATCGCAACAAGCAGCAACAGCGAGGAAGAGGGCGACGCGAATGATAGCCCAAAGGAAACCTAGGTCGAGGGAGAGGCGGAAAAATCAAAGCAGGAAGAGCCGAAGAGGTGTAGTACTGTAGTGTATTGAAAACGGAAGAGGACACGTCGAAGCCAAACGATGAGTCATCAAAACGTAAGGGTACAATACAAGAATGACAACCATTAGAAAAAGTAATAATAAATACAAAAGGGTATAAGTGGAAATTATCTATTCATAAGAGGGATTCATGCTTTTAGTATTGTAAGGATATATATATATATATATATATATATATATATATATATATATATATATATATATATATATATATATATATATATATATATATATAATTTCACAAATTAAAATTTTATTTGAAAAAAATTCAGATTGTGATGAGAAATATTAGAGAGAAGAAGAAGCGAGAAGCGAGACTTGTCACAACATCCGCCCGTCGAGAGGCTAAAGCTAGATGGGATAGACTTGCCTCAACATCTGTTTAGGCACCCATAGAGGCACCCTTAGAGGAATTTGTTGACGCATCACTTCATGCATCTAGTGATGCATCCATTGAGGCCCATTATCATATCATCGGCGATGAGGATGTGGGACCATCTTCACTTATTCCGGAGTACGATACAAAGGAGTCCTCGCACGGTATTCCGCATCTAGATGACATTCTGGATGGTGAGCATGAACAACTACCAGTTCAGCCAGAGGAGGTACATGTTGATCAGGAACAGGTACATGTTGAGCTGGAGCAGGTACCTGTTGAGCCAGAGCAGGTACTTGTTGAGGAGGAGCAGGAGCAAGAAGACGTACTTGTGTTATTGACATGCTACGCTGACCACAGAGCTAGCGCTATATGGGCCGAGATGGATCCCAAAGTTGTTAGGGTTGGTAGGAAATTCAAGGCGATTAGTAGATTACGCGAGTGGCGGCGAGATCTAGATGACCCCTTTTGTGGTTTGGCTTTGCTAGACGCAAAGGACTTACAAAGTTGGAGAACGTTTAGTTTGGCGGGATTGATCATTTTTTGATTACGGCGTTTGTCGAGAGGTGACACCCCGAGACAAACACATATCATATGCCGTGAAGGCATCATCCCCCTAAAAACAAGTTTGGTCCCGAAACTTAGACGAAGTTGATCCTCTCGGTCTCACCTGCCAAGGTAAGCACACTAGAACTCGTGAAGGCATCCTCCTCCTAACTACTCACACGACCTACTCGTGCAACACATTGGAATCTAACAAATCATTCACCTCATTCTCATACGGGACACATAACCATGTAATAACACATGCATACGAACTCAACAAGGAAGGAACGGGAACTCACCTGTCAATCCTATAGGTTCCTCTAGCTCGGCATAGAACTCTCGATAATTCTTCCGGATACTATCCTCCGTCTCCTAGGTAGCCTCGTCAGCTCCTCGTCTCGAACAATATACTCTCATCATCGGTATGTCCTTCGACTGCAAGCGTCTTGGACCACGCTTGAGGACAACTGGATGTTCTACGAACGTGTGGTCCGGCTCGACCATCAAGTCATCATGACTGACTATGTGCCTCGGGTCTTGTATGTACTCCCGTAGTTGAGACACATGGAAAACCGGGTGAACACCCTCTAATCTCGGTGGCAACGCAAGTCTGTATGCCGTCTCTCCAACTCGCTCAAGTATCTTAAAAGGTCCGACATATCGGGGACTCAACTTCCCCTTAATGCCGAAACGTCTAACGCCTCGCGTTAGTAATACTCTCAATCATACCTGATCTCCTACTCGAAAAATCAGAGGCATGCACCTCTTATCAGCACAGGACTTTTGGCAACTTTGTGCGGCCAACATCCGCTCTCGGATCATCGCCACTCGGGCCATGTTATCCTGTACTTGCTCGGGAGCTATTCCTCTAGCACTACCCGGATCATCCCAGCATAGCAGTGTACGACATCTCCGCCCATATAACACCTCGTTAGGAGCCATCCCGATCGACACGTGTGAGCTGTTATTATACGAAAATTCAACCAAAGGGAGGTGTTCTAGCCACACCTGACCCCAAGCTAGCACGCAAGCTCTCAACATCTCCTCAAGATTCTAGGGGTGTTCATTCCCGGATATCCGATCCGTTCGGATATCCGAAATCGGATATCCGGGAATTTTTTTTGAGTGCAAACGGTATCCGGATCCGATCCGTAAGTTGCCGGATATCCGATCCGAGAAGAATAAACGGATCGGATATCCGACAGCGGATATCCGAGTGATCCGGAAAAAAAAACTGCATTCGTAATTTACATATGCTGTTTACAGCAAATCAGCACAATGAATCAGTAAATCAACACCATGAATCAAACTAGATTGAAGTGGTATGAGTAACAGCAAATCACAACACTTTGTAACAGCAAATCAACACCATGAATAAGTAACATTCAGATTGAATTTTACAATGTATAAATAAACTACTAATAACAAATCAGAGAGATTGAGGGTTGAAGCCTGCAGGTCGGTACTGTGACAAAGTTGCAGCAAATCGGCACAACAAAGGAGACAAAGGTGAAGGACGAGAGAGTAGAAGAGAGGGGCTGAGCGTCTACAGTGCAGGTCGAGGCACTGAGCGTCTACAAGTCGAGGACTGAGCATCTGTAGGTCGAAGACGAGGAGCTGAGCGTCTGAGCCGATGAAGGCGATACTGCGAGAGAGGTTGCGACTTGCGAGAGACGGATGGTCGGAGTCAGACTCGGAGCCGATGCAAGCGAGAGAGGGCCGAGAGGTTGAGAGATTGTCGCCGTCACCTCCTTAGAGAGTTAGGAATAGAGAATTAGAGAGTCACTGTGGGAGTCGTGGCTTGTTTGAGTGTCGGCTGCAAAAAAATTAGGGTTTCTGTATAAAATAATTGCAAAAAAAAGTTGGCGAGGAGAGACTCGAACATTCGACCATCAGGAAAAACGAATGAATGTGGCACTCCCTCTCACCAACTCAGCCAGTTCAACATTTGTAATACAATTCAATTAATGTTAAATATATAATCGGATAACGGATATCCGGGTATATATAAAATAAGATCCGTATCCGATCCGCATATCTGAAATTTTTCCCGGATCGGAGCGGATACGGATACCTTTCCATCGGATCGAGTAATTGTCGGATATCCTTAAGTCGGATTCTCGGATTATTGGCGGATCGGATAATTTCTGAACACCCCTACAAGATTCTGTATAGTCCTCTCACACTGCCTATCCGTCTGAGGATGATAAGCGGTCGTGAAGTGGAGGCTCGTACCCAAGGCAGCTCATACCTAAGGCGGCGTGCACCTACTGTCATAACCGCGAAGTAAACTGTCCATCTCTATCCGAGACGATGGTCCTCGGTACCCCATGGAGTCTCACTATTTTCCTAGTGTACTCCTAGTTAATTGGCTCACTAGCCACGTTTTCTCAATAGGAATGAAATGTGTGATCTTCGTCAGCCGATCTACCACGACTCATGTGGCGTCGAAACTCTGGCTTGGTCTCAAACCGGTAACAAAATCCATAGAGATGTCTTCCCACTTTCAGTATGGTACTGGAAGTGAGTGAAGCTCTCCACCTGACCGATGATGCTCAATCTTGACCTGTTGATAGGTTGCACATTGGGCTACTTATCTAGCTACATCGGGCTTAATCCCGCACCACCAGAAAGAATGTCTTATGTCTTGATACATCTTACTTGCACTTGGGTGTACAAATTAAGGTGTAGCGTGAGCCTCTTGGAAGATCCGTTGTCTTAGCTCTTTGTCTGACGGCACACATACACACTCTTGATGTCTCAACACTCCGTCAGTACCGACGACAAACTATTGTGCCTCTTGTAAGATCCTACCTCTGTCGGATCTCTCCCAATAGATCAGGTAACATCTCTAAGGTGGACATGTGGTTGTCTGTATCTAGAAACTGGATATCCACCTCTAGCCAGGTCTCTCAACAACTGAGGCTAGGCCATTAGTCGAGCTATCGCCTTCTCTCGAGGCGTCTTCCTATTAAGGGCGTCAACGACCACATTCACTTTCCCCGGATGGTTCAAAATCTCTAGATCAAAGTCCTTGATCAACTCTAACCATCTCCTCTACCGGTTATTCAACTCCCACTGAGTGAATATGTACTTTAGAGTCTTATGGTCTGTGAAGATCTGACACGTAGCTCCGTACAATAATGCCGCTAGATCTTCAAAGCATGGATCACCGCATCTAACTCAAGATCATGGGTAGGGTAGTTCTCCTCATACGTCTTTAGTTGTCTAAACACGTATGCTATAACTCTATCTCTTTGCATCAAGACGCATCCCAATCCAGCTTGGATGCGTCGTTGTAAACCACAAAATCATCAACGCCTTCCGGCTGTGCTAAGATAGGAGCGGAGGTCAACCTCCTCTTCAACTCCTCAAAACTCTACATGCACGGCTCGGACCATGATGCAACGGACTCAATCTTCACCGGATCAACCTTGATCCCCTTGGTAGAAACTATGTGACCAAGGAAGGCCACTTCATACATTGGTTCCACCACAAGTCAAGATCCATCATGTCTTTGGAGAATTCAGCTGTGTTGCTGATAAACGAGCCTCATTGGGACACGACATTCCCCTTCACACGTCGTCTTCTACTCTAAAACTAGAAGACCACATATGTAAGTAGGAGTGGACACAAATCCCGTTTCGGTCCCGTCCTGATCCCGACAGGATTTCATTCAAAAATAACAATCCCGTCCTAAACTTGTCCTGCCAAAAAAATATGAGACGAGATACGCGTCTTAACTTCCTCATCTCTGATCCCACTAGGCTCATCCCGTCCCGTATATATTAAGCCTTTTCATTTAAAATATAAATAAATTTGAATTCCTAAGCAAAAAAAAGTTATAGATTAAAAAAACATAATTATGTATGCCAAAATTGACAAATAGCAAAATAACCAAAATACATTTGTGATTTGTTACGGTTTGGACTTTTATTTTGAATGTTTAAACAAAAAACTAGATATAATTTTGAGGAGATTATATAATACATTATTATGGATTATTGAAAAAAAAATTAATGTCTTTTATTTCAATTATATATATATATACACACACACAATTTTTTGTGTGTAAATCGTAAACTTTAAACACTATAAACAATTATTAGCTCAAGCGAGATTGGTTCGTCACGGCCCAACTGGAGAGGGTCCGACGAGATTCATCTAAAAAACACAAGAGCCGTCCCGATCCCGTCCCATGTATAATAGTTATGTAATACCCGAAAATTTTAATTTCCGTTTAATACCCAATCAAACCGGATTCCGATCCGCCGACCTTTATTCATTTAAATAAAATAAAGCTTTATCAAATTCTATCATTTTATGTGACTTTAATTCACCTAAAATAATAAATAGGGAACCCGAATACAATTATTCATAATTTATGTAACCCGTAAATAATTCCGTACTTTTTAAAAACCGAAGAGCGGTTCCGTGCGAGTAACGAGTTATCCTTTCAGCCCATTTTATAATTAGATGAGCCGAGCCAATTAACTAGCCCAATGGCCTACTGCCGGCCCACTACTTAATCCTCTATTAATTAAAAGTTAAGTTAACCTAATCCTGTTTGCCCTAATCTAAACCAGCCTAAACCATCCCCTACCTTCGTCTAACTGCCACACGCCTGGAGATTTAACGCCACTGCTGCACGCCTGAAGATTGGACACCACCGTCTCGCTAGAGACGCTACCCAGACCGCTACTTCCTCCCATCTGCAGCCATAGTCGCCACCACTATATCAGACTCATCACCGTGCGAAGAATGAAAGGAACGCAACCTTGTCTGGTGTTGCACCCAATCGTCTTTAGCCTGCGACACAACCGGAACTAGAACCAGACCCCAACGTCCTGCGGAACAGAGAAACCTGTAAGCCCTTCTTCCCTGCGAATCACCTTCTTCTACCGAGCGGTTGTTGAATCCTGTTTCGAACACCAGGCTAGTGAGGAGCGTCCCTCCTAGCCGGAACCGTAGACGAGCAGACCCTTTGTCCTGGACCAAACGAACCGGCTGAAGCAGACTACGTCTTCGTTCCACAGGAACCGTACCCACCCGACTACCTGCATACGACTCCGGTAAGCTCGACCCGACTGGCCTATTCGTGTCGTTCGATCCTTCTGCACGTTTCTAACCTACTGATTGAATGGGATTGTCGACCCTCCGGGTGGCTGGTGTTAGCATGAAATATTGTGATATTTTAGGCACGTTTTCTAAACGTATTTGATTCATATTGATAGTCTTTGATTGATCTTTGTGCATATGTGAGCTAGTATTACCTATATTATCGATATGGATGTCTACACTAGTTCTATGTTGATTATAGGTGATTTGGAGCTATTTCCGAACGGAATCGAGCAGGAGAGTTGAGTTGATATGTCCATAGATTGAGGACACTCTTTGGAAGCAATTTGGAGTCTTAGTTTGAGGAATGCACGAGTTTAGGGAGGAATCACGTTCTTACCCTAAATTACGCCCTAAAATACGGCCGTATCACAAACCACGTTCAGAATTACGGCCGTGGATTTGGAGTCAAAAATTCGTGTTCATTCCAGGGGATTACACGGCCGTGGAACATATGTTGCAAACCGTATTTGTTTCCACGCTCTAAATTACGGTCGTGGAACACTTCCATGACCGTGATCTTGGCGAATCTTTTCGCCACACTTCGAAGCCACGATCATTTGGAGATTGGGCCGGGCCGACACTTTGCCCTGCATTATAAAAAGACGGAAGAAAGGAGATTCCGTCATCTTGGCTGATCCTTGCTTACGCCTGCTCGCACATCGGTGCTTATACCCCGTTCACCCTCATTCATCACCGCGGAGACGAAGACTCTTCGCTTAGTTTGCTGGGAAGCAATTGACATCTCTTGGAGAGATCGAAGTTCGTGTTTGGAATTCCTCTAATCTCGCACTTTGGGTGGAGATTGCTGTTGAGATCTCCGGATTTGCGGAAGATCGAAGTTCTTGAAAGATTTTGCAAGAAGATCTCTCTTCTTGATTAGGTTTGATTTGGAAAACGGATTGACATCCCGTTTTCTCTTCTTTTCTAAGGTGGTGATTTGTTTGTTATACTCTGAATCTTTTGACATTAATTGTTCTCTTTGTGACTTTGTGATTGAATTGAAGATTATTGAGAGTTCTTGAAAGTTTTCATCTTTCTATCTTTTAATTCTTGAATTAATATCAACATGACTGTTATTGGCTAAAAACCTTTAACAATTCTAAGGTGAAAGGTTGATAGTTGTGGCTTAGATGATGATAGATCGATCGCAAACAGATTAGACCCTGAAAGTTAGAGAAATATCGCCGACAACCCCAAATTACGGGTTGTTCTTGAGTCCACGGCCGTGGAACCTCAAGAACTAACCGTGATTTCCCTTAAGTCTACGAACCTGCTTTTACTTCAATCTAAAGTTAAAGATTGGCTTTAGCCTAGTTTAGAATTGTCTTTTCTAGGTGGTAGTGAGCCTCAACAACCTCTACCTCGATTATGAGCCTCAACAACCTCAATCGGTTAAGTTAGTCTTGATCTTTAGGTTATAAGTTTGGGTATTTGACACTAATTCTTGCCTTTAGAATCTTTCTATATTGAGCCTCAACAACCTGTATAGAGAGTGCCTTGTAGGTGAGTTATATAAGGTTTTTGGAACTTCACCGTACGATTACCTTATATTAGTATACCTTTGCATATCTCAACTCTGTCTTTACATCATTAAGTATATCTTGAATCGATTGCCACAGCTGGATACCTGGATCTTTAGGATTGTTGTTTTCCCAATATTTGCAAAACTCTCATATTTACTTGCTTGATAACCTGCAATCGAGTTCGTTCCCACCCAAATCCCTGTGTTCGATACTCTGGAATTCTTGCTTAACTACGTCGATCCGTACACTGCGGGTTCGCTGCTTGATTCTAGTTTTATAAATTTAAAGCTTATTTGCACACACCTCTAGGGGCGAACAAGTTTTTTGGCGCCGTTGCCGGGGATTTGGTTTCGGCCGAATCCGGTAGCCGGTTGTCGAGCTTGGGAGCTTGCTCTTGTTGTTTGATTTTGTTTTGAGTGCATGCGCAGGTCTAGGAACACCGAAGATCTCTTACCTCTTGATCAAGAGCTAGAGAAGACCTTAAGGCAAAAGCGCAAGGAAAAGAAGATGGCTGAAGAAAACGAACGTAATCTTCAAACGGAGTTGGCGGAGAAAGAAGCTCAACTCCGATGGAATGAGACTCTCCGCCAAGATGAGATGGATCGTCATCAATCTCAAGTTAACAGTCTACAAGACATGATCTTCCAGATGAGGGTAGAGATGAACGACCTTAAGAATAAGGGAAGCAAGAAGTCCTCAAGAAGGAAATCAAGGTCTAGAAGAAAAAGTCACTCATCCGCTGATGATAGTGACTCTTCCATGCCACCATTAGAAGAGATTGATCCCACGATCAATATGAATCCTTTCCATCCACAAGGAACTGCTAATCGCCGCATTCCACCTAGGAATGCGAGGATCGAACGTGTGGATAATGAGCCAAGAACTCTTGGCCAACGGATGTATCCAACACAACAACCACGCCGCTTGGGTGTGAATTTTGATGCTGAAGATGTGCAAGGGTTTAGCTTCAACCCTCAAGTTATCACTCTTGTTCGCCAAAACCAATTTGGCGGCACAAGTGCTGAATCTCCACACCAACACTTGCAAAACTTTGAGTGTATGATGGAGACGATGAGACCAAAGAACGCTACTACCAACAGCTATAAGCTCAAACCTTTCTTTTTCTCCTTGAAAGGGAAAGCGTTATCTTGGTACCAAGCTCTTCCTAATGGGAAACTAGACACGTGGGAAGACCTTTCCGCGGAGTTTCTCACCAAATTCTTTCCGCCTTCCAAAACGGCGGAACTTAGAGGTAAGATTAATGCTTTTTCTATGAGACCTAACGAAAGTTTGTTTCAGTCATGGGAAAGGTTTCAGGATTTGCTCTTGGATTGCCCTCATCATGGCATATCCAAGCTTGCCTTGCTGGAGATTTACTACAAGGGGTTGGATGCGGGAACGCAATTCAACCTCCAATCCCTCTCATGTGGAACGTTCATGGACATGAGAGAAGATGACGCTTGGGACTTCATTGAGAAGCAAGCAAGAGTCATAGAGAAGTATTCCCACCGGAAAGTGGAGGGAAATCGTGTGGAGCAGGGAGCGAAGCTCACACATGAAGCTCAAAATCAGATTTTCTCCCTCAACAATGAGATCAAAGAGTTGAAGGAGACTATTAAGACCAACTTCCCAAAGCAACAAGGAAGGGATGTTGGCTATTTGGGCAACAACAATGGCGGTGATAACACCAACCGCAACAACAATAACCGGAACAATAACCGGAATAACAATTGGAATGGAAACAACAACAATCGGAACAACAATTGGAACAACAATCGGGGTTCAAGCAACAACAATTGGCGCTCCAATCAACAAAATTCCGGTAACTCTTATCCTTCCAATTCTAATACACTAACTCCACCTTCCTCTTCCTCTACTCCTTTGAAAAGCCAGGGGCAATCATCTAATGGAGGAAACAATACGGGAAAGGAGAAGCCCGATCCCATGTTGGAAACGATCTTGGGAAAGCTTCAAGGGTTGGAGAACCGCCTCATCAAGGTTGATGATCAAGTTTCTAAGGTTGACAAAGCTCAAAAAGTTTTGGAAAACCAAATGTTCAACCATGCGGAGGAAGTTCCTAGAAATCAAGGAAAACTTCCAGGAAAGACGGAGGACAACCCTAAGGGAAGGGTAATGGTGATTACAACTAGGAGCGGAGTGACTACCACCGATCCGCAGCCTACGTTCGTTGAAGTCCCCGTAGAGAAGGAAAAAGGAAAGGGGAAGGAGAAGGAAGATGTCCATGTTCCTCCTCCAGCTTACAAACCTCCCCTACCGTTCCCTCAATCTAGAGCGCGAGCCCGCCTAGATAAACAATTCGGTAAGTTCATAGAACTCATGAGTAAGCTGCATATTAATATACCTTTCATTGATGCTATTGTAGGTATGCCAGCTTATGACAAGTTCTTGAAAGAGCTCCTTTCCAACAAGAGGAAGCTAGAAGACTTCGGAGAGGTCAAGATGAGTTACGAATTCTTCGGATCTCATCAAGACCATGAAGGAGAAAATGCCCCCAAAGTTGAAGGATCCGGGGTCATTTTGCATTCCCATTGGAGTGGGAGATGTCACATACGACGCTTTATGTGACTTGGGAGCAAGTGCGAGCATCATACCACTTGCATTATGTAGGAAGATCGGTTTAGGCGATCCTAAACCGGTAAAGATGACGTTATACATGGCGGATCGATCCATCACTCGCCCCGTCGGTATTGTAGAAGACGTCCCGGTCAAGCTAGGTAAATTCTTTGTTCCCATTGATTTTGTCGTGCTTGACATTCCTGCAGATAGTCCGGTCCCGATTATACTCGGAAGACCGTTTCTTGCAACTTCCGGCTGCATGGTCGATTGCAAGAATGGAAGACTCGCTTTTGATATTGGAGAAGAGAAAGTAGAGTTCGTTCTTTCCACTCTAGTGAAGGAGCCAATCTTTGACGAGGATATCTACAATGTCCAAGACGAAGAAGGTTTGTCTATGGAGGAGGTAAGTGCGATTCTCTTTAACGATCCTTTACAAAAGGTTATCACTATGAGTCTAACCAATGTAGGAGAAGAAGAAGAGTGCAAAGAGGAAATTGAAGCCTTAGAAGCACAAGAAGAGATGTATGAATTGGAGTTTGAGAAACTCCACGATGAGGCTGAGAATGTAAGAATCCACGGTCACACCCTGTATTCCACAACCGTGGATTTCACGACCAAATTCGACCTCCATTCCAGGGGATTACACGGCCGTGGAACACATGAGGAGGCCGTAATTCTGACCGTGGAAGAGGGTAACCGGAAAACTTCTTCAACTTCTTCTAATTCTTCTCCAAACCACTCAACAACCTTAGAAACTTCTAAGGAAACATCGGATGCTCCTCAAGGATCATTGGAGGCTCCGAAGGTAATGGAACTCAAACCACTTCCTACTCATCTAAGGTACGCGTTTCTTGGATCTAATTCTACCTTTCCGGTTATCGTTAGCTCCGAATTAAGCATAGATGAACATGAACAGCTCATGATTGTCCTTAGGAAACATAGAAAAGCCATAGGCTATACTATTGAGGACTTAGTAGGAATTAAACCCTCCTTATGCATGCATAAGATACTAATGGAGGAGGACTTTAGAACTTCAAGACAACCTCAAAGGCGGTTGAATCCGACCATGAAGGAGGTTGTCAAGAAGGAAATTCATAAACTTCTTGATGCAGGTATCATCTATCCTATCTCCGATAGCAAATGGGTGAGTCCAGTTCAAGTAGTTCCGAAGAAGGGAGGAATGACGGTCATCACCAACAAGAACAACGAACTCATTCCTACCCGAACCGTGACTGGATGGCGGATGTGCATAGACTACCGCAAGCTCAACAACGCAACGCGGAAGGATCACTTTCCATTGCCATTCATCGATCAAATGCTTGAAAGATTAGCACAACATTCACATTTTTGCTACCTTGACGGTTACAGTGGTTTCTTTCAGATTCCGATACATCCGGATGATCAAGAGAAGACCACATTCACGTGCCCTTGGGGTACGTTCGCCTATAGGAGAATGCCATTCGGGCTTTGCAACGCCCCAGCCACCTTTCAACGGTGCATGATGGCCATCTTCTCCGAATACGTAGAGGAAATCATGGAAGTCTTCATGGACGACTTCTCCGTATACGGTTCCTCTTTTAACGATTGCCTTTCTAACCTTTCTCTCGTTTTACAACGTTGTGAAGACACTAACCTAGTTCTTAATTGGGAGAAGTGTCAATTCATGGTTAAAGAAGGAATCGTATTAGGTCACTTAGTCTCTAGTAGAGGGATAGAGGTAGACAAAGCTAAGATAGAGACCATAGAGAAACTTCCTCCCCCAATTTCGGTGAAAGGGATAAGAAGTTTCCTAGGACATGATGGGTTTTATAGACGTTTCATTAAAGACTTTTCTAAGATATCAAAACCTCTCACTAATCTACTGATGAAGGATGCGGTTTTTGAGTTTTCGCAGGAATGTTTGGATGCGTTTAACACCATTCGGCAAGCTCTAATTTCAGCACCTATTATCCAACCTCCAGATTGGACTCTCCCCTTCGAGATTATGTGCGATGCTAGTGACGTAGCTATTGGAGCTGTTCTTGGACAACGAAAAGAAGGACGAACCCACGCCATATACTACGCTAGCAAGACGCTAGACGAAGCTCAGCTCAACTACGCCACTACAGAAAAAGAATTTCTAGCCATTGTCTACGCTATTGACAAGTTTCGCTCTTATCTTGTAGGTGCAAAGGTGATTGTCTACACGGATCATGCTGCGATCCGGTACCTCCTTGCAAAGAAAGACGCGAAGCCAAGGCTAATTAGATGGATTCTTCTCCTACAAGAATTCGATCTTGAGATCCGCGACAAGAAAGGTTCAGAAAATTCTGTTGTGGATCATTTGAGTCGCCTCACACATCTAGAGGACGACCATCTACCCATTGATTACTCCTTTCCGGACGAACACCTACACATCATAGAGGAGTGCATCAACGAGATCTCCAAAGGTAACAAACCATGGTTTGCTGATTTTGTTAACTATTTGGTTTGCCAGGAGATACCGCCCGGACTATCCTACGCACAAAGGAAGAAGTTCTTTAAAGACGTCCGGGAATACTATTGGAACGAGCCTCTCCTCTTTAAGAGAGGTCCAGATGGCATCATCCGGCGATGTGTGCCGGAAGATGAGATACAAAGTGTCATCCGCCATTGTCATTCACTACCTTGTGGAGGACACGCTAGTTCGAACAAGACTAGCGCAAAGGTATTGCAATCTGGATTCTATTGGCCTACTTTATTTAGAGATGTGCAATCCTTTGTCTCTTGCTGCGATGCTTGTCAAAGAACAGGCAATATATCTAGAAGAAACGAGATGCCCCTCAACAACATCCAAGAGGTGGAGATTTTCGACGTTTGGGGAGTCGATTTCATGGGACCATTCCCATCTTCTTGTGGAAACCAATACATACTATTGGCGGTAGACTACGTTTCTAGATGGGTGGAAGCAATTGCCTCTCCCACAAATGATGCCATGGTGGTGGTTAAGTTCTTCAACAAGACCATCTTTCCGCGATTTGGAACACCAAGGACAATCATTAGTGATGGAGGTTCTCACTTCATAGCCCGTCGCTTTGAAGCTCTTCTAGCTAAGTATGGGGTTACTCACAAGATCGCTACCCCTTACCATCCACAAACGAGTGGACAAGTTGAGATCTCAAATAGGGAGATCAAGGGAATTCTAGAGAAGACGGTTTCAAGGACTAGGAAGGATTGGTCCTTGAAACTAGATGATGCATTATGGGCGTACCGGACTGCGTACAAGACTCCCATAGGAACCACACCATACAACCTTGTGTATGGGAAGTCTTGTCATTTGCCGGTAGAGCTGGAGCACAAAGCGTTTTGGGCTATCAAGTGGCTGAATTTCGGCATGAAGGAAGCGGGAGAGAAGCGTCTCCTAGACATCAACAAGCTGGATGAACTCCGTTTGAACGCCTACGAAAACGCTAAGATCTACAAGGAAAGAGCAAAGCGTTGGCATGATAAGCATATCGTTCCAAAGGACTTCAAAGAAGGAGATCAAGTTCTCCTCTTCAATTCAAGACTTCGCCTCTTTCCAGGTAAGCTTAAATCTCGTTGGAATGGACCTTTTCTAATTAAGCGTATTTTCCCCCATGGTGCAGTTGAAGTATGGGGTGAAGCTAGCGGAAGTTTTAAGGTGAACGGCCAACGACTCAAGAAGTATACGCCGGAACTCCAAGCTGAGGAGTTTGCACCTACCGCACTCGAATAAGTGCGAGATTGGTCTAGCTACGGACCTTAAACAAAGCGCTTCTTGGGAGGCAACCCAAGGTATTGCATCTTCGTTTTTGTTTTCAATTCATAGACTAGTTTAGAATAGACGTTTTTGCTTTATTTTGCCTCGATTTCTTCCAGTATGTTCGTGTTTTTGGTTGTAGGGTCGATGGAAAAGGAGAAAGGGAAGATGATGTCGAAGAAAAGTGATGAAATTTGGACTTTGAAGCTTTACAGAAGGTTCCACGGTCTAAATTACGGTCGTCATAGCTACAGTGGCCGTAATTCTCAAAAGCCTTTGAAAAATCACCAAAACCACGATTCCGTACACTTCCACGGCCGTGGAACACCCCGACAGACCGTGATTTTCAAAATTTTGCCTGCGAGTATATAAGCCACATTCTTCACAAAACTACCCACAAAATCCCCCCTTTCCACGACCTAGATAGCGAAAACCCTCCACCTCTCCAAATTCTTTGTTTTCTAATCGTTTTCAACGATTCTTCATCCTAAACTGCAGCAAATCCAACCACGAACAAGATCCAAGCAACAAACCGAGCGGAAATCCATCAACAAACGCGCATTTCGGGTTTTTCAATCCGAAAAAGAGGTTTATTCTTTCTTCTTGAATTTCGCGGATTTAGTTCGTTTTTGCTATAGATTTTTAGGAAGAACTGACAAAGACTGGAAGGAATTAGATTAGGACTGCTTGTTGTGGTGATTGTTGGTTAATTTGCTGAGATTCACGAAATTCTGAGACGAATCACGGTCTCTGGGTAAACCACGGCCGTGGAACCTGAAGAACAGACCGTAATTTTGGTGAAAAATGGACTTTGTAAGGAGAGTGTCGGGAAGGATAAAAGAGAAAAAGGGAGAGCAAAATAAGAAAAGAAAGGGCAATCCCTCCACCTCTAGGGCACCACCACCCTCATCTCCCTCACTACCATCCTCACCTTCACCCCCATCTTCACCTCCTCACCCTAGCATCCCAACCATACATGAGAACCACCTTGTTGCACTAGACCGGATCAAAGAGAGGATAGTGATAGGTCTTAGGTATTTGTTGTTGGAGGATCTACATCCTCTCAACATTGTTGATGATCTTACATGGCTCTTGGATAGAGCCGGATTGCTTGTCTTCACGAACATTCGTGAAGACGCCTATGAGGAGATCACCCGAGAGGTTGTGACGTCTTTCGAGCACAGCCACGTTGATAGGACCGTCTCTTTCCGTCTCATGGAACGAGACTATCATTTGAGTATTGTTGAGTTTGGGACCATTTTCGGGTTCCATGAGACCTACAATGGTCGATTCCCTAGTGGTGTCTACCCTAAGAACTTTTGGGAGGAAGTTGCGATGATATACGCCGACGAGGACCGTTGGCAACCCGCCGATACCAAGGCTAGATTGATGTACCATCTAGCCTTGAAGATAGCACACCGCGTTCTTTCGGAGTGTCTCTTTCCTAGGACGGAGACGCCCCAAAAGATCAAGACGGATGAGCTATTCCTGCTCTATAGTATGCTATATGGTCGCCGCGCAGATTGTGCCACTCTTTTGGCGGCTACGATGAGTAAACTCAAGAACAAGAAGAAGGGGAACATTGGATATGGTGGGATAGTGACCCACATTGCTAGGACGTTTGGTGTAGATTTCTCCGCTTGCACCCGTATACCGGCGGTTCCCTTAGGACTACATGCTTTTATGGTTAGGGGACTCATCTTCCCCACACATAGAGGTCCGCCTTATGCGGGCATGCCTTGGGAGACTAGGACGGGTAGGGGTATTGAGTGGCTGCCGGAGTATTCCATTGTGGCAGGACGCCACAATTGGAAGGAGACGTTCGCTGCGATGCATGCGAACAGGCTAGTAGCTCCCCCTTACGTTCCACCACCGGTTGTGGATGAGGAGGACATGGGAGATCAGTACGAGAGTGGTGGAGGAGCGGAGCAGGAGTTCGGCACGTTTCCGGACCAGCCGGAGGCGGCCCCAGGTGTACCCAGACGATCTCCACGCCCAGCTAGAGCCTCAGGCTCGTCATCTCGCCGCGCTAGCGTGAGTGAGAGGCCCACGTGGATGACTACACCTCCCACTTGGTATGACACACCCCCTCCTTGGTCCATGGGGAGCAGCCAGCAGCACCACCACCAGCACCAGCACCAGCCGATGCCCCCGCATGGTATGATCACGCCCCGGGATGGTATGAGAGGATGCCGGATTGGGCTACCGGACTTTCAGAGAGAGTTGGAGCGTTGGAGATCCGGGCCGACGCTAGAGACGGACGCCTCGACGACCTCGACCACATGATGAGGGACGTCTACCGCCAGCAGTTTGGGCGGCCATATGACTCCAGCTTCTCTCCATTCCCACCTCCGCCGGCGCCGCAGCGATTGATGCATGATCGTTGTTTTAGACATTCCCGCCACCACTTGTGAGTTTCTTTTTTTCTTTTCTTTTGTTCTTTCTTTTGAACATTAGGGACAATGTTCGTCCTAAGTATGGGGTGGGATGTACTAAAAGTTTGTAATAACTCTACTCTCTATGTTCGCTTTCATTCGAGACTATCGTTGCATCTTCATTATGTGTTACACGTTTCCTTATTGCATTGCATGAAAAATGACTTGAAAAACCCATAAAAATTGAAAAATTTTGAAAATTTTGTGCTTCTAATGAATTGAGATGATTTCCATGATAATCACTACTTGTGAATTGAGTTTGATGACAATTGCATGCTTAAAAGGATTGTGAATTGAAAAGGATTTGAATGAATAAATTTTACCTCTTTTGCAAGTTTTATAATGTGAAAATGTTACCTAAATCATGCTAGGAAATTGAAGTTGAAATCACGTTATAAGTTCCTATACTTCTTGTTGAAATGATTAAGGCAATTCGATACTTTCTTTCTTCTTTCTTTGATCATCTAGCTCCTCATTGAAATACTAGCATCCTTTACCTATCCGGGAATTTGGAAGAAGTGAATGAGAAAAAGGCATGTTTGATGTGGGAGGGCCATGAGAGCAATTATTTGCAATCAATTGAATAGAAAGAAATTGTAGGTTTGGGGAAGTCGATCATGACGATGAGTAACTCGGCACCATTCACATAGCCGGGTGTTTGTGTCTTGCCAAAGTCGAATTGAGCGATATTCCTAACGGATTATGGTATGTGCGCTAAGGGTTTGAGGCATCTCTTGCAATTTTGAGAAACGCCGATCTCCTAGGCTTCGGTTTTTGTGCACCTCTGTCCGTAACTCCAAAAGTAAAGTCGAAAAATGAAAGGAAGAGAGCGAAGCTCTAAGTTGAAGTGTTGCGGGAACCGCATAAGAAGAAGAAGGTAGTTTTCCACTTTCCCGGATTTATGCACCACTTTCCCTTAAAGTTTTCCCTTCCCTTCCATATTCTAGACCTTTTCTTTGAAAGTCCTTAAGATCAGAAGAATGATATATGACTTGGTGATCTAAATTAAAGTTTCTTGTGATTGATTTTGATAATGTTTGAAGGCTATAATGCTTGTTTAGAAGTTAAGTTGGTTCATGAATTTTCCTTGCCTTTTACTCTTTGATTAAGTGTGTGGAAGTTTGAAAAACGATTGAAGCAAGGTTTGAGAATGATCTATTCCTTAGAAGTCACATTCATCCAAAAGAAGGTACACATATTTCATCCTAACTCTTGTTTAAAGCTTTTTGAAAGACCTTGCTTAGGGACAAGCAAGTGTTAAGTATGGGGTTATTTGTTAGCATGAAATATTGTGATATTTTAGGCACGTTTTCTAAACGTATTTGATTCATATTGATAGTCTTTGATTGATCTTTGTACATATGTGAGCTAGTATTACCTATATTATCGATATGGATGTCTACACTAGTTCTATGTTGATTATAGGTGATTTGGAGCTATTTCCGAACGGAATCGAGCAAAGGAGAGTTGAGTTGATATGTCCATAGATTGAGGACACTCTTTGGAAGCAATTTGGAGTCTTAGTTTGAGGAATGCACGAGTTTAGGGAGGAATCACGTTCTTACCCTAAATTACGCCCTAAAATACGGCCGTATCACAAACCACGTTCAGAATTACGGTCGTGGATTTGGAGTCAGAAATTCGTGTTCATTCCAGGGGATTACACGGCTGTGGAACATATGTTGCAAACCGTATTTGTTTCCACGCTCTAAATTACGGTCGTGGAACACTTCCATGACCGTGATCTTGGCGAATCTTTTCGCCACACTTCGAAGCCACGATCTTTTGGAGATTGGGCCGGGCCGACACTTTGCCCTGCATTATAAAAAGACGGAAGAAAGGAGATTCCGTCATCTTGGCTGATCCTCGCTTACGCCTGCTCGCACATCGGTGCTTACACCCCGTTCACCCTCATTCATCACCGCGGAGACGAAGACTCTTCGTTTAGTTTGCTGGGAAGCAATTGACATCTCTTGGAGAGATCGAAGTTCGTGTTTGGAATTCCTCTAATCTCGCACTTTGGGTGGAGATTGCTGTTGAGATCTCCGGATTTGCGGAAGATCGAAGTTCTTGAAAGATTTTGCAAGAAGATCTCTCTTCTTGATTAGGTTTGATTTGGAAAACGGATTGACATCCCGTTTTCTCTTCTTTCCTAAGGTGGTGATTTGTTTGTTATACTCTGAATATTTTGACATTAATTGTTCTCTTTGTGACTTTGTGATTGAATTGAAGATTATTGAGAGTTCTTGAAAGTGTTCATCTTTCTATCTTTTAATTCTTGAATTAATATCAACATGACTGTTATTGGCTAAAAACCTTTAACAATTCTAAGGTGAAAGGTTGATAGTTGTGGCTTAGATGATGATAGATCGATCGCAAACAGATTAGACCCTGAGAGTTAGAGAAATATCGCCGACAACCCCAAATTACGGGCTGTTCTTGAGTCCACGGCCGTGGAACCTCAAGAACTAACCGTGATTTCCCTTAAGTCTACGAACCTGCTTTTACTTCAATCTAAAGTTAAAGATTGGCTTTAGCCTAGTTTAGAATTGTCTTTTCTAGGTGGTAGTGAGCCTCAACAACCTCTAACTCGATTGTGAGCCTCAACAACCTCAATCGGTTAAGTTAGTCTTGATCTTTAGGTTATAAGTTTGGGTATTTGACACTAATTCTCGCCTTTAGAATCTTTCTATATTGAGCCTCAACAACTTGTATAGAGAGTGCCTTGTAGGTGAGTTACATAAGGTTTTTGGAACTTCACCGTACGATTACCTTATATTAGTATACCTTTGCATATCTCAACTCTGTCTTTACATCATTAAGTATATCTTGAATCGATTGCCACAGCTGGATACCTGGATCTTTAGGATTGTTGTTTTCCCAATATTTGCAAAACTCTCATATTTACTTGCTTGATAACCTGCAATCGAGTTCGTTCCCACCCAAATCCCTGTGTTCGATACTCTGGAATTCTTGCTTAACTACGTCGATCCGTACACCGCGGGTTCGCTGCTTGATTCTAGTTTTATAAATTTAAAGCTTATTTGCACACACCTCTAGGGGCGAACAGTTGGCGCTATGCGGCTCGACAGGGCTCTTCTCTGGGTTGCTTCGATCGACTTCGGTCTTAGTCGTATTCCCTGCAAAGGCGTGACGAGGGGCTGGACGGGTGAGTTACTCCTCCTCCTCCTCAATGCACTGATTGTATATATATAGGTTTATATAGATGTATAAGAGTGAATATATATAAGTATATATATTTATATGTATAAGAGTGAATATATATAAGTATATATATATATATATATAGAGGGTGTTGTTCAAGTAAGGCACATTATTCCGGTACGGCCGACACGTGTCCCGAAAAAAAAAATTATTATTTAAAAAAAAAAATTTTTCCAGAAACGAGTGAAAGTAATAGTTCAAAATTTATGAAGGAATAGTTCATAACTTATAAAAGGATAGTTCATGAATTATAATAGAATAGTTCATAGTGCAAAATTTATAAAGGGGTGAAAGTAATAGTTCAAAACTTATTATGAGATAACTTATGAATTATAATAGAATAGTTCAAAGTGCAAAATTTATAAAGGAGTGAAAGTAATAGTTCAAAACTTATTATGGGATAGTTCATGAATTATAATAAAATAGTTCATGAATTATAATAGAATAGTTCAAAGTGCAAAATTTATAAAGAATAGTGCATAACATATAAAATGATAGTTCATGAATTACAATTGAATAGTTCATAACATATAAACGATTAATTTATGAATAATTTGATAAAATATATTAAAAAGTAATGGTTCATGGATTATATGGGAATAGTTCAAAGTTAATAGAAGAATAGTGCATAAATTATAACATGGTAGTTCAAACAAATTTTCATTCGTTTCTGGAAAGAAAAAAATATTTTCGGGACACGTGTCGGCCGTACGGGCGGCAGCACGGCCGTACCGCATTAATTGAACCGTACTTGAACAAAAGCCTATATATATATATATATATATATATATATATATATATATATATATATATATATATAGGGTCAGGATCCGGTGAGAACCTATATTACGGTAAGAAATAAGAACATATATAGATCGTTCGATCAATAAACAAATGGTTGAGATTTATCGTCCGATTAAGGCAATTTTCAATTGGTATTTAATACACCCTCGTGCTTATGGTAATGGAATATACTCGTATATGTAATTATGTAAATAAAATATTATTTTTATCTAATTTGGAATCGGGCTTATATTTTCTTGAACTTAACTGTGCTTCACTATTCGATTCGTGCATATGAAATTTGTTGAAATTTTGGTTAAATCGTGCATATCGTGCATGTCTTACTTAACGAAACTGGATTTGAAAATAACTATTCGTGCATATAAAATCTTATGCATTTAGTTTTGTGGTTTTGCACACCTATTGAGAGATCGTGCACGTAATTATATAAATGCATGCACAAATAGGTGAGTCACTTAAAGCATGCATGACACATAATAGACAAATTATTTAAATAAGTCGTGCACATGTATCCATCCTCTACTAAACAATTGTTACACATCACGTATGAAGAAACATATCGTGCATGCACAAATTATTTAAAGAAGAAAGAGATTGTGCATGTAATTTTATAAGTGCATGCACAACTAGGTGAGTTTCTTAAGCATGCATATATGACCCGCATAGACAAATTATGTTAATCGAATGTACACTTAAACGAATTGCACGAATTGTGAAGCGTAGGAATAGACGAGGTAAGTAATTACTCGTGTGAATTTCTAATGACGTCGGGACTATAAAATAAACTAGATAAGTAATTACTGGTGTGAAGTTAATTTGGTAGTAAATACTCATGCATTCGTTTATGGTAATCGTATATAACTATCCAAAATTACAAAGTATTTAATTAGTGAACAAAAATAATGTTGAATTATGGACGTCGATTTGATTTGATGTGTGGTTGATATTTGTTCTCATTTCTTACCGTAACATACGTTTCTTACTTGATCTTATTCCTATATATATATATATATAAGTATATATATATATGTATAAGAGGAGAGTGGTGAAGATAAAAGCCCCGAAGAAGGGTAGGTACTCGGGTAGGAACGGGTGGTAGAGTAGTAACCGGGAAGGGCTAGAGTATAAGTAGTTAGTACGACCGGAGTAGCGTGCACTAGATATAAAGGTTTCGGGGGGGGGGGGG
>BSUD01000006.1:103039908-103070814 GCA_033239045.1 Fagopyrum esculentum | reverse complement strand
GTGTTCCTAGGAGTGGTCAAATGCTATCGTTGATAACGAATTCCACTTGCTAGAACATTCTAAGGACTCGTTATGCTAACTTAAGCTAAGCTCGTTTAGGTCCTCGGTCTCTTACCTAGAATAATTGTGAGGTTATTATCTAAACTTGGGAAGGGAATGACGTTGTTCTCGTTGACGAGTATGTTTAGGATTTGACCTTAGACCTAGTAGCTTGAGTGTAAAAGTCGGATCTTAACAACCTTTTTGAAATTCTAGAACCTTGTTAACTTTAAAATCTCTAGTAAACTATCCTTGAGAACTAGATTATAGAAATAAGTTCTAAAAGAAAATATTAGAATCTAATGATAGACTTTTGGGAGTTTCCGGGATCATGGGTAAAATAGTCTTTTACCTTAAGAGAGTTTTATTTTCATAAATTCTCCTCATGAGATTGTACCTCTTAGAAGTTTATAACTTCTAAGAGTATGAGATGTAGTTTTGATCCACATGCCTTGTTTGACAAGCGTTTGAGTTACCACAAGTTCGAACCGATTTGAGATTTGAGAGAGTGTGATTTGATTTAGGTAAGTCCTTGCGACTTACTTAGCTAGTTTCTGGATGTTAGTTGAATAATAATAGTGGTGTGTGTGATATGTGTTTATAATAATAACTTGATAGGACAACTGTTATATTATATTTTAAGGTTCAAGTGTATGTATAACGGACCGTGACATCACTGTGCAACTCTGACAGGAGACTGGGAGGTTCTCTATACCCAGACCATACAGGTACAAGGTGAGATGCATCGGATCCATTCGTGATGGTTACACGGGGGCGGAGGCGAGGTTTGGGAATCCCTCGTGTCACAAAATAAATATCATTAGTAAGAGTGAATGACCTAAGTAAAGATAATAAATGGATTGTTTGAAAGCATGATGAGTGTTTAATTTTGCTATGATGTGTGTGTGTGCTATTCTTTTATCTAATGTTTAGATAACTAGCTAATGGTTGTTCTGTTGTGTTTTTAGATTCACCACAGGTTAGAGCAGCAGTTGAGTGATCCGGAAGTAGTGGCCAGCTAGGTCTCCGTACTCCTTAGAGTGGGGTTGAGTGTTTACCTTGTTGTTTCTTTCTTCTTGTTAAGACAATTAGTCTTTTTCGTTGTTTAAGTACTATAGGTTGTTCGACGTTGTTGCATTCATCTCTTGAAAATACTACTTTATGAATTTCGGTTTTTCTTATTTGTGTCTTGTTGCAAGATCCTAGTAAAATTATTGTCAAATTGAGGTCGGGACCCATTGTGAGGTCCTAACCAGTAATTTCCCGAGTTCTGAGAATTCGGGGTGTTACAAGTTAGGCTGAAATTTGAGACGACCTCAATCCCGTCCCATCCTGTATCCACCCCTACCTATAAGGATGCTTTAGGGTGCTCTACTCATATGAGATGGTCAATACTCCAAATTGCTTATCATATACTATCCAAAAAAAGTCGTGTAGTTAAATGATTGAGGTATTCTCACAAAACATACCCCATTGTTAGTCATATACGATTTATCCTAATATTAGGAGAAATATTTCATTGACGGTTAGGGTTATCGTATGAACCGAATTAATTGGGTTCAGTTTACAAAAGCTTAACTCAAAGTCGTTCACTAAAATTTAGGCTTGATCCACATGCCAAAGCTTGACTTGTTAATATGTAGATTGTTATATTAGCCGAGTTGCTTGAGCTCGGGTCAAAAAACGCTATGGTAAAACTTGTTAAAACTCCACACATTCGACTTGTATAACACCCCACGTATAACAACACTAGAGACGTGTTTGTTGGCGCGGCATTGTAAACTAATGCATGTTTAAATCGGAGTTTAAAAAAAGTTGATGAGATTTGAGTTGTAGTTTAGAAAATATTATTAACCGTGTTTGATTGTATAAACTTAGTTTAAATATTCACATAATAATTTATTTTACCTATAATTATCGTATGAACCGAATTAAGTGAACTCGGTTTGTAAAAAATTGGCTCGAGGTCGTTGACGTTTTTTTTATACAAGGGTAAGAAAAAGGGGAACAGTCTCTAGAGACTTGTCGCCCCAAGACATCCAAACGGATGAGGTCTTCAACATCTTCCAGTAGCACCCGCCGCTGACGCAAAACCATGCAACGGAAGTAATCTGCTACGGTGTTGAGATTCTAGAAAAAGTGGTGAGTACAAAGTTGATCAAAACCGGAGATTCAGGAGGAGACGTCCGAGAAGATCAAAACGGAACCAAAGAGAAGAAGGTGAAGCCGGATGAGGACTATCTGCACGAAAACGAAAAGCATCTCACAAAGATGAAGCGGGAATGGACAAGCCAAGTACTATCAAAATAACACGGCCAGATTTACGTACAAAAGGAACATAAACTCTTGGAGAGGTGAATGACGGAAATTCGAAAAGAGCTTCCCATCAAAAGAAACCGTCTTGAAATAGTTCATTGACTAAATGTACACACTCGTTTAAATATCATAAACTGTGTAATTTTCCGTTTATTTTACCCAACCGGATAATGGTGATTTTTCGAGTCTGAGAGAAACCAAACCATGGATAGTTAGCATCGAAATTGTAGTTTCCAACTCTCAGTCTCACTCTCCAATCCATCAATGGCGCCCTATGCTCTGCTTCACTATCCATGTCCCTGCTTCCTCTCCAATCCTCAGGTCTCTCTTGGTTTCTTAAATTTCTCTCTCGAACTTCCATAGCAGCACTCGCACTCTAAAATTGAATTCCTCTGTGCAGAACTCGGACCAGCTTAACAGTTTCAGCCATGTCCGTTCAACGAGAAAATATACCTTATCCATTAATCGCATCCGGCAAAGTAAGGTTCAACACGTCAGTGCCTCGGTGGCTACCCCACCTTTCCCGCTATTTCAACCTCCACAACTCGACGAATCTCCTTCTGAGGTGTGTTATTCCTCTCCGTTCCTATTTCTCTTAGATAGTATCTTTATTGGCTAAATTTTTTCACGAAGTTCGCCTAATGTGATGTAGATGGAACCAGCAGACCCTGATTTCTACAAGATTGGATATGCCAGAAGCTTTAGAGCATATGGCATTGAATTCAAAGAAGGCCCAGATGGTTTCGGAGTTTTTGCTGCCAAAGACGTTGAGCCTCTTCGCCGATCCAGGGTCTGTAGTTTGAACATTAGATTTCATACTTCTAATAATTAGACTTTTGCAAAATTTTTATAAGTTATCATCTAGCTTTTGTTAAAATCATTCAGCTCCCGAGTTTGAGTTTCTGTATAGGGCTGACTTCACAATTTTTGTACATCATTGTAGGCCAACCAATTACTTCCCCCCTGAAAACATCGAAAACATTGGATTAGAAAATTTATGGATGTAGGGGCTGCTAATGGTTTTGTGCTATGGTTTGCAGATTGTAATGGAGGTTCCATTGGAGCTAATGCTAACCATTAGCAAAAACCCACCATGGATGTTTTTCCCGGACATTATTCCAGTGGGTCATCCAATATTCGATATTATTAACTCAACAGATCCAGAAGTAAGTTTATCTTCTCTTTCACATCCCTGTTATTGCTGCTCAAGTGTATGTCATATTTGAAAGTTTTTATGTGCTACAGTTACTTGGAATTTTATTACTGACCATTCTGTTCTTCCTTTTGTTATCCTTCCCCCTTCTGTATAAATTAATTCCTTCTCAAATTCTATATATTTTTATGGCTTATTATGATAAGGTGAGATGCATAACCCGATCACAACTTTCTCATTTGCATTTCCTGCTGACAGACAGATTGGGATCTCAGACTGGCATGTCTTCTTTTATTTGCTTTTGATGTTGAGGAGAACTTTTGGCAATTGTACGGGGACTTTTTACCAAGCGTGGATGAGTGCCCTAGCTTACTTCTAGCCAAAGAGGTTTGTAGCATAATACCAAAGTATTATATCTGTTATGCATGGTTTCCTTTTGTTTAATACTTTAATACATCTGTTTCGTCGGTCTCCTGGACTCAACTTGTAACATTTAAGGTGATACACACTTGGTTGAATTGTGCATGAAATAACGTTGTCTCATGATCTTTAATTTTTCCTTTGTTTTTCATAACAAACTATATTCTAGTAATAATAAAAAGTTAAACTAGTATATCTCTTTGATCTTTCTATCTCACTCAAAGTGGTTCACCATATTTTGTCAGTTCATGTGCTTGCTATACTTTCATTTTGCAAGTAATAGAGCCTTGACAGGGTTGAACACTTGGACATACAGATAATTGTCTTATACTCTTAAGAGAACTTATAAATGGAACTGGTATTGTTGCTTCTTTTTTTTTTCTCAGTATACCTATGAGAAACAACCTTAGAAGGTCAAAAGGATCATGCATAACATTGAGAAGTGGGTTAGTTTGAAGTACTATGCTCCTATTCACTTGGTGTATGTCGTGTGCTCGTAGTATGGTGTTCAAATGCAAGCTGATCTTATTCTTCTGGGAGGCTTTTCGTTCAGTATTCTCTATTTTCAAGAGTCAAGATCCTTGTGTGAATTTTTCTTCTTTCTTTGGGCATCCAGTTTAGTGTGAAGTATTGAAGTTATACTTGACAAGGTTGGTGTAAGAGAGAAGCAGTAGGCAGTAGCACTTTTCTGTCTCTGTGTGTGTTCCAATGAATGATTGGCTTATTTGATTGTCCAGATTTAAATTGCCTTATTTTTATTATCCAGTTTTACTCTTTACAATTTTCTTCTTCAGGACATTTGCTTATTGAGCATACACTCTTTTCGGTGTCTTCTGTTTGCATACAGAGCTTTCACCAGAAAGTGATTGAACTTCAACTTGTGATCAATTGATAAACCTTAATAATCTTGTTTTGTGATGTATAATTTTTACCTGTATAATGTAGTGTTCAGGCTATATATTTTATAAGGGACCAAAGTGGGCTGTTAAGAATAAAGAAAATGCTAATATTTGCTTTCTGCTTGGGTCCAGCATGAAAGTAATGTTGAGCTACTAAACCTTGATATTCATTAATGAGTGAGTGTATTGTTGTCTTTTTAGAATTGCAATGGAATTATAAAGTTCTCTGTGATATAAACTAAAGGACTAATAAAAGTTTGAATGGTGTTTAAATGTTGTAGGAGGACCTTGTTGAGCTCCAGGATCAAAGTTTGGCATCAATTATGAGAGAACAACAACTTCGGGTGCTTGAATTCTGGGAAAAGAACTGGGTACGCCATTCTTTTTTTTCTTATTCTCCATGTCTTATAATTTTTCTATACGAGTCTACTGCTTGGATTGTATGGAATTCGTCTCACACTCTTTGAATTTAAATCATGCTCAGCACTCTTCTGCACCACTGAAAATTAAACGTCTTGCACGTGAACCTGAACGATTTATGTGGGCTGTGAGTATAGCGCAATCTCGCTGCATAAATTTTCAGATCAGAGTCGGGGCACTCGTTCAAGATGCTAATATGCTTATTCCTTATGCTGGTGAGATTTTTAAGACTTGAATATATTAGGTTTTCAATGTAAATCATGGCCTCAAAGTCATGCTGTTGATTAGATAGATTTGCACTGTTCTGCATAATGAGCAATACCGCATACACAGACTAATGAATATAAAACTTTCTGGTTACTATCATTTTATGAAATTGTCGATTGTGAAAATTACTTCCACCGAAGTTCTTTGAATTGCTTTTACTGAATTGGTCACTATATAATATAAGGGCAGACATGATGTGTTCTACTGAGTGATAAATAATAAAGCTGCAGGCACAATTTTTTTATATTTTTCTATCATAGTCCTTCATTCTTTTACATGTTGAATCATTTTAAGGATTCATAGTTATCCTGAAAACATGTTGTGATAAAATCAGTGACATACTATTTGTTGCAGATATGCTGAACCATTCATTTGAGCCCAATTGCTTCTTTCACTGGCGTTTTAAAGATAGGATGCTTGAAGTTATGATAAATGCTGGACAAGATATTAAGAAAGGAGAGGAGGTAAGATTCGTCATGTTCCAAGTCAATTTGTTTATCTTCTATGAATTGATGCTAATATCAAGGCTGATGTATATTGATGATTTATAAATATGTATTGGTATTTGACTTTAATCCATTCTGAGGATGCATTAAGTAGGGTACATTTTGTCCATGTTTGAGATATGTTGTTCATTTGTGAGAGATATTGTCAAAACAAAAATGCATCGGTTTAGCAATGTTATGCAAAGTAGCAAACACAATAATAGGGTAAAATTCACTTTTAGTCCCTAACCTTTCGGGGTCGTTTCATGATAATGTCTAACCTTTTTATTTGTGCTCATGAAGTCCTTAAAGTATGTGAAGTATAACTCTCTTGTTCATGCTATTACATTTTCTGCTAAGATTATGTCATATGCGGATATGCCTTGTGTGTCATTCACCCTATCCTAGTATCCTACATGGCAAGTTCTTTTCTTTGTAAAAATATACATGTCAGCTTTAAGGTAATGAAAAAGGAACAAGCAGTGATTATGGGGGGGGGGGGTTTCATAGAAGACAGCATTTGAGAAAATGGTAAGCAATATGGTTGAAATTAGGGGGAAATCATAGGATGAACAATTCTGCACCAATCTCAATGAATTTGTGCAATGTTGGAAGAGCAATTATCCAGATAACCCCCTTCATAAATTTGACTAAGTTGGAACTGAATGCTTGCTCTAAATCAAGTTGAAGGGGAATTTGAAAAAATCCAAAGTCTGCAATCAATGAAGAGGACCAATCTTGAAGAAGAGATGGGCCAGCCTTCCTTCAATCCAAATCTTCTGTCCCTGATCCTGTCTCTCATGCTGTCCCTGAATTTTTATTCGTCCACGTGGCCCCTATTTTTAATATCTGAACCCAACCAACAATTAAAACTTCAATTTTTTTTAAATATAGGGGCCACGTGGACGAATAGGAATTCAAGGGACAGTATTAGGGACAGCATCAGGGACAGAAGATTTTGATTGGCCTTTGAGAGGTAAAAAATAGGACAAAACCAAATCGTTTTCGAAGCAGCCCACAAATCGCATGGATCCCTTTTTCACCCAGTGACTTGTCAGCCTACAGTTGCCCCTAATCCCAATTCCCAGATTAAAAAGACATCCCAGTATTCGACAAACTTCAGTTTTCCCCCTTCTTTCAATAAAAAAAAACTGTTTTCCATGTAGGATTTGATGGATGAAATGACACATAATGTCTTAATGGAGTGTGATGAGTGACGCAAGATGTAGACTTCAACATACTTTAGAGACTTTAGTTTTCATCATTAATGTCCGGGATCAGTATGAGACAACCTTGAATGTACATGTACAACATTCTTTGATGCTTTCAGCCTCTTTCATCAGTAATTCTGCTTGTATATGCTTTTACTTCGTGCATAATATACTGATTCAGAGCCTGCAATAATCTCTACACTGGAAGAACAGTCTGATCTTGACTTTGTTAATTGTTGCAGATGACTGTCAACTATATGAATGGGAAGAATGACATGCTTATGCATAGATATGGCTTTTCATCTCCTGTGGTATTGTCAACTAAACTACTGTGTTTTTCTTCTATTGTTCACTAGTTTCTGTTGGAATGTTTTCACTCCACAAATCATATAATGTTTTATTGGATGTGTTTTTGGTATGTCCTGCAGAATCCATGGGACACAATAGACTTCTCTGGCAATACAAAGATCAATTTGGATGCATTTTTATCAGTATTTAGCATTGCTGGCCTTCGCGAAGAATACTATTATAACAGTTAACGGTCTTCTGAATTTTATTCCAGAACAATCTTCTAAAGACTTAAGCACCCATCTTTAGTTATTAGCATTTTAGTTGACATGCTCTTTAACATCTTGTGAAGGTCAACTGGCAAATGATGGAGATAGTTTTGTTGATGGAGCAGTTATAGCAGCAGCACGAACATTGCCGACTTGGTCAGATGGCGACATTCCTCCAATTCCAAGCATCGAAAGAAAAGCAGCAAAGGAGTTGCAGGAGGAATGCCAACAAATGCTTAGAGACTTTCCTACAACTTCCAAGCAAGACAAGAAGATCTTGGGTATTTTTACCTTACCGTTCTCCTTAAAATTCTCTGTTTTCACTTAGCATGATGTGAGTTTTGTGATGCTGATCTTTTGTCATCGCTTCTTACGGTACAGATTCAATGCAGAACCCTAGTAGGACATTTGAAGCCGCTGTAAAGTACGGTGTCGGTTGCTTCTTAGTTGTCATAGTATAATTGTGTTGGAAACTTGGTAGCTAATAGGCCTCAATGGTTTGTTTTGCAGGTATCGAATGCATAGGAAATTGTTCATAGGGAAGGTGATTGATGCCTTGGAGATCTATCAAGAAAGGATTTTGTTCTAGTCCAAGCTCTCTGCGATAGTAAGAGCTGGACTCGGGGCAATTCCATCATAGCCTAAGAGCTGGACTCGGGGAAATTCCATTAATGTGTTATTAGGAGGAGAGAGTAGTTAGCTGCCATCGCAAATGAAGCTCCAGCGACATGGAAACGGATTTTTTTTGTTGAAAAAGAAGAGAAATTGAGAAGTGATTGTGTAAAGTTGAATTGTTGTTACTAGAGTATGAAAACATGAGCAATACGGCCATTGTGGGTGAAGGATGAAAAAATGCATTCCCTTATCGCTTGTTCTACAGAAGATGGATGTGATTCCTTCTCCATAAGTATTGTTTTGCACTGAGTTATTGGTAGGCCTCTGACATCTGTCACACCATGTCAACGTAGCAAACTTCCACCAAGATAGAAGATTTCCCAAATATACGTAACTTTTGGTAAAAAAAAATATTTTGATAAATGACTATCATATGATACATCAATCTATAATTCAAGAATGGAAATCCCACTAAAAATAGAGTAGAATATGTTAAACCATCCAAAATAGAGTTTGGTACTCCTATTTATTCCCTACCACTTCAAAGAAATTCATGTCCGCCTCATTTTAACTTTTTACTTATATAATATTATTATAAATAAATATTAATCATAAATTATATATTTAAATAATTTTTAATTAATAAAATAAACTTTTTAAATAATAAACAACTAAAAAATGCAACTTTAATTTAGATTCGAATTTAAAAAATGCAACTGAGTTGTCAATTGATACCTCAGTTATTATGTAAGGGAGATACGTGATTGAGTTGTCAATTTATGGCTCATTTTTGTGTAGAAGAGACATGTGACTCATTTTTACCTTCTATAAAAAGGTTTAAAAAGCAAAAACGTATACCATGGACAAACACTTCATCTTCTACCTTCATCTCATTCAACTAACACAACTTCTCTCTTTTTCTATTGAACACTACAATGAATCAAACAAAATTCCCTTCCAAATCCTTTGTTTTTCCATCAAAACTTCATCCAATGTTTAGGAACACAAGAACCGAATCAAACTCAAAACCCACAATACATGAATGTTCCGCAATACCACCAAGCTTAAACCCACAATACATGAATGTTCCGCAATACCACCAAGCTTAAACCCACAATACATGTCCGCAATACCGCCACTCAAAATGCACAATACATGAATGTTCCGCCATACTAGCAAACTTAAAACCCAACCGACCACTTGATCCCAATGTCTCCACCTATTACCATCCCACATTTTGGGACTTAAGAACCAGCAATTGAGCTAGACAATGGCGATGAAGATGATGTTCAAGTGACAACTGAAGAAGTTGGCGGATGGTTGTGTTGGGGGTGCAAAGACACTTTGCTAACTAGTGGATGGATAAACACGAGCAAATTTGCTTGTGTTTATCCAACCAATGTAGCAACACCTTTTGGAATCGAGTCTCTTTCTATTACAACAAAATGAGGGGAGATTTAGCATCTCGCTCATAGAAACAATATAAGAACCGCTATCAAAAGCTTAATACAATTGTTTCTAAATTTGTAGTTGTCTATGAAACATCAAAAAGGGAGAGTTAATGGAGAATCCTATGATGATATCCTTACGTGGACTCTAATTTTGTATACGGAACTACATCCCTCCAAAGCAAATTTCAATCATGAGACCATATGATACATTGTTCACCACAAAAGGTGTGATAATGATGCACGACAAAGCCTTAAATTTATACTCGTAATAAAACCCTAAACAACTAAGCAAACCCACAATGTATGAACCATTATATAGAAAGGACAAGTATTCCAAGGTCAAATACAAGGACTGAGGTGAAATCGAAATATGCGATGATCGAACATAGAATAAACCTATACTAGGAAGAAAAACGGATGGTAAGAAATAGCAATACTTTTGGTAATTTTGGTGATCAAAGATCATTTTTAAAACCAATAAAAATAAGTAAAGCAAAACACAATCAAGATAAGAAATAAGATTAGCGGGGAATGCGGATTCTAGAGGTCAAGGTATTCGGTTGCGGTTTTAGATTCAAGACTTCTACAAACTAGGACAAGGTTCGGATGGCCAGGGAATGGTGTTTCTCTGATGGGAATGATCACAGGGGAGGTCTCACAATCCACTATCCCAAACCGAATCACCTATTACCGGGTAAGGCTCAAGGCTCTATGGATAAGACATATACTCAAACCAACCACTCTACCTAATGGAATTGAACTAACCTTTACCGGGTAAGTCTCGGGTTAAGCTCACTCAAGCAAGAAGTCTGGCACACTCAATCCAATAGAGGGGTTTGAATCCTCTATTACCTAGAATTCATAATCAACGGTACCTAAGAACGGGGTTACCGGGTAAGTCTCTTCCCAAACTTAAGTGTAAGCCTTAGAGGGATCTAAGGATAAAAAACACTCAACAAAGACTACGATTTAGGCAATCTAACACCCAATCATACAAATATATCATCTACGGTTCAATAGAAGAAACATCGGGTTGTTCTAAGATAAACCGCGGTTCTTGAAGAACATGCCGAGATTCTAGGGAGTGAGGGTTTAATCAACACAAAATGTCCAAATCTCACATAAACACTCAGTCTATCATCATCTAAACCACAGTCATCAACCAATCACCATAGAATTGCATAGGTTTAGCCAACGACACGCATATTCAAATCAAGAAAGATAAAAGAAGAATTCAAGCAAACCATAAGCAAGAGAGAAGAGAAAAGAAAGAAATACTTATCAATATGTCTTCAAACTCCAATAGAAATTGTAATCCAACGTAAAAAGAGAATATTTAATCCAAAAGATAATGTTGTAGTGGATGCCTTTTCAAGAAGATATACTTTGATCACAACCATGGATTCCAAGCTCCTAGGATTCTATTACATCAAATATCTATACAAGAATGATATTAGTTTTGGCGATATTTATATCCAACGTAAATCTCGGCCTACTACCAGGAATCTCGGCCGAGATTCGGGCCGAGATTTTCCCCAGTCGAGAGGTAAGTATTATCTCTTTGAAGGACTTTTGTTCCATGAGGATAAGGTTTGTATTCCTAGATGCTCTCTAAGATTATTATTAGTTGAGGGGGCTCATATGGGAGGATTAATGGGACACTTTGGAAGAGATAAGACTTATCATATGATTCATTCACATTTCTTTTGGCCCCATATGCTTAAAGATGTTGAACATTTGGTTAAGAGGTGCATTGTGTGTTTGAAGACAAAGTCAAGGTTGCAACCCCACGGTTTGTATACTCCTTTACCTATTCCTACTTCACAATGACTTCATATTAGTATGGATTTTCTTGTAGGTTTACCAAGGATTAAGAAGGGGAGAGATTCCATCTTTGTGGTTGTTGACCGCTTTTCTAAGATGGCTCACTTTATTGCTTGCCATAAAACTAATGATTCTTATAATGTGGCTAACTTGTTCTTAGGAAAGTTGTTAGGTTACTTGGAGTGCCATACACTATTGTACGTGATTGGGACGTCAAGTTCCCTAGTTTCTTTTGGAAGACTCTTTAGGGAAAGTTAGGTACCAAGTTGTTGCTTTCCACTTCTAGTCATCCTCAAACGGATGGACAAACGGAGGTTACAAACAAGACTTTGACTACTATTTTAAGAACTATTTTGAAGGATAATTTGAATGCTTGGGAATATGTTTTACCACATGTAGAAAATACTTCGACCCAAACCTCATGTAGAAGCGTAGGTCCCTTGGGCTTACTTAGTTGCGTTTCGTCTACTGGTTTGACCATATTGGTGGCGTTTGTTTATCTATATCGTTATAACGAATAACCGGATTAGAATTGACGTTTATAACCGTAATTGTCCCAAGTGTATGATAACCGGGCGGTGACCACTTGTCTAGTTTTACAGGAGACTAGGAGGTGCTCTTGCGACCCAGGCCCACGGTTAACGGATTGTACTGATCTATTACTGTCAGAAGACGGAAGCGGAGGCGAGTTTCGGGAGAATCTTGTGTTACAAAAGAAGTTAAATTAGTAATGGATAACGTAATGACAGATAATAACCGGTTGAGTGCGAGCATGTTATATGTTTATATTACCTTATGTGTGTTTGTGCCTTTATTGTCTTTCCGATATATAGAATGTTAGCTAACGGTTTATAATGATGTTGTAGACGTTCCACAAGTTAGAGATGTTGTTGAGTGATTCGGATGGTGTGGTCAGTCGGGATTCCCGTACAATATAGGACGAGATCGGGTTTATATTTCAATTGCCCTTCTTTCCCTTTTGTTTTGAACTCGGCTGCTAGTCTTTGACGTTTTCCTTCGTTGTTCCTTTGGTTTTTATAACAGCTTTGGTTTTCATTTATTTGTGGCCTTGTTGTAAGATCCGATGTTATCGTTGCTACTTTGAGGGTCGGGACCCATTGTGAGGTCCTATCCCGTAATGCTTTGAATTTCCAGAAGTTGGGGTGTTACAATATGTTATCAAAGCTCTAGGTTGGCAACAAAGGCACTCGTAATCTTCTAAGGGTCGAATAGAAAAATAAACAAAACCCGCAAGGGGTGTGCGTTTTCAAAAGGAGTTGTGTTTTAAACTTGTCGGTCTGGGATAGATGTACGGGCGACCACCACTACCTTCGCGGATCTCAGCAGTGCAATTTTCGTTTATGTTCTCGCTTATGTGCTTTTTCTGGATTTAAACAGTAGTTGATAGCGTGGCCTTATATATCTATATATATCCCTATCGCATATGACGCGCACTAGAGCTACATCTGCTATGGGACGAGGAAGGGGTCGGTCACCTCTTCCACCTACAGTACGTGGACGAGGACATGTAGAAAGACCTCCACTAGCTAGAGGTCGGGGCCAAGCCCCAATTACTGATCCGCCTATTGCTTAGGCGTTCGTCGAATAAGTTGCCGAAAGTGTTGTTCCCGAGGTTGGGAACGGGACCACCACTAGGCCCGGAGCACAGAGAGCACAAACGACCGAGTCCGGTCGAGTGTCCATCAGAGCATCTACATACCGCAACTACGTATAGAGATTCGAGGAGGCTATCAGGCATGGAGGACCTATACCAGCACCCCCAGTACCCGCGAGATCAGTTGAGGTTTCATAGAGAGTGACGCAGATAGTTAATGCACTTGCTAGAGTTACTGAGGTTGTTAAAGTTCCGGATGAGGTGAGAGAGCTGAGGCCCGACTATTGGTTGAAGGATTTCAACCAGCTCAAGGAACCTTCTTTCAAAGGGTAGACCGGCTTGGAGGTAGAGCATTGGCTAGGCCAGGTTGATTCTGCTATGGAGGCGATCCATTGCCCAGAGGGTCGTCAAGTAGACATAACACATACGTTATTGCAGGATCAGGCTCATCATTAGTGGAGGACCATACGCATTAAGGTCACGAGTTATGAGTAGATGAAGACGGTGATTAGGGATTACTATTGCCTTACAACTATGAGGAGAGATCGACTACATGATTTCCTCGAGGTTGGATTTGAGGATATTCCAATTGCTGAGATTGTCAGCAAGTTTCAGGAGGAGTTATCTTTACTAGGTCCATCTACACCACTCGAGGATCAGCATGTTTATCTTTTCTCTCGGAGTTTGAGAGAGTCTACCCACTCTTATCTTGTTGGTTTCCGTTGTGACTCCGTGACAAACTATCAGGATAGAACATCTGCGTATGAGAGAGACGGACCGGGTCAGAGGCGAGCTTCTCAGGCAGGAGATCCTAAGAAGAGGCAGAGGACTGGACTAGCCAGTTCGGAAGCTGGATCAACTGGATTTGGGCGTAGTCAAACGCTGGGACGCTCCGGTTTCCAACAAACAATGCAGAGTTCCGACAATGAACGACAGTGTCATAATTGCAAAGGAGTCGGACACATCCGAGCGGAATGTAAGAAGACTGCAATGACTTGATTTTCTTGTGGCAATCCCGAATATAGAGCTGCATTTTGCCATCAAGGCAAGGCGCTATCCCAACAGGGATCTTCACCAGCCAACGTTGTAGGAGGTGGGCAGAGACCTCAGTACCAGCAGTAGCTGCAGCAGAGAGCTCTTGGCTTTACCGCTCCTCAAGGTTCCACTCAAGGACAAGGGAAAGGTAGAGGACGAGTTGATGGTATGTCAAACACCAGAGATGCTTCAACCAGAGTTTATAAGCTGAGGAGTGTAGTGGAGTCGACATCTCCAGCAACCACAAGTACCATTCATATTAATGGTTTTCCTGTCAAAGTTCTTTTCGATACCGGTGCTACGCATTATTTTATATCTGATGCTTGTGTAGATAGACTGACCTTAATTACCATAAAGGGGAGACCCTTATTTATAGGATTACCCGATGGGGTAAGACTAAAGGTACACGAGAGGTTCGCAATTGCCCTATTAGATTGGGAGGTCGCGATTGGCCAACTGACTTCTTCGTCATGTACTTAGTACATGAAAAAGTTATCTTGGGCATGGATTGGATAGGTCGACATCAGGTTGTCTTAGACATCGGCAAGAGGATAGTGATGGTAACTACAAAGTAAGGCCATGTAGAGATTTTCCGAGGATGAGATCTCTGAAAGACCGGTACAATCATCAATGCAGTTCGAGCTACGAGACTTATCGGTCAGGGTTGCAAGGCTTTCTAGTGCTCTGACATGAAGGATAGTACGATTCCAGCATTGGAGGTGATTCCGGTAGCGTACGAGTTTATCGAAGTTTTCGGAGAGCCATCAAGTTTACCTCCACAAAGGAGTGTAGACTTTGGCATTGATCTAGATCCCAGGACGAGACCAATCTCGAAGGCTCCTTACCGCATGACGCCTATCGAGATGCTTGAGCTTAAGAAGTAGCTCGAGGGGTTAGCAAAGAAGGGCTTTATCTGCCCAAGTGTATCTCCTTGGGGCGCACCAATATTCTTCGTCAGGAAGAAAGACGAGTCGATGAGGTTATGTATTGACTACCGAAAGCTTAACAAGGTGACAATCAAGAATAAGTACCCATTGCCCCGTATCGACGATCTTTTGGACCAACTGCACAGAGCTTCTGTATTTTCGCGGATCGATCCGAGATCCAATTATCACCAGATAAGGGTGAGAGAGCAAGACATAGACAAGACTACATTTCGGAGCGGATACGCTTACTACGAGTTTGTAGTGATGCCTTTCGGGCTCACGAATGCGCCCGCCGTATTCATGGAGTTGATGAACAACATCTTCATCGATTTCCTAGACCAGTTCGTGGTGGTCTTCAACGATGATATTTTGATATGCTCTCACAGCAGAGAGGAGCATGCAGGACACTTAAGGATCGTACTCCAAGTCTTTCACGGTAGAGAGATTTATGTCAAACTCTCTAAGTGCGAGTTTTGGATGTCTGAGGTGGCCTTCCTTGGTCACATTGTTTCCGCCGAAGGGATCAAGGTAGATCCGGTGAAGATCGAGTCTGTAGCATCTTGGCCGCCTCCTAGGAACGTCAAGGAGGTACGCATCTTCCTAGGATTGGCGGGCTACTACCGTTGTTTCATGGAGGGCTTTTAAGTTATTGCTTGACCACTTACTTCCTTGCTAAGGAAGTCTACGAGATTCGTGTGGTCCGAGCCGTGCTTGCAGAGCTTTGAGGAGTTGAAGAGGAGGTTGACCTCCACTCCTATTTTAGCTCAACTAGAGGGCATTGAGGACTTTGTGGTTTACAACGATGCATCCAAGCTCGGCTTGAGATGTGTTCTGATGCAGAGAGGTAAGGTTATATCATACGCGTCGAGATAGTTGAAGATGTATGAGAAGAACTACACTACCCACGATCTCGAATTAGCTGTTGTTGTTCACGCTTTGAAGATTTGGAGGCATTATCTATACGAAGCTACGTGTCAGATATTCACAAACCATAAGAGTCTGAAGTACATATTCACTCAGGGGGAGTTGAATAACCGCCAGTGATGGTTAGAGTTGATCAAAGAATTCGATATGGAGATCTTATACCACCCAAGGAAGGCGAATGTGGTAGTTGATGCCCTCATTAGGAAGACTCCCCAGGAGATGGCGATCGCTCGGATGACAACTTAGCTTCAGTTACAGCGAAACTTGGCATGGCTAGAGATGGATATCCACTTTCCGGATTCTGACAACCATTTGTCCACGTTAGAGGTGTTACCTAATCTGTTGGTAGAAATCTGACATAAGTAGGAGAGGTTCCCAGCTTTGACACGGATCCGAGATAGGATGTCTCGAGGGGAGACACCTCAGTTTATAGTCGTTGTTGATGGAGTTTTGAGACACCAGGAACGAGTATGTGTGCCCTCAGATCGAGGGCTGAGACAACGGATCCTATAGGAGGCTCACGCTACACCTCTCAGTGCATCCCGGAGCGAGTAAGATGTATCGGGATATCAAAAGCTCATTATGGTGGGGAGGTCTGAAGCCAGATGTGACGAGATATGTAGCTCATTGTGCGACATGCCAACAGGTCAAGATCGAGCATCATCGACCATGAGGAGAGCTACAACCACTTCCTGTCCCTCAATGGAAGTGGGAGGACATCTAGATGGATTTTGTCACTAGTCTGACGCCGAGTCGAGGTTTAGATGTTATTTGGGTTATAGTAGATCAACTAACGAAGACCACACGTTTCATTCCTATCAAGAAAAAATGGCCGGTAAGTCGATTGGCAGGGGAGTTCACTAGACAGATAGTGTGCCTCCATGGAGTACCTAGGACTATAGTCACTGATAGAGATGGACAATTCACTTTGAGGTTTTGGCAACAAGTGCATGCCGCCCTAGGTACGAGTTTGCAGTTCACGACTGCTTATCATCCTCAGACCGATGGTCAGTCGGAGCGGACCATCCAGACTCTGGAGGATATGTTAAGAGCCTGCGTGTTAGACTGGGGACAAGTGCGGCCAAATCACCTTCCATTGGTAGAGTTTTCGTATAACAACAGTTGGCAGCACAAAGTTGGAGCTCAAGTATGGTTGAGAGTATCCCGTTGTGTTGGGATGAGCCGAGCCGTGCTAGCTGTGTAGCACCTGAGTAGATACATGACGATATGGCTCGAGTAGCGATGATCCGAGAGCGGATAAGAGGCGTAGACCTTTAGAGTTCAGAGTTGGAGCTCAGGTATGGTTGAGAGTATCCCCGGCACGAGGTGTTAGAAGTTTCGGCGTCAAGGGAAAGTTGAGTCCCCGATATGTCGAACCTTTTGAGATTCTTGAGCGAGTTGGAGAGGCAGCATACAGACTTGATTTGCCATCGAGACTAGAGGGTGTTCACCCCATCTTCCATGTGTTACGGGAGTACGTACTAGACCCGAGACACATCGTCAGTCATGAGGATGAAGTGGTCGAGCCAGATCATACATTCGTAGAGCACCCGGTAGCTGTCTTAGAGCGTAGTACGAGACGCTTGCCATCGAAGAACATACCGATGATGAAGATTCAGTGGTCTATGCGAGGAGCATATGAGGCAACTTGGGAGACAGAGGATTACATCCAGAGGAACTATCCGGAGTATTATGTTGAGTTGGATGTACCTATAACATAGACGTTCGAGTTTCGGTTTCCTTTGTTGAGTTGTGTACGCTTCTGTGACGTTTTGAGTTATATGCCCCAAGGAATAAATGAGTTGAGTTTAGTGTTTGTGCTATGCGATTGTGTGATCATGTGCTTCGTTGCAAGTTTTGGGACGCAACTTCTTTTTAGTGGGATCTGATTAATACCGTAGTTTTTGCCTTCACTGCCCCCGCGGTGAAGAAGGCTGCCCCCGCAGCTGATTACTGATCGCACCCGATCTGATTTTTTATTCCGTTTTATTTCTTTCCATAGATAGAAGATCCGATCTTCTATCTTATAGACCGGCTTTCCTTTGATCTTTTAACCCTAGAGACGTCCTTCCTTATCATTTCCAACCGTTTTTTATATATTCCCGCCTTCTCTTCCTTTTCCCATTTCTTGCATATGTTTTTCTTCAACCTCAAGCAAAGATGCAACATGTTTCCTTGTGAATCCTATTGAACGTGTAAGTCTTCATTCCTTTGATTCTTCTACACATTCTTGAATCTGTTGCATGCTTCTTCTTTCTCTTTCTCTTCTTCTTTCTCTTTTCTTTTTCTTCTTCTTCAAGAATCAAGATCGAGTCTTAATTCTTGTTGGCATTTCTGTTGTTGATATTTTGATGTTCTCAGGCTCCCTTGGTTGAGAATTGAAGAGTGTGGAACAAAGAACTCAACTTTGGATCCCCTGTTGTGTGTTGATGTCAAAAAGGAGCCCCGACGCCACCTTCTATGCCAAAACCGCCCCGCGCCTACATAGAGCCGCCCCTGCGAATCTGCCTAGTGTCGCCCCCGCGCCTCTGTCTAGCCACCCCTTCGGTTTTCCTGCAGTTGCTCCCGTCTTTGGTGAGCTGTTTCCTTTCCTTATTTCCTCATTCCTTCCTTGAGGTGTGTTGGTTGTTGTTGACTCTTGGTGATCTGTAAGACTAGGGTTTGTGACCCTAGCTTGTGGAGATCTCTTAGAGATCATGGAGAATAGAATTTATAGACTTCTAGCAATCGTTTTGTTCTTGATGCGTTATGCCTTGTTTGAGCAGGCATTCTTTCCTTTCCTTCGGGAAACTGAGTTGTTGATGACCTTTGAGTTTACCTTCGAGTGAGGTTAGTCTCTTGGACTTACTTAGATGCGTTCCATATACTAGTTTGAACGTATTGGTGGTTTTTGTTTATCTTTATCATTATAACGGATAACCGGATTAGGATTGGTCGTTATAACCGTACTTAGCACAAGTGTATGATAACCAGACGGTTGTTCGCCACTTAGCGTGCGTGCAAATAAGTCTTAAATTTATAAAACTAGAAATCAAGCAAGCGAACCCGCAGTGTACGGATCAATATAGTTAAGCAAGAATTCCAGAGTATCGAACACAGGGATTTGGGGGGTTAAATCCAATTATAGAATTGTCAAGCGAGTAAATGTATGAGCTTTGTAAATTATTGGGAAAACAACAATCCTAAAGATCCAGATATCTAATTGTGGCAATCGATTCAAGATATACTAAAGAATTAAGGACAGAGTTAAGAGTTGCAAATGTATACGAATGTAAGGCAATGTACGGTGAAGTTCCAAGACCTTATATAATTCACTCAAAGACACTCTCTATAAAGGTTGTTGAGGCTTCAGTATAGAAAGATTCTAAAGGTAAATATTAACGTCAAATACCCAAACTTGTAATCCAAAGATCAAGACTAACTTAACCGATTAAGGTTGTGACACTCGAAATCGAGGTAGAGGTTGTTGAGGCTTCACTACCACCTAGAAAAGGCAAGCCAAGACTAAGTTAAAGCAAATCTTTAACTTTGGATTAAAGTAAAAGCAAGGTTCGTAAACTGACACAAAATTACGGGTAGTTCTTGAGTTCCACGGCCGTGGAAGCTCAAGAACAGACCGTGGATTAGGTTCGTCGGCGATTCTCTCTAACTCTCAGGATCCAATCAATTTACGATCGATCTATCATCATCTAAGCCACAACTATCAACCCTTCATCTTAGAATTGCTAAAAGGTTTTAGCCAACAACAGTCATATTGATATCAAATTCAAGATTTAAAAGAATGAAAGATGAAAACTTCCGAAAACCTTCAATAACCTTCAAACCAATCTCAAATCCACAAATATCAATGATAATGCAATTCAGATTTGGAATAAACACAAACAAGTAACTATTCTAGATAAGAACGAAGAACGGGATGTCAATCCGTCTTCTAATCAAACCTAGGAATCAAAGGCGTAACTTCCGCCACCAACGATCTTCCAAATCTTCAACTCTTCGCAAATCTTCGTTGCGAAATAGCAATCTCCACACGTCCAACCTGAAAACCTAAACACGTGCAATAAGCGTAGGCAAACCCTAAGCGGCGGTGTAAGCGAGGTAGCGAAGGTGACGGAATCTCTTTCCTTCCGTCCTTTTATAGGGCTGGATAAAATGTGTCTTCGGCCCATGTGCGTAGTAGATCGTGGCTTAAAATATTGCGTAAAAGATCGCCAAGATCACGGTCGTGGAAGGTTCCACGCCCGTAATTTAGAGCGTGGAACTTGATCAGGGTTGCTTCAAATCCTCCACGGCCGTGTAAGTTGCTGGAATGCTCCACGCTTGTCTTGCCAAAGTTCCACAGCCGTGGATTAGAGCGTGGATCCTAATACGGCCGTATTTTAGAGCGTGGAACGTAGATGGCTCGTAATTCTCCTTGATTTTGTGTCATTCTTCAACTTAGTATCTTCCTTAGCTCCTAGTGATGTCCTCAATCCTTGGACATTGTTCAATCCATCTCCATTCTCCCTCGATTCGTCCGGTTTTAGCTCTTATTTGGCTACATTCAACACAAAGCTTATGTAGACCTCTATATCGACAATATAGATAAACTAACTCACAAATGCTTCAATGCTCTATCAATGACCACTAATATGGATGAAATACTCTTAGAAAACGTGCCTAAAATATCACAATATTTCATGCTAACAAATAACCCCATACTTGCCACTTGCTTGTCCCTAAGCAAGGTGTTTCAAAAGCTTTAAAACTTCAAGTTAGGATGAAATATGTGTATACTCTCAAAGCAAAACCTATTTTAGATGAATGTGCTTTCTAATCAATAGATCATTCTCAAACCTTGCTTCATTTGTTTATAAGACTTTCATATACATAATCAAAGAGTAAAGAGTAAAGAAAGCTCGTGAATTAACCAAACTTCCATGTAAACATCATAACCTTCAAACATTATCAAAATCAATCATAAGAAACTTCAATTTAGATCACCAAGTCATATATCATTCTCTTGATCTTAAGGACTTTCAAACAAGGTCTAGAATGCGGAAAAGGAAGGAAAACTTTAAGGAATGTGGTGCATGAATCCGGGAAAGTGGATAACTACTCTTTTCTTTTTCTCTCGCGGTTTCCGCAGCACTTTCAACTTAGAGCTTCGCTCTCTTCTTTTCAATTCATTTTTCGACTTTACTTTTGGAGTTATGGATAGAGGTGCACAAAAACCGAAGCCTAGGAGATTGGCGTTTCTCATTTTTACGAGATGCCTCAAACCCTTGATGCACATACCATAATCCGCTAGGAATATCGCTTAATCCGACTTTGGCAAGACACAAACACCCGGCTATGTGAATGGTGCCGAGTTACTCATCATCATGATTGACTTCCCCAAACCTATAATTTCTTTCTATTCTTTTGAATGCAAATAATTGCTTTCATGGCCATCCCACATCAAACATGCCAAATACCAACTCCTCCAAATTCCCGGATAGGTAAAGGAGGTCATTATTTCATTGAGGGGCTAAATGATCAAAGGAAGAAGAAAAAAAATCGAATTGCCTTAATCATCTCAAAAAGAAGCATAAGAACTTATCATGTGATTTCAACCTTGATTTCTCAACATGATTTAAGTAACATTCATCACATTATGAAATTTGCAAAAGAGGAATAATCAACTCATTCAATTTTTTTTCAATTTGCTATTTGTTTAAGCATGCGATTGTCATCAAAACTCAATTCACAAGTGGTGATTATCATAGAAATAATCTCTATCCTTAGAAGCACAAAATTTTCAAAATTTTTCAATTTTTATGGGTTTTTCAAAATCTTTTTCATGCAATGCAATAATGAAATGTGCAACAATAGAATGAACATGCAAGGTAGTCTCGATAGAAGCATATAAAAGTGAGTAAGAGTTATTACAAATTATTAGTCACACCCCACCCCATACTTGGAACAAACATTATCCCTAATGTTCAAAAAGAAAAAGAAGAAAAGAAAGAAAGAAAAAGAACTTAAAAAATGGTGGTGGAGCGGCTAAGACGTCGATCATCAAAAGTCCTCACTACGGTGGAGGCGGTGGTGGAAACGGGGAGAAGCTGGGATCATAGTACCGCCCGAACTGCTGGCGGTAAACATCTCTCATGATGTGGTCTAGATCATCAACTCGTGCATCCCTAGCATCTGCACGGATCTCCAAAGCTCCAACCTTGCTGGAAAGGTTGGTAGCCCACTGTGGCAACTGCTCGTACCAACCAGGCGGCTGGCTGTACCACGCCGGTGCATCTGAAGGTGCTGGTGCTGGTGGCGGTTGTGAGTGCCAAGGCGGTGGAGCTCCCATCCAATCCGGCTGCGTCCTATACCAAGCAGGAGGATCCGCCATCCAAGTCGGCCTCTCACTCACACTAGCACGGCGAGAGGAAGATCCAGAAGCTCTAGTGGGGCGGGGAGAGTGTCTAGGAAGGTCAAGAACTGCATCCGGCTGATCCGGGAATGTACCAAAGTCATGATCAGTTCCTCCTTCCTCAAACTCGTCATCCCCTCTCATCTCCTCCTCTACAACTGGTGGTGGTGGAACATAGGGAGGGGCTACTAATCTGTTCGCGTGCATGGCAGCGAACGTCGCCTTCCAGTTATGGCGTCCATCCATAATGGAATACTCGGGAAGCCACTCTATCCCTCTCCCTGTCCTGCTCTCCCAAGGCATAACAATATATGGTGGACCTCTATGGGTAGGAAAAATAATGCCTCTAGTCATGAGGCTATGTAGTCCTAGGGGTGTAGCAGCAATACATGTACAAGCCGAGAAATCAACCCCTAACTGTCTAGCAAGGTGGGTGACCATCCCACCATATCCAATGTTACCAGCCCTCTTATTCTTTAGCTTGCTCATGGTAGCAGCTAAGAGGGTGGCACAATCTGTTGGTCTACCGTATAACATACAATAGAGAAGAAACAACTCGTCCGTCTTAATCTTCTAAGGCGTCTCCGTCCTAGGGAAGAGACACTCAGAAAGTACCCTACGAGCAATCTTCAAGGCTAGGTGGTACATCAACCTAGCCTTGGTATCAGCTGGCTGCCAGCGGTCCTCACTGGCATATACCATCGCGATCTCCTTCCAGAAATCCTTGGCGTACACGCCACTGGGGAAACGACCATTGAAGGTCTCCTGAAACCCAAAGAAAGCTCCAAACTCTCTAATCGAAAACTCATAGTTTCTTTCCATCAGCCGGAAAGAAATTGTCCTGTTAACATGACTGTGCTCGAAGGAAACCATAAACTCTCTAGTGATCTCCTCATAAGCATCTTCCCGAATAGCGGAGAAGATGACTAGACCGGCTCTATCTAAAAGCCAAGTAAGGTCTCCTATCACATGTAGAGGCTCTAACTCCTCAAGAAATAGGTATCTAGGCCCTATGACCGCTCTCTTGTGGATCCTCTCTAAAGCATCGAGATGATCGTCATGGATAGTGGGGATCCTAGGGCGAGGTGGTGATGGTGATGATGGAGGTGAAGGGGATGAAGGGGGTGGTGCTCTAGAGGAGGAAGCATCATTGCCTTTCCTCTTTTTGTTCTTATCCTTATTCTTATCCTTGTTCCTACCGGACACTCTTCTCACAAAATCCATATTCTAGCAAAAACCACGGTATGTTCTTGGATTTCCACGGCCGTGGAACTTACAAGGACCGTGGTTCGGCACGTAATTTTGCAAAATCCAACAAAAATTCACCAAACTCAGCAACAAGCAGTCCTAAACTAATTTCCTTCCAATTCCAATTAGTTCTCCTAAAAATTCTATCAAAAATGAAGCCAAATTGACAAAGATAGAGAAAGAACCAAAAACCTAGGTTTTCGGATTTTGGAATCCGAGTTGCGCCTTCTCCGGTGATTTGCCGCTCGAATCGTTGCTTGGATCTTGTTGGTGATTGGATTTGCTTCAGTTTTGGTCAAAGAATCGTCGAAAACGATTAACAAATGAGGATTTGAGAGGTGGGGCGTGGATTCGGCGATTTTGGGCGTGGAATGGGTTTGTGTTGTGTGTTTTGTGAAGAAACGTGGTTTATATAGTGACCGTCAAAATTTTTTAAAATCACGGTCTATCGGGGGGTTCCACGGCCGTGGAAATGTACGGAACCGTGGTTTTGGTGATTTTTCTCAGGCTTTTGAAAATTACGGTCACTGTAGCTGTCACGACCGTGGTTTAGGCCGTGGAACTCTCTGTAATGCTCCAAAGTCCAAGTTTCGTCAATTTTCTTCAAGTTTTTCCTTCCCCTTTTCTTTTCCACTGTTCCTACATCCAAAAACACGAACATACCAGAAGGTATCGAAGGCAAAACAAAGCAAAACGTCTATACTAAACTAATCTATGAATCAAAGACAAAAAACGTAAATGCAATACCTTGGGTTGCCTCCCAAGAAGCGCTTTGTTTAAGGTCCGTAGCTAGACCAAATTCGCACTTATTCGAGTGCGGTGGGCGCGAACTCTTCAGCTTGGAGTCCCGGTGTGTACTTCTTGAGTCGTTGATCGTTCACCTTAAAGCTTCCGCCCGTTTCACCCCATACTTCAACTGCACCATGGGGAAAAATACGTTTGATTAGAAAGGGTCCGGTCCAACAAGATTTAAGCTTACTTGGAAAAAGACGAAGCCTTGAATTGAAGAGGAGAACTTAATCTCCTTCTTTGAAGTCCTTTGGAATGATATGCTTATCATGCCAACGCTTTGCTCTTTCTTTGTAGATCTTGGCGTTTTCGTAAGCGTTCAAGCGAAGTTCTTCAAGCTCATTTAGGTCCAAGAGACGCTTCTCTCCCGCTTCCTTCATGCTGAAATTCAACCACTTGATCACCCAAAACGCCTTGTGCTCCAACTCTACCGGTAAGTGACAAGACTTCCCATACACAAGGTTGTATGGTGTAGTTCCGATGGGAGTCTTATACGCAGTCCGGTATGCCCACAATGCATCATTTAGCTTCAAGGACCAATCCTTCCTAGTCATTGAAACCGTCTTCTCTAGGATTCCTTTGATCTCCCGGTTTGAGATCTCCACTTGTCCACTAGTTTGTGGATGATAAGGGGTGGCGATCTTGTGAGTCACCCCATACTTAGCTAGAAGAGCTTCAAAATGCCGGGCAATGAAGTGAGAACCTCCATCACTAATGATAGTCCTTGGTGTCCCAAATTGTGGGAAGATGGTCTTGTTAAAGAACTTAACCACTACCATGGCATCATTGGTGGGAGAGGCAATCGCTTCAACCCATCTTGAAACATAATCAACCGCTAAAAGTATGTATTGGTTACCACAAGATGATGGGAATGGTCCCATGAAGTCTACTCCCCAAACGTCAAAGATCTCCACCTCTTGGATGTTGTTGAGAGGCATCTCATTCCTCCTAGATATATTTCTTGTTCTTTGACAAGCAATGCAGCAGGAAATAAAGGTTTGCACATCTTTAAATAGAGTAGGCCAAAAGAATCCAGATTGCAATACCTTAGCGCTAGTCTTGTTCGAACTAGCGTGTCCTCCACATGGTAGTGAATGACAATGGCGGATGACACTTTGCATCTCATCTTCCGGCACACATCACCGAATAATGCCATTCGAACCTCTCTTAAAGAGGAGAGGTTCATTCCAAAAGTATTCCCGAACATCCTTAAAGAACTTCTTCCTTTGTGCGTAGGATAATCCGGGCGGTAATTCCTGACAAACCAAATAGTTAACGAAATCAGCAAACCATGGTTCGTTACCTTTGGCGATCACATCGATGCACTCCTCTATGATATGCAAATGCTTGTCCGGGAAGGAGTCATCTATAGGTAGGTGGTCATCTTCTAGATGTGTTAGACGACTCAAATGATCCGCAACAAAATTTTCCGAACCCTTCTTGTCGCGGATCTCTAGATCGAATTCCTGTAGGAGAAGAATCCATCTAATTAGCCTTGGCTTCGCATCCTTCTTTGCAAGAAGATACCGGATCGCAGCATGATCCGTGTACACGATCACCTTTGCACCTACAAGATAAGAGCAAAATTTATCAATTGCATATACAATAGCTAAAAACTCTTTTTCGGTAGTGGCGTAGTTGAGCTGCGCCTCATCTAGCGTCTTGCTAGCGTAGTATATAGCGTGGGTTCTCCCTTCCTTTCTTTGTCCAAGGACAGCTCCTATAGCTACGTCACTTGCGTCACACATAACCTGAAAGGGAAGATTCCAATCCGGAGGTTGGATAATCGGGGCTGAAATTAGAGCTTCCCGAATCATATTAAACGCATCTAAGCATTCCTGCGAAAACTCAAAAACTGCATCCTTCATCAATAGATTAGTAAGCGGTTTTGATATTTTAGAGAAGTCTTTTATGAAGCGCCTATAAAATCCAGCATGTTCTAGAAAACTTCTTATCCCTTTCACCGAAGTTGGGGGAGGAAGCTTTTCTATTGTCTCTATTTTAGCTTTATCCACCTCAATCCTTCTACTAGAGATTAAGTGTCCTAATACAATGCCTTCTTTCACCATAAATTGACACTTCTCCCAATTAAGAACTAGGTTAGTGTCTTCACACCTTTGTAATACAAGAGCAAGGTTAGAAAGACAATTGTCAAAAGAGAAACCATAAACGGAGAAGTCATCCATAAAAACCTCCATGATTTCCTCTATATATTCCGAGAAAATGGCCATCATGCACCTTTGAAAGGTGGCTGGAGCGTTGCAAAGCCCGAACGGCATCCTCCTATAGGCAAACGTACCCCACGGGCACGTGAATGTGGTCTTCTCTTGATCATCCGGGTGTATCGGAATCTGAAAGAAACCACTATAACCGTCAAGATAGCAAAAGTGCGAATGTTGTGCTAACCTTTCAAGCATTTGATCGATGAAGGGTAGTGGAAGTGGTCCTTCCTCGTCGCGTTGTTTAGCTTGCGGTAGTCTATGCACATCCGCCATCCTGTTACGGTTCGGGTAGGAATGAGTTCGTTATTCTTGTTGGTGATGACCGTCATTCCTCCCTTCTTCGGAACTACTTGTACGGGGCTCACCCACTTGCTATCGGAGATAGGGTAGATGATACCTGCATCAAGAAGTTTAAGAATTTCCTTCTTGACAACCTCCTTCATGGTCGGATTCAACCGCCTTTGAGGTTGTTGCGAAGTCCTAAAGTCCTCTTCCATTAAGATCTTATGCATGCATAGGGAAGGTTTGATTCCAACTAAGTCCTCTATAGTATATCCTAAAGCTTTTCTGTGTTTCTTAAGGACAACCATAAGCTTACTATGTTCATCTATGCTTAGATCGGAACTAACAATTACCGGAAAGGTAGAGTTAGGTCCAAGAAATGCGTACCTTAGATGAGTAGGAAGTGGTTTCAATTCCGTCACTATGGGAGTTCCCAATGGCTCTTGAGGAGTATCCGATGCTTCCTTAGAAGTGTCTAAGGATGTAGAAGGTGTTGGAGAAGAATCAAGAGGAGTTGTAGAAGAGACACAAATATCTTCGAACTTGTAATACCCGGAAATTTAATTTCCGGTAAATCCCGAGTCAACTAAAATCTTGTTATTTTATGTGAAGAGTTAATCACATAAAATATTCTTTTCCCAACTTCTATGATTTTATGTGAAACTTAATCATATAAAATCATTTCTAAAACACTCTTGCAAGCCTTATAGTATTTGACCCATTTGACAAGCCCATGACTAAGTTATGACAAAGCCATCCGAGCCCATTTTTGACAAGATCACTTCAGCCCAAAGACAAGGCAAACCCTAACAGCCTTCCACCTTCACGTACACAATAGGCTGCTGCGGCCAACCCTCGCAACCCTAGCAGTCTTGAAGCGACATACTCTCTTCCTCGTACACGCAGGCAGTACGGGTGAGCCGTTTCTCCCCTCCGTCCTCCACGCAGCCACCAACTCTCCTACAGTCGACCGTCGCCGGCAAAGCCCTCTCTGCCCTCGTCGATCACCCAACAGGCGCAAGACTCTTCTCTTCGTTCTCCAAGCGGACTCTATCTTTGTCTCAACCCAGCGGACGAATGGCGCCGGGGAAACAGGTCGCCGCCCTCGTCCTTCTGCAAGCATCTGCAACCACAGCAATACCAGCGTGCCCATAGTTGTGAGCTGGTATTCGACTCCCTTCTCCTCGAGCGTGCGAGTCAAAACCATCAGTAGCGGCACCTCAGGACGGACCGCTTCCCTTCGAGCCATGGAATCGAGTAATATCCTTATCCGTCCTTCCTTATTCCTTCTCTTTGATCAATCCTTAATATATATATATATATGCTGATGTTAGCACCCTTTATGTCTTCAATCCGTCCCTAACAGCCTTGAAAGATAGCTTGAAGAGCTGAGGCGTTTTCTGAGTTTTCAGAAGGGAAGAACAATAAACTTCGGCCCCAGTTTTGGGTAGGTTAGACTCCACCTTTACTGCTGATTTTCGGATATGTTTTAGTCGATATTGTATAGTATAACATACTAAAATTTGAGTGGAATCTGAGCTACGGTTTGAGAGTTATTGTGTTCCAAAGTTGACGCCTCATGCAGTTTTTATAAATGTGCTGAGTGTTGGGAAAAACAGCATGTGAAGCTGTTTTGTGAGATGGTTTTGAATAGGATTTTGACCTTATTTGCTGCTGAATTTTGGATATATTATAGATGAGATTTTATAGTAGAACATATCAAAATTTGGGATCAATCCAGCTAGTGGTTTAGGATTTATGAATTTTCAAAGATTGGGTCGTAAACAGTTTTTTTTGTGTTGTGCTGAAATTTCTTAAGTGTTTGAAAAACTGCTAGTTTTGTGAACCAGATTTGGGAAGTTAGACGACTCCTTTATTGCTGATTTTTGGATATGTTATAGTTGGTATTTCATAGTAGAACATACTGAAATTTGAGAGGAATCTGAGTTACAGTTTAAGAGTTATGGCGTCCCAAAGTAGAGACCTTGAGCAGTTTATAGGTTATGCTGAATGTTGTCTAAAACTGCTTGTGATCCAGTTTTGTGATATAGATTTGATTGAGTTATATTTCTCGTTTAGACTTGAATTTTGGATATGTCATAGTTAAGACTTCATAGTAGAATATATAAAAATTTGAGAGATTCCATCGAGAGGTTTAGGAATTGTGATTTTTCAAAGTCAAGGCTGTAAGTAGTGTTCTGGATAGTTGTTGAAATATTCGAAGTGTTAGAAAAATTGCTTGTGATGCAGTTTTGTGAGGTAGATTTGGAGGGGTTATTGACCTCAGTTGGACTTGATTTTGGATATGTTGTTGATGGATATGTATAGGAGCATGTAGTCAAAGTGGAGAGCGGTCCGTTGGGTTAATCCAGATTTAGGATATTCCGAAGTTGGGTATAAGTATAGTTTAATTTAGAAGAGTTGTGTTAGGATTTATCTTATGCGTTTATGTTCTTGTGAGGATGTTGAGCCTAGAAGTCTAAGGACTTCTAGTTGACTAGAGCGTTGTTTGTGCTTTTACCTTTATACTTATGCATAGAATGTTAGCTAACGGTTTTATACCGCTTGTAGATGCCTAGCAGGTTAAGACAGTTGTAGAGAGATCCGGAGGGAATGGTCAGCCGGGTCCACGTACATATTTAGTTGGGGACGGGATGTCTTCTGTTCTTCTTATGTGTCATTTTGGTACCTTTGCTTTGTAAGGCTGATACATATTCTTCATGTATATATTGTTTTAAGTTTTCAAATGTTTTAAATATTTTTGTGCCTTGTTGTAAGATCCAAGTTAAGTTGTTGTCAAACTAAGGTCGGGACCCATTGTGAGGTCCTAACCAGTAGCTCCCCGAGTTCTTAAAATTTGGGGTGTTACAATATGGTATTAGAGCCTTGGGTTGGCAACAATGGCACTTGAAATCTTTTGAAAGACCAAATGTATAAAATAACTAGAACCCGAAAGGGTTCTAAAATTTTCAAAACGGATTTCTGTTTTTACACACACGCATAGTCGGATTGTTGGGTTAGTAGTACGTCGGACCACCATCGCTCTCCATGGATCTCTGCAACTTAGGTCGATAGGAGTGAGTATATAGACTTTTTATGAGGTTTACTATTATATTTATATACATGTGTATGCTGAGCTTGTTAGTATCCTAAAGGATATTTTATATCCTTTAGTCGTGATATCACGATGCGATTATTGCCTCCTGATAAATCAGTAGCGGACTTGAAGGGTCTCCAAAACGAGGCAATGGAATCGGACCTTGAATTGAGTATTGTACTCGGGTAGGCTGCTTGGTGAGCAAGGAAGTAAAGTTGTGAAGATCATGTTTACCACAAGCACAATCAAATGAGGAAGAAATCCCTGAGTCAGTTCAATTAGAAGCAATGGAAGGTCGTACAAGGAACACGGGCATACGAGGCCGAGAGACGGAATTAGAAGGACCATGCAAGAGACTATAAGAGTGTGGAGTGGAGATGACAATATTGGAACGAGACAAGTAGAATGAGTACAACCAAGATTGCAGAATCAAGGACATTATAATCGAGGCGGATGCCCCATAGACCATTATGGGCTTGAGAAACCAGAAGAGACAGAGTGTCAATCCGGGTGTGAGAATCTAAGGTGCACGGAAAGAAGACCTACAATTAAGTGTAAAAGCGAGAAGGAAGACCCTACAAGCATGGGGAGGTTTTGGCCTCCTCAAGCATATAAGAAGTTTGAAAGAAACCGCGACGGCAATATCCAAAGAATGGAAGCCAGTAGCAGGTTCAACGGAGTTTCATGAAGGCGATATTACCACTAACTCTAGTGAAGAAA